>CM035838.1:434085341-434583174 GCA_020510985.1 Pholidichthys leucotaenia | reverse complement strand
CCTGGATCATGGCGATGAACCCTGAGCTGAAACCAAAGGCCTCTAATGTCTGCCAAAGGTATGGATGTTCAACTCGGTCAAACGCCTTTTCTTGGTCTATTGAAATAAGACCAAGTTCTTTGACCAATGAGCTGGAGAGGTCCAAAACATCACGAATTAAAAAAATGTTGTCTGTAACCAACCTACCAGGTACACAGTAGGTCTGGTCTACATGTATGACCTGCTCCATCGCCTTCCTCAGTCTGGTAGCCAACACTTTGGAGAGAATTTTGTAGTCAGTACAGAGGAGGGCCACCAGACGCCAGTTCTTAATGCCTTTCAAGTCGCCTTTTTTTGGAAGGAGGGTGAGGACTGCTCTCCTACAACTTAGGGGCAGGTGACCCTTCCGCAGACTGTCAGACAGTACTTCCAGCAAGTCCTCACAGATCTCAGACCAGAACGCCTTGTAGAACTCCGCTGGTAGGCCATCTATCCCTGGGGCTTTTCCACACTGAAGAGACTGGACAGCCATTGCCAGTTCTTGCAGAGTGATCCCGCTCTCCAGCTCCGCATTCACGCTAGCCATCACCTTTGGCAAGTCCGTCAAAAAATGACTCAGTGCATGTGGATTCTCAACAAATTCTTTCTTAAAGAGATCCTTGTAGAAAGCAACTGCAAAGCGATGGATCTCCGCAGACTCATGGATTAGCCGCCCGTCCTCGGAGCTAAGAGAGTGGATCATCCTCCTCTGACCATTCTTCCTCTCCAGACCAAAGAAAAAATGAGATGGAGCGTCCATTAGTGCGATGTTCTGGAACCTACTGCGTACCACAGCGCCCCTGGCAGCCACACCCAGTAGGTCAGTTAAAACAGACTTTTTGCCATTGAGGGCCTCAAAATGTCCTCTTTCTCCTGTGGAGCCTGCCAAAGACTGCAGCTCCACTACTTCTCTCTCCAGGTCCCTGACAGACCTGGCCAAGTCTCCAGAGACATTGCGAGTATACTGTAGGCACAGATTCTTTATTTGGCTCTTCCCTACATCCCACCACTGCTGCAAAGAACTAAAATTTGATTTTGTTAATTTAAAATTACTCCAAAAAAACATAAAAGCAGTTTTAAAACTGTTATCCGATAAAAGTGACGTGTTAAAATGCCAGTATGCACTACTGCACTTTATATTCTTGATAAAAACACAACACTGAACCAGGGAATGATCTGTGAAGCCAACAGGGACTATAAAAGCACTTTTAAAAATGCTAAAATGGTGCTTAAAACTGTAAACCCTATCCAGTCTAGCTAAGGACAGAATATTGTCCTTTCTATGGCTCCATGTGTATTGTCTAGCCTTGCCATGAAAATTTCTCCACACATCACACAGATCATGAGCTTCTATGAGACCTTTTAAAACTCTCTTGGATGCAGCATGTGGCTCTGGGTGATTCCTATCCATAAGAGGATTTTCTGTACAATTAAAATCACCTCCCACAAATAAAAAGTCATCATTACTGCAATTTTTGATCACGTCATCTAAAATATTTAAAAAGGCCAATCTTTCTGTGCCTACGGTTGGAGCATACACAGTTATAAAAACAACTTTCACATTCTCAAAAACAGCTCGAACTTTTAAAATGTGGCCTGCAATTATCTCATCAATGTCATAAGAAAGTGGAATAAAATCTCGAGAAAATAAAATACCCACTCCACCACTGCTGCTGCTTTTATGACTAAGAATAATTTCACCCCGAAATTCCCTCCTCCAGTCAGCAGCATTGTCCTCAGAACTATGAGTCTCCTGAACAAACAGAACATTAATTTTCTTGCATTCTGCAAGAGAAAAACACTCGCTCGCTTGGACATTTCTCTTGCCCCATTGATGTTGAGTGTGCCAAAATTAAAACTACACATGTGTATAAGAGGGTAAAACCAATACAAAAACAGAAAAGAAAGAATGAGCGATAAAAGACTAATCATCCTGGGCAATTTGGTTCTTAACTTTTAGCACAAGCTTTTTTAGTCTGTAGATCTCCTGATCAGTGAAGCTTTCCTGGTCAAGCTCTCCCCTATTTTTCATGTAGGCCCGAGCAGAGTCAACAAAACGTTTTAGATCGGGGAAGAAGCTTTCAACTTTAACCATTCTGGACCCCTTAGTGTCCTGCAAAAACTTCTGTATTTTTGTGAAGGGGTAACCGCCTCCACTGGCCACATCATCACTGCTTTCACCATCACTCTCTATCTCAGACCCAGCATAAGAATCTGGCTGAGATAGAGAAACCTCAGAACTTTCTTTGACAACCCTTTTTACTTTGCTCCTCTGCTGTTTGGTTTCCAAATTCTTTCGCTTGATTGAGATTTTACATAATTCTTCATCAATTTCAATGTCATCCTCATCCTCCAACACTGACTCAGCCACCCTGGTAGCTGTTTCTTCCTGTCTTTCGCTCACCCTGTGCTGTGCTTTTATATTCATTTTTCTAGTCCCACCATCTACCTGGGCCTCATTTGGCTCATCTGTCTGACCCTCAGCATGATCCCTCTCGGTAATCTCACCCTTGTCTGCAATGTTGGTCTGTGCAGCAGCCCTGCGATGTGCTTTAACTTTTGTTGCTGTTTCAGTTATGATCGACAGGCCGGCTGCGGAGGGCGGCAAAGCCGCCCCGCCGCCAGACAGCCTCGCGGCCTCGGCCGAAGCGCCGCCGCCAGACGGCCCCGCGGCTCTGGCCGAGACGCCCGACGGCGCGGGAGCGCCGTCAGCCTCGGAGGACGGCAAAGCCGCTCCATCACCAGACGGCCCCGAGGCCGCACTAGCGGCCTCCCCCGAGTGATCACCCCCCACTCCCTGAGGGCATGATCGAATCAAATGTCCCTCCATTCCGCAGCCGAAACACTTCATATTATCGGAGGTGACGTGGATGGTATAATCAAAGCCGTCAATCCGGTATTTAAATACGAGGTTGAGGCTTTCCTCGCTATTCTTTAGAATCATGAGCACCTGTCGCCTAAAAGACATGACATGCTTTAAACGCGGGGACTTACAACCGAGAGGGATGTGCTTAATCGGGGACAAAAGCTGCCCGTGTCTCGACAGCTCCTTCTGCAACAGCTCATTCTTTAAAAATGGTGGGACATTTGAGATGGTAATTCTCTTCGCGGGATTCACCAGAGACAGAACAGGAACCAGTGTGTCTTTAATCACAACCCCGCTCTCCACTACCCGGTTAACTTTTTCCACACTATCGAGGAAAATCACCACGGCACTATTCATTCTCGAAGCTGATCTAACGCTTTCATAACCGACCAGCTCCCCCACAGCCAGACTACACTCCTCCACTGAGCAGCTGACAGCCGGTGTCAGTTTGACAGCATGCCGGCGTGTAAGCTGCTCAAACCCGGAGCCTCGCTCCAAAACCATGCTGACCAGCAGAGCTGGCAGCAGAAACCCCCCTCCCAAAACGCCTACCCCACCCCAGCTACAGAAAACAACAAAAATTAAGATTATTTAGCAGAAAAAACCCTTTAACACAAAAAGACAGAGAAAAATTTGAGATAATTCACTCACGCTGTCACACGCTCTCAGCTCGCACTCACGACCACACCCACTCAGAGAGAGAGAGAGAGAGAGAGAGGAAGAGAGATTTTGATTTTTAAAAGATCTTTAATAAACACACTTGTCCATCATTCAATACAATTTCTATGTCATGCTATATTACACAGAAAATTATTCCCCCAAAAAACGCCCAAACAAAAACTGCCCATCACGAACTAAACAGAGGACATCCTCCAGGGACCAGAGGGTCCTAAAACCTTCCACATCCCCATTCCCCCTAAAAAACTGAAAGTCCAGCCTGATTCTGGCTTTAAGTAGCCTCACAAATAAAATTTTGACATCAACATCATTCTCAACATTCTCAAGTTTTCTTCTCCGGGTTACATAAATAGCCAACTTTGCCTGCCCTAAAACAAAGTTCAATAGTTGACACTTCATCTTAAAACGACAATTGTACATAAAACCACAAATGAAAACCTGCTTAGAGAAAACTTCCTTAAAAATGTGAAAAAGTTCTGTGAGAAGTTCAAAGAGACCACTCAGGCGCTGACATTCAGTAAAACAATGAAAAACTGTCTCCCTAGAGGAACAAAAAACACACTGATCACTGACACTGCTGTTAATCACAGAAACAAAAGCATTGACAGCTATAATGCCATGCAGGACCCTCCACTGTAAGTCTCCATGCCTCTTAGGGAGAGGGGCTTTATAAAGAGCCCTCCAGGCAGGCCGATGCCCTTTTCCTAGTCTAAAATAGGCTCTCCATGGAGTGTCCACACAGGTGTTCAATCTGTCTTTGTTGAGTGCCATCACCACCAGTCTGTAGAGTGCCTTACCACTGGCTCCTCCAAAGTCCACACCAGTGGGAGCACAGAATGCCAGTAAGGAGCAAGGAGAGACGTCAAAGTCCATACAAAACGTGAGAGAGGGAAAAGGGTCCGTGCTTTCTGGCTGCAGCGTGCCATTGCCAAAGTCCATGAGTAGGGAGCGCTCAAGTCCATGAAGCTTCTGTTTCCAGTGTGCAAGAAGGCCATTGATGAAACGATTTGATCTGACACCAAGATGAGCTGCTAAAGCTGAGGCGTTGTTGAGGCCAGGACCAGCCAGTTCCACCACTTGCTTCAGAGTGAGAACATTCCTGGAACACAGCCTATCAAGGAAGGTCCTTCCAACTCCCGGCAGGACACCAAGGCGACCACCAAAAACCAGCGGCTCCCTCAACAACCAGTGGAGGGAAACGCATGGCCCTCTTTGTTTTTTAAAAAGAGTCCATACTGAAAAAAGACTGCGGTAAAAACTGGGCAAAGACAGTGCATTAGAGTTCTTAAAATCCATTAAAAACACAGGGAAGTCTAGCCCAAGCCCAAGGACTCTCTGTAAAATAACACAGGCCAAAGACCTCCATACCAGGTCCTGGGGGCCCGTCAGCAGTCTCTGTATGAAAGTCAGTCTAAAAGCAGCACCTCTACTAGCTAAATGAACCACTCCTTGCCCCCCTTCCTCTTTGGGAAGAAATAACAGGGCTTGAGGGACCCAGTGGAGTCCAACCCCCCCAAAAAAGTCCACCATAACAGACTGAATTTTTGACAGCAAACCAGCAGGGGGGTCCATGCACATGAGGCGGTGCCACAGGGATGAGGAAACAAGATTATTTAAAATGAGCACTCTTCCTCTAAAAGATATTCTTGGCATTAGCCACTTCCACTTGTTTAGTCTCCCGTTAATTTTCTCTATGACCCCATCCCAATTTTTTTGCTCAAACTGTTGATTTCCAATAAAGACACCAAGATACTTAAACCCTCCTTTTTTCCAAATCAGCCCACCAGGCAGCGTAAGCTGATTTTCTAGGTTCTCCCCCATCATCAGAGCCTCGCTTTTTCCCCAGTTTATTTTTGCAGAGGAAAGTTGGCCAAAAAGATTGACACTCCTAACCAAAACGTCAATGTCACTCTGCTTGTTTAGCAGAATGACTACATCATCTGCATAGGCCGACAGCTTGAACGTGGTGACACAGCCAGGAAATGTGACTCCTGATAGGTTCCTTCTCAAGCAGTGAAGCAAAGGCTCTATGGCGAGGGAGTACAGCATCCCTGAGAGAGGGCAGCCCTGCCAAACCCCCCTCTGGACTTTTAAAGGGGCAGGCAGGCCCCCATTTATCTTCAGCACACTCTCAATGTCACTGTACAAGACCCATATCCTGGCTATGAAGCCTGGGCTGAACCCAAAAGCTGCTAAAACTGTCCATAAATATTGGTGTTCAACCCGGTCAAACGCCTTTTCCTGGTCTATTGAAATCAAACCAGTTTCTACCGCCAATGAACCAGAGACCTCCAAAACATCCCGAATTAAAGTGACGTTGTCACTAATCAGCCTGCCAGGCACACAGTAAGTCTGGTCTACATGAATGATCTCGCTCATCACCTTTCTCAGTCTTCGAGCCAGAGCTTTCGAAAGAATCTTATAGTCCGTGCAGAGCAGAGAGACTGGCCTCCAGTTCTTTAGGCTCTGTAGGTCCCCTTTTTTCGGCAACAGCGTGATGATGGCCCTCCTGCAGGTCGTGGGTAGGGTCCCCCTTTTCAAGCTATCTTGGAGAACCTCCAGCAGGTCTGGACCAAGCAGGGGCCAGAATTCCTTAAAAAAGTCCACAGAGAAACCATCTATGCCTGGTGATTTTCCATTCTGGAGGCTCATTAGCGCCGTATGCAGCTCAGACAGAGACAGTGGAGCATCCAAGCCGGCAGCAAGGTCCTCTGAGAGCACTGGAAGACCATCAAGGAAAACCTGGCCCGGTGACGTGTCTTCCCTCCACTCTGCTCTAAACAATTCACTGTAAAAGCTAGCAGCGTATTTCCTGATCTCCGCTGCTGTGGAGATTGTTCTCCCGTCATTGTCCAACAAGGAGTGAATGAGTTTTCTCTGTCCATTTTTCCCCTCCAGTCCAAAAAAGTACTGGGAGGGCGAGTCCATCAGAGCTACATCCATGTAGCGTGAGCCGACCAGAGCACCCTGTGCGGTGACCCCTAGCAGGCTAGCCAAGGCCGACCTTTTTGACTTAAGAGCCTCTAAGTGCTCTTGTTTTCCTGTAGAACTGAGTAACTCCTCTAGCTCTACCACCTCAGTCTCCAGAACTTTCAAGGATTGGGTCAAGCTACGAGTGACATTGTGAGTATACTGTTGGCAGAGTTGTTTTATCTGTGCCTTACCAAAATCCCACCACATTTGGAGAGAACTAAAAGAAGGTTTTTGTTCCCTGTGTGACTTCCATACATCATGAAAAACTCCTTTAAAAAACACATCATTTAAAAGTGTATTATTAAAATGCCAAAAAGCACTCTTACACTTTACATTTTCAATAAACACAGAACAAAACAGCAGGCAGTGATCAGTGAAACCAACAGGACAGATACAACTATTTTTAAAAACACTCATTTGATGTTTAAACCCATAAAAATGGTCTAACCTTGCCATAGATAAAAGGTTATCTTTAGCATGGGTCCAGGTGTACTGCCTCTGGTCCCCATGATGTGATCTCCACACATCAGCCATTTCGTGTGTCTTCATCAGTTCTCTCAGCCTATTGGCAGAAGCAGGGTGAGGCTCCTGATGGTTCCTGTCTAGTCTGTGGTTTAATGTACAGTTAAAATCACCCCCCAGAAATAAAAAACTATTTGGATTACAGGATCTAACCGTATCTGATAGCACATTAAAGACCCTGATCCTCTCTGCTCTCTGTGTTGGCACATACACGTTTATAAAAACCAAGTTCACGTTTTCAAACTGTACCTTTAGCAAGAGTACATGTCCTTTCACCACCTCTTCTACCTCATAAGAGACAGGCACACAACCCCTAGAGAAAAGTACAGCCACCCCTCCACTGTTATTGGATTTGTGGCTAAAAAAATGCAGCCATCCCACTCTTTTCTCCACTGGCTCTCAATGTCTACAGTGCTGTGAGTCTCCTGGACCATCAGCACATCAAGTTTCTTTAAATTAAAGCGTACCTATGGTGGTCGTGAAAAAAAAGATATTATATTGAGCCCCTGTCTCACGTTCTAGTTCAAGTTTAAGTTGAAATTCACGTTCAAAGCAATTTGATATAAATCCATTGCTGATGTGCTGGTTCAGCTATGTCAGCAAAACATGGGTACAGCCATACTAGCGGCTACATGGACTTCCAGGACGCTTCCTGTGACGTAATTTCGTTGACACCGCGATCTGGATCAGTATTGGCTGAGCCCGGATGTGCAGCGGCTTCGGGGATATTCAAATTCAAACGTTTATTTCAAACTCAGGGTTCATATTAAATGCAGAACTGAAACGAGTAGAAAATAAATAAATAAATGTTTAAATTCAGCGAGCCGTCTTTTCTGATCTGAGCTCGTAAATGCCGATGATTCTAAAACTGCGATCTGAGTACCCGGATGTGCAGCGGCTTCGGGGCTATTCAAATTCAAACGTTTATTTCAAACTCAGGATTCATATTAAATGCAGAACTAAAACGAGTAGAAAATAAATAAATAAATGTTTAAATTCAGCGAGCTGTCTTTTCTGATCTGAGCTCGTAAATACCGATGATTCTAAAACTGTGATCTGAGTACCCGGATGTGCTGCGGCTTCGGGGATATTCAAATTCAAACGTTTATTTCAAACTCAGGATTCATATTAAATGCAGAACTAAAACAAGTAGAAAATAAATAATGTTTAAATTCAGTGAGCCGTCTTTTCTGATCTGAGCTCGTAAATGCCGATGATTCTAAAACTGCGATCTGAGTACTCGGATGTGCAGCGGCTTCGGGGATATTCAAATTCAAATTCAAACGTTTATTTCAAATTCAGAGTTCATATTAAATGCAGAACTGAAACGAGTAGAAAATAAATAAATAAATGCTTAAATTCAGCGGCTTGTCTCATCTGATCTCGTAACTGCCGCAACACGGAAGATGATTCTAAAACTATATACAGAGCAGCAGACACTCGGTGCTCTTGTAAAAACAAAAACATACAA
Source organism: Pholidichthys leucotaenia (assembly GCA_020510985.1). Classification (NCBI taxonomy): domain Eukaryota; kingdom Metazoa; phylum Chordata; class Actinopteri; order Cichliformes; family Pholidichthyidae; genus Pholidichthys; species Pholidichthys leucotaenia. The sequence continues at coordinate 434,574,646 of CM035838.1, read as the reverse complement.
TGCGATATGGATATCGCAACATGGCGGAATGTAAAGCCTTTGGATGTCTGAATAATAAGCGAAAAAAACAAAGAAACACTTTTTTTGTGTACCCAAACCCAGCTCACCTTGTCAGAAGATCAGAGCGGAAACAGGGCACAGATGAATAATTTCAGACGAAATTGCGTTGTATGTGAGGACCACTTCGTCACTTTAACCCTCAGAAGACCTTACTGGCTCAAACATGTAGCCATGTCGCCCGAATTCTTCCGCACAGTCAGAAAATTCGGCCATAATAGAACAAAAACAACCGACAACAGCACCGTAATCGCGGGGAAACGCTTATTATTGTCTTTTCCTATCCACGAAGTGATGTCACATCCGCAAGTGTCATGGCTGCGCCCACAGTTTTCATTGGCTGCCCATGGCCAAGGTCCTATTTGAATATATGTCTGGTGGTATATGGCTGGCAAGAATTATTTACCAAAATAAGAAATACTTTTTCATAATGTTTTCAAGTTAAATGCGTCTTCACGACCACCAGAGGTACGCTTTAATAAGCTTGTATAAAGAGGCCCTTTTACATCATCCCTGGCCCCATTTATATTAAGAGTGCCAATTCTAAGGTGGGGCATTAAAAAGGATAAAAATAAGGTCCAGTAAAAAAACACACACATAGCATAAAAGGGAAGAAACAAACTAAGAGTCAACATGACTGTTAGTAATTTGTGATTTCAGTTTAACAACCAGTTTCTTTAAACGATATATTTCCTGATCAGTGAAAGTCTCATTCCCATCATTCAGTTTCATAAACTTGCAAGCTGATGCCACAAATAACTCCAGATCTGGAAAGTAATTTTCCACTTTCACTGCTCTGCTCCCCTTAGTCACCTGGAGAAATTTCCTAATTTTGGTAAAACAATAGGAGCTTTGCTCCTCCTGCGTCTGCATCAGTTCAGACTCAGCTCCACTTTCCTCAGAAGCGCTCTCATCCAGTATTTCTAAATTCCCAACCCTACTAGATTTAGCAGAGCTCTGCAAGTTTTCAGCACTTTTTCTTTTTTGTGCAGCTTTAAAAGGATCCTCCTCAACAAAATGACATTCCTGTAGAGGAGCTTGAAATAACGAGGCGATGTGATTCATAAACCAAAGTTTATTATCAGCTCCTCTAACAAGTCTCATCTAGGTGCAGCAGCAGAAGAAGGAAGAGAGTGAACACCTTCGGCTCTACGAACTTATACTCGCACATAACAAAAGACATGCATATCAAAAGCTGACATCCCTCACTTTCTTAATCCCCTCTTTTGTCTTCGTACTCCTCCACCTGGCCCTGGGGGGTCAGGGCAACCCATCCGGTCTCCACCGCAGCGCCTCGGATGCTCTTTGATCTTCACTGGCGGTTGAGACCCTTTGTCCTGTTCTGAGGTGTGAAGTCGCTTTACATATGTAATCACTAAACACTCTCACATGCTTAAACATATGTAGGTTATGGGATATATGATTAATATAGACCACAGCCCCCCCAAACGACTAAGAAAAGGACAATAGAAAAATTCACAGTTTAAGATAATTATTATGACATACTAACTGCTACACCTCTTGACACAGAAGAAACTTTCCAGCAGCCATGCTCCTAAGAGAGTTCAGTGGTACTTACTCTTCTGCTTCTGCCCTTCAGAGAGAACAGACGCCTTTTTCTTTGCTCCCTTTTACCCTCCTTCCCTCCCTAACTGAGAATCCCAGCTTGCTGTCTTGTCTGCGTCGCTGTCTTCTGGCTGAATCTTGAACCAAACGAAAAGAATGGATTTGGTGAGCGGCTTTAATAAGATTAACAACATTTTATATAAATTCAGGCCAGGGGGAGCCCCTGTGGAGAGACCCATGGATTGGAATGCATGTGTCTGCATGATTCGACTGAGGATGTGGAAACATCTACCTGGTTTGGCTAGGATCACAGGATTTTCTGCTGATTGGCTCTAGAGTTTTTCCTGGTGAATCGAAAAATTAACTGGAAGAGCTAATTAAAAGCGGTCCCGGCATAGCTGCTTCTCAACAATTCGACTAGACGGGGGAGTGCACTAACTATCGGCAATGATAACATGGAAATTACCATCTGCATGCACTGTAGAGGGATGGACTCTACCGGACATGTTTACCCATGTTCTAGAAGGGAAACATCTGGAGTCGTCTTTGGTGCCTCCAAGGAATGGATTTAAAGCCTATGTATGGAAATTATGAACACAGGATTGCTGGAGATGTAAAATTCTATGCTCTGAGTGATCTGTGTCTATCAGACCTTGAATTCGCCCTGTTGTCTATTTTCCTCCTGGATTAAGACAAAACAGAAGATTGTGCTTCTCTTTCATAAACATACTGGGTCTGCATCTGAACCCTCATTGACATGTGACTGGCTCAGGAAATTTCCATCTGCCATGCCTCAAGGACATGCTTCCGAGTTTCAGACACTAAGACATAACATCTCGGCTGGGAGAGATTTTGCTGCCTCCAGTAACTGATAAACACCCACCTGCATTCAACATACACGAACACACTGATTCATAATACTGAATTACACCCATCCATTCACTGATTCTCTCTGACTTTTGGTCTTTTGGTTTTTTGTGGTTGATTGTTGCTCTGTGCTATTGAGAGATTTTTTTTCATTGTAATCATAATCTGCTTAAATATAAGCTGTATTCTGATAACGAAGTTTTTTTTCTCTCCTCCCCCCTTGTGTCGTTCCCTCCCCTCCCCTCCCTTTCTTATCTATCTCTGTTTGATGAGGCGCCTATTATGGCTGCCGTGTCGTTGTGTCGCGCGCATGCGCACCAATGTCAAGTCAAGTTCCTCGTGTGTTTTTTTACATGCTTGGCAATAAAGTTTATTCTGATTCTGATTCTGATTCTGGTAATCATAACAGCATAGTAATATCACAAGTCAGTCCTAAACTGTTACAGCACAATTAGTGAACAACTGTTGAGTAGTTTGCATCAGTCCCTGTGCCGTCTGGGTTTTAATTTTCTCCCGAATCTGCTGTGGGTCCGCTTGGGCGTCCTGGTGGGACCTTCCTGTAAGGAATCTGCAGCTTGGGGAGGAGAGTGATTATTTGTTCCCTGCAGGGGGGCTGAGCCTTTTCTCTTGGGGGGTCTACCCCGCCGAGGTGCTCTCGCCAACCGTGCAGGCTAGTCTCTCAACAAGAAGGCAGGTTTAAGTCTGTCAATGCTGACTGTTTCTTTTCTATCCCCAAAATCAAGCACAAAATGTTTATCACCAGGTTCCAGCACTCTGAATGGTCCATCGTATGGTGGGCGGAAGGTTGGTTTTAAAGCTTCATGCCTAACAAAAACGAATTCAGCGTCTTTTAAAGCTTGGGGGACAAAAACCCGTGGAAAAGAGTGATGTGCCGGTCCGGGGGGAGAGTCCGGTCCGTTGCTGCCTAAAAACCTCGGGGCTGGAAGATGCCCTGGCTCTGGGTTCTCTGGTAAAAATTCACCTGGGAGCCTGAGAGGTTGTGCAAAAACTAATTCTGCTGGGGAGGCGTCTAGATCCTCTTTGGGCGCAGCACGCAACCCCAATAAAACCCAGGGAAGTTTATTTACCCAATTTGTATCCGTTAGTGAGGCTCTGAGGGCGGCCTTTAAAGATCTGTGAAAACGCTCGCATAACCCATTAGCCTGAGGGTGATAAGCGGTGGTGCGGTGAATTGTCGCCCCTAAGCTGCTGGCCATGGCTGACCAAAGCTCCGAGACAAATTGAGGCCCCCTATCGGACGTGATGTCCGATGGGACGCCGAAACATGCCACCCAGTTTGTCAAAAAAACGCGAGCGACTTCCTCCGCTGTGGTTGACGCCAGAGGGACTGCCTCCGGCCAGCGCGTGGTGCAGTCTATCATTGTTAACAGATGTGTGAAACCTTGGGAGGAAGGTAGTGGCCCCACGAGGTCGACATGAACGTGGTCGAACCTTCTAGCAGGGATTTGAAAAGGCTCCAGAGGGGCTTTTGTGTGTTTGTGTACTTTGGCGCGCTGACAAGAAATGCAAGTCTTTGCCCATTCTTTTACGTTTTTGCGCAGGCCAGGCCACACAAACTTTTCGGCGACCATTTTAACCGAAGCGCGTACACCTGGGTGCGCGAGGAAGTGAATCGAGTCGAAAATACGGCGACGCCATGCAGCTGGGACTAACGGGCGAGGTCGGCCGGTTGAGATGTCGCATATTAGGGGTGGCACACCGTCGCGTAAACCCCTTTCCTCCAGCCTTAACCCTGTTGGTCCAGACAGGAGTGCGCGCACGTCCGCGTCACTACTTTGCTCCTCTGCCATGGCTGCATAATCTATCCCTGCGTGGATTGGTGCTGCATATGTGTCTGCGTTGGCGAAGAGTTCTGCAGCTGAGGTAGTATAATCTGTCTCCTCGCGCTCTGGCGATGTCACAGCGCGAGAGAGGCAGTCTGCTACCACGTTAAGTTTGCTTGCCACATGTTGAATGTCTGTGGTGAACTCTGAAATCGCAGCCAGCTGTCTTTGTTGCCTGCCTGACCACGGTTCGGAAATTTTAGCCATCGCAAAGGTGAGCGGTTTGTGGTCTACAAAAGCCGTGAAACGCCGCCCTTCCAACCAGAACTGGAAGTGGCGGCTGGATAAATGAAGCGCTAGCAGCTCTCTGTCAAAAGTGCTGTATTTACGCTCAGTTTGGTTTAGCGATTTGCTGAAGAATGCCAAAGGTTGCCAGATTCCGCTGACGTGTTGTTCTACAACTGCCCCTATGGCCAGGTCTGAAGCGTCTGTGGTTAGCGCAATGCGGGCCAAGGGATCGGGGTGAACCAACAATGTGGCATTAGCTAGGGCACTTTTTACTTCCACGAAGGCGCGTTTGCGCTCCGGGGTCCATTCGACCGCGTTGGAAGGTTTTTGTTTTCTGAGCGCGTCATATAGGGGCTGCATGAGCTGAGCTGCATGGGGGAGGAAACGGTTGTAAAAATTAACCATTCCCAAAAATTCTTGCAGCGATTTGACCGTTTGTGGCCGTGGGAAACTTTTTACTGCGTGAACTTTGTCTGGCAGTGGGACTGCCCCCTTCGGAGAAACTCTGTGTCCTAAAAAATCAATTTGTGACACGCCAAATTTGCATTTGGCTGGATTGATTATTAACCCGTGCTCTTCTAGTCTCTGAAAAACCATAGTGAGATGCTGCTCGTGTTCTTCCTCAGACGAGCTGGCTACCAGCATATCGTCGAGGTAGACGAACACGAAAGGGAGGTCGCGTAATACTGCGTCCATCATCCGCTGAAAGGTTTGAGCAGCACCTTTGAGGCCGAAAGGCATCCGCAAAAATTCAAAAAGACCGAAGGGGGTTATTACAGCTGTTTTAAGAATGTCCTCTGCTTGAACTGGGACTTGATGATAACCACGGACTAGGTCTATTTTTGAAAAAATGCGCGCACCCACCAGATGTAGTGAAAAGTCTTGAATGTGAGGAATTGGGTAGCGGTCATGCGCTGTCGCATTGTTTAATCTGCGGTAATCGCCGCACGGCCTCCAAGAACCGTCGGATTTCGGGACCATGTGAAGTCGTGACGCCCAGGGGCTTTTCGAGCGTCTGATAATGCCTAATTTTTCAAGGGTGGTAAACTCGTCCCGAGCTATGGCGAGCTTGGTCGCGTCTAAGCGCCGAGCTTTGGCGAATACAGGTGGGCCCGTTGTGGGAATAAAGTGTTCGACCCCGTGTTTAGCCACTGTGGCTGAGAATTTGGGAATTGTGAGTGCTGGAAATTGGGTGAGGAGTTGATCAAACTTACCTCCTGCTGTGGTGATGCTGGCCTGCACGGGTGGTGGAGAAACTCGCACTGAGCAGGGAATAGAAGCAAAGGACAGTGCATTAACCAAGCGTCTGTTCGCTAGATCAACTAATAACCCATGTGCACACAAAAAATCTGCGCCCAACAAGTTAAAACTCACCGCCGCTACAACAAATGTCCATCTGTAGTTGCGGCCGTGGATGCAGAGGGGCAGGCTCTTTTCGCCAAAAGTGTTGATGATGGAGCCGTTGGCTGCCACCGCTCCATTGCCCCGTGGGCCCATGGCCCGGTCTGCTTGGGAGGGCATGACAAAACTTAGTTGAGCTCCCGTGTCAATAAGGAACTGCTTGCCGGTGTGTCCGTCCGTCACATATAAAAGCTTGCTTTTTTCGCCGAGAACCACCGCTGTTAACGGCTCTCGGCTTTGGCGTTTTCCCGAAATCGTGAATTTGCAGGGGGGAACGCATTTGTAAGCCTTCTCAGCGAAGCGGTGGTGGTAATAACAAACGTTGCTCCGTCTGTTACGTCTTGGTCGTGTCGCTGTCACCGCGGGCTGATTCTGCTCGGTGGTTTGTGGCTCCTCGTGGCTCCGGACATCAGCGTTGAGGTCTGCGGATGCTGCTGTGGGTGTCTGCTCCTTGCAGGCGTTGACGGACCGTTGAGCTTCGTGAGCCAGCGTGCGGAAGTCTTGCTGGGTGCTGCATCGCATGTTGTCAAGCGTCCCTCTCATGTGTGGCGGCAGCGTACTGAGGAATATGAATTGGAAGAGGAAGTTGTCATTGTCCTCTTCTTTAAGTTGCAGCAAGTCCTCCATGAGGGCCTTGGGTCTGCATCCTCTGTGGCCGTAGACCGCCAGGATCCTCTCGGCTCTCTCCTCGGCTGTGGGGACGTAATTTGCCACGATGGTCGCTTTCAGTTCTTTATATTTGTCCTGGGCCGGCGGCTGCTGGATTATGCTCCGCGCACATCTCGAAGTGGCGGCGTCGAGTTTGGCGACGATGTGATAGAACTTTGTATCATCAGCCGTGATGCCCGCAAGTGCAAACTGGGCTTCAGCTTGCTGAAACCACGAGGCGGGGTCTTCCTGCCAGAAGTCCGGCAGCTTGACGGTGACGGCGTTTGTGTGGACCGTCACTGATGTGTCCGCAGGGTGAGAGTGCCTTGCTTCGGCTCTCTCTGCGGCGCTGGTGCTCGGTTGAGCCCTCTCTATCACTTCTGCCGTGGGGGAACGTCGTCCATCTGTTCCCCTGTCTGCATGGGCGCCGGCGTCTGCCTGGGTCGCCACAGATGAGTCGATCGCAGGGGAACGCCTCTGGTCCATTCTCGCGTCGGGGTCACCAGTGTAGAGGAGCTTGAAATAACGAGGCGATGTGATTCATAAACCAAAGTTTATTATCAGCTCCTCTAACAAGTCTCATCTAGGTGCAGCAGCAGAAGAAGGAAGAGAGCGAACACCTTCGGCTCTACGAACTTATACTCGCACATAACAAAAGACATGCATATCAAAAGCTGACATCCCTCACTATCTTAATCCCCTCTTTTGTCTTCGTACTCCTCCACCTAGCCCTGGGGGGTCAGGGCAACCCATCCGGTCTCCACCGCAGCGCCTCGGATGCTCTTTGATCTTCACTGGTGGTTGAGACCCTTTGTCCTGTTCTGAGGTGTGAAGTCGCTTTACATATGTAATCACTAAACACTCTCACATGCTTAAACATATGTAGGTTATGGGATATATGATTAATATAGACCACAATTCCTGCATTTCTTCGTCAAATGCAATGTTTGTCATGCAGTGTTTACTCTGAGTGTCCGCCACAGCCTCAAACCGTTCCTCCCCCGCCTGCAAAGCCTGTTCATTCATGTTCTTTCGTTTAACTGCACTCATTTCGCCCTCCACCTCTTTACTCCGGGTGACAGGCTCGTCATAATGATCGGAGCTGCCGCCAGACAGAAATTCCCCACCATCACTGTTTGGGGGGGCAACTACCGCGCCCGCCGCGGCCACCCCAGCAGAGGTGGCCGCAGAAGCAGAAGCAGACGCGGACACGGACGCAGACGCGGCCGCCCCAGCAGAAGTGGACGCCGCAGCGGCATCCGCCGCACCACATATAGCGCTACCCTCCAGACCACCAGAAACAGCGGCGTCGCCTTTCTTACTGCCAGTGTTCTTTGTGTTCACCTTTTCAGGACATGATCTAATGAGATGGCCCTCTGCACCACACGCAAAACACTTCATGGTTTCGGATGTTGCAAAGACTAAGTAGCTGAAGCCCTCAATCCTGAAGTTAAAAGACACGTTCAGTTCTGCAGAGCTGTCTTTTAACACCATAAAACACTGCCTCCTGTGACACACGACATGCTTCAGCAGCGGTGATTTACTACCCAGAGAGACCATTCTGATGGGGGAAACAACTTGGCCAAAACGGGACAATTCTCTTATCAGCTGATCGTTTTTAATGAAAGGAGGAGTGTTTGAGATGGTGATCCTCCTAGAAGGGTTCGCCAGTGGTAGAACAGGAGTAAAAGTGTCTTTTATGACAACTCCCTGTTCCACCACCTGATCAGCTTTTTCAGTTGAATCCAGAAAGATGACAATTGCGCTATTCATCCTTGATGCTGACTTTATACCGTCATGCCCAACCACCTGTCCTACAGCGAGGCCAGCCTCTTCCACAGAACAGGGAACTGTCGGCAGGATTCTCACGGCATGCCGCCGGGTCAAGCACTCGAACGCCACACCACCATCAAACACCGGCATGATGCCGGCCGGGAAAAACGGGCAGCAGAAGCTACCGTTCCCCGACACACTCACTCCAACACTCACACCCCAGCACACACACACTCAACCCGCTATACACTAAACACACACACCTCAACACACACGATAGAGAAAAGTTGGAAAAAAACAAAGTTTAGAGTACTCACTCAACGCCACTCCACACCTCTGCTCCCACAAACGCTCACGCATGCGCATGAGAGAGAGAGAGAGAGAGAGAGAGAGAGATTGATTTTTCAACACACCTTTATTGTCACAAATTCAACAGAAAAACACAACTAAAACAACTAAAAGAAGCAATGGAAAAGAAAAATGTCTCACTGACAAGAAATCAAAGACACAAGTAACCAAACAAGGAAAACTAAAACAAAAAACTTGCTTCTTACATCAAGATTATACCATAGGTAATTTTCCCCTCCTTAACACAACACAGGATGTGCTTAAAGCACCACATAGCCTCAAAGGTTTCAACATTCTGCATCAGATGATAGTAATTGTAATCAATCATTATTCGAGCCTTAATCATGCCAACCAGCATGTCTTTTACATTACAATCCAGTATTTGTTCAATTTTTCTTTTCCTACTAACATAGATAGCCATTTTAGCCTGACCCAGGATGAAATTTAAAAGTTCACTCTTTTTCTTAGTTCTCTGCCTATATGGAAAACCCAAGATAAAAATCTGCAGGGAAAAGACTTCTCCAAACAGATAAAACAGCTTCCCCAAAAAAACAAACAACAAATGCAGTCTGTTACAGTCCAGAAAACAATGAAACATAGTCTCTTTCTGAGGACAAAAAGGACAAACCTCAACAACATTTGGGTTTAAAAGAGAGATAAAAGCATTTACAGCCACAGCACCATGTAAAACTCGCCACTGTAGGTCTCCAACCTTCTTAGTTAATGGTGGTTTATAGAGTGCTCACCAGGCAGGCCTCACCTCTGAACCCAAACCCAAGTGTTTCCTCCATGGTGTATCAGCTCGACCTTTTAACTTATTTACATTTAAAACTTTCACCAAGAGTCCATAAATTTTTTTACCCGGAGAGTCACAAATGTTAATGTGTTCAGAGTTTAAAAACACACCAGTGCCCTCTTTAAAATCAGGAGATAAAACACTAAAAGGAAAAAGATCATCAGAAGTTCGCACAGAGTTTTTGCAGTGTAAAACAATAGCAGAGTGTTCTTCTGCAGACAGGCAGTCTCTCCAATCTTTCAGCAAATTCATTATAGTTCTGACTGAAGAAACGCGAAGAGCAGAGCACAGGGCAACAGCATTGTCCAAGTTAGGACCACATAAATTTACCAAGTGTCCCAGCGTTGTGACCTTTGCAGAAATGAACTTTTTTTAAAACAGAAGGTCCTAAAGCATTGCCCACATCAAAACGGGTCCCGAACACAAGTGGTTCCTTTAAAAGCCAGAAAGGTGACAAGGAAGCCTGGGGAGAGTTCTTTTTAAAAAGTCCCCAGATTTTAAAAGCACTTTGGTAAAACTGGGGAAGTTCTGGGAGTTTTTGGCTCCTTAAGTCCATTAAAAACAGCGACTCCTCTAGTCCAAGCCCTCCACAGCGAGCCAGGACAGCCCTGGCAATAGGTCTCCACACAAGGTCCAGGGGGCCACTCAGCAGTCGCTGAATGAACTGCATGCGGAAGACAGCCCCCCTGCTGGCCAGATGGATGAGCCCTTGACCACCTTCTTCCCTCGGTAAAAACAGGATGCTCTGTGGAACCCAATGAAGACGGTCCCAGAAAAAGTCCACGACTATAGACTGCACTCTGGCCAGCAAATTGGGTGGAGGGTCCAGACAAGACAGTCGATGCCACAGCATCGAAGCAATCAAATTGTTGATGATTAAAACACGACCTCTGAAGGACAAGTTTGGCAGAATCCATTTCCATTTTTTCAGTCTTCCTTCAACTTTTTCTAAAAAACACTCCCAATTTTTCCCAGTAAAAGTCTGATTCCCTAAGAACACACCAAGATATTTAAAACCACCTTGTGTCCACGAGAGGCCACCAGGTAGGGCAATTTTTTGTGGTCTCCCCCCCACCACAACAGCTTCACTCTTACCCCAATTCACTCTCGCTGAGGAGCACTCACCGAAAAGATTGACAGTTCTTAAAAGGTAGTCTACATCATTTTGATTTCTTGTAAAAACAACAACGTCATCAGCATAGGCAGACACTTTAAAAACAGAGTCAGAGTTGGGGACTTTAAAACCAGTGAGGCCTTGCCTTAGTTTACAAAGGAGGGGCTCAATGGCAAGAGAGTACAGCATACCTGAGAGGGGGCAGCCCTGTCGGACACCCCTCTCAACTTTGAAAGGAGCACTCAAACCACCTTTAATCTTAAGAATACTCTCAATGTCTCTATACAAAGCCTGGATCATGGCGATGAACCCTGAGCTGAAACCAAAGGCCTCTAATGTCTGCCAAAGGTATGGATGTTCAACTCGGTCAAACGCCTTTTCTTGGTCTATTGAAATAAGACCAAGTTCTTTGACCAATGAGCTGGAGAGGTCCAAAACATCACGAATTAAAAAAATGTTGTCTGTAACCAACCTACCAGGTACACAGTAGGTCTGGTCTACATGTATGACCTGCTCCATCGCCTTCCTCAGTCTGGTAGCCAACACTTTGGAGAGAATTTTGTAGTCAGTACAGAGGAGGGCCACCGGACGCCAGTTCTTAATGTCTTTCAAGTCGCCTTTTTTTGGAAGGAGGGTGAGGACTGCTCTCCTACAACTTAGGGGCAGGTGACCCTTCCGCAGACTGTCAGACAGTACTTCCAGCAAGTCCTCACAGATCTCAGACCAGAACGCCTTGTAGAACTCCGCTGGTAGGCCATCTATCCCTGGGGCTTTTCCACACTGAAGAGACTGGACAGCCACTGCCAGTTCTTGCAGAGTGATCCCGCTCTCCAGCTCCGCATTCACGCTAGCCATCACCTTTGGCAAGTCCGTCAAAAAATGACTCAGTGCATGTGGATTCTCAACAAATTCTTTCTTAAAGAGATCCTTGTAGAAAGCAACTGCAAAGCGACGGATCTCCGCAGACTCATGGATTAGCCGCCCGTCCTCGGAGCTAAGAGAGTGGATCATCCTCCTCTGACCATTCTTCCTCTCCAGACCAAAGAAAAAATGAGATGGAGCGTCCATTAGTGCGATGTTCTGGAACCTACTGCGTACCACAGCGCCCCTGGCAGCCACACCCAGTAGGTCAGTTAAAACAGACTTTTTGCCATTGAGGGCCTCAAAATGTCCTCTTTCTACTGTGGAGCCTGCCAAAGACTGCAGCTCCACTACTTCTCTCTCCAGGTCCCTGACAGACCTGGCCAAGTCTCCAGAGACATTGCGAGTATACTGTAGGCACAGATTCTTTATTTGGCTCTTCCCTACATCCCACCACTGCTGCAAAGAACTAAAATTTGATTTTGTTAATTTAAAATTACTCCAAAAAAACATAAAAGCAATTTTAAAACTGTTATCCGATAAAAGTGACGTGTTAAAATGCCAGTATGCACTACTGCACTTTATATTCTTGATAAAAACACAACACTGAACCAGAGAATGATCTGTGAAGCCAACAGGGACTATAAAAGCACTTTTAAAAATGCTAAAATGGTGCTTAAAACTGTAAACCCTATCCAGTCTAGCTAAGGACAGAATATTGTCCTTTCTATGGCTCCATGTGTACTGTCTAGCCTTGCCATGAAAATTTCTCCACACATCGCACAGATCATGAGCTTCTATGAGACCTTTTAAAACTCTCTTGGATGCAGCATGTGGCTCTGGGTGATTCCTATCCATAAGAGGATTTTCTGTACAATTAAAATCACCTCCCACAAATAAAAAGTCATCATTACTGCAATTTTTGATCGTGTCATCTAAAATATTTAAAAAGGCCAATCTTTCTGTGCCTACGGTTGGAGCATACACATTTATAAAAACAACTTTCACATTCTCAAAAACAGCTCGAACTTTTAAAATGTGGCCTGCAATTATCTCATCAATGTCATAAGAAAGTGGAATAAAATCTCGAGAAAATAAAATACCCACTCCACCACTACTGCTGCTTTTATGACTAAAAATAATTTCACCCCAAAATTCCCTCCTCCAGTCAGCAGCATTGTCCTCAGAACTATGAGTCTCCTGAACAAACAGAACATTAATTTTCTTGCATTCTGCAAGAGTAAAAACACTCGCTCGCTTGGACATTTCTCTTGCCCCATTGATGTTGAGTGTGCCAAAATTAAAACTGCACATGCATATAAAAGGGTAAAACCAATACAAAAACAGAAAAGAAAGAATGAGCGATAAAAGACTAATCATCCTGGGCAATTTGGTTCTTAACTTTTAGCACAAGCTTTTTTAGTCTGTAGACTTCCTGATCAGTAAAACTTTCCTGCTCAAGCTCTCCCCTATTTTTCATGTAGGCCCGAGCAGAGTCAACAAAACGTTTTAGATCGAGGAAGAAGCTTTCAACTTTAACCATTCTGGATCCCTTAGTGTCCTGCAAAAACTTCTGTATTTTTGTGAAGGGGTAACCACCTCCACTGGCCACATCATCACTGCTTTCACCATCACTCTCTATCTCAGACCCAGCATAAGAATCTGGCTGAGATGGAGAAACCTCAGAACTTTCTTTGACAACCCTTTTTACTTTGCTCCTCTGCTGTTTGGTTTCCAAATTCTTCCGCTTGAGTGAGATTTTACATAACTCTTCATCTAATTCAATGTCATCCTCGTCCTCCAACACTGACTCAGCCACCCTGGTAGCTGTTTCTTCCTGTCTTTCGCTCACCCTGTGCTGTGCTTTTATATTCATTTTTCTAGTCCCACCATCTACCTGGGCCTCATTTGGCTCATCTGTCTGATCCTCAGCGTGATCCCTCTCGGTAATCTCACCCTTGTCCACAATGTTGGCCTGTGCAGCAGCCCCGCGATGTGCTTTAACTTTCGCTGCTGTTTCATTTATGATCGACAGGCTGGCTGCGGAGGGCGGCAAAGCCGCCCCGCCGCCAAACGGCCCCGCGGCCTCGGCCGAAGCGCCCGACGGCACGATAACGCCATCAGCCTCGGAGAGCGGCGAAGCCGCTCCGTCACCAGACGGCCCCGAGGCCGCACTAGCGGCCTCCCCCGAGTGATCACCCCCCACTCCCTGAGGGCATGATCGAATCAAGTGTCCCTCCATTCCGCAGCCGAAACACTTCATATTATCAGAGGTGACGTGGATGGTGTAATCAAAGCCGTCAATCCGGTATTTAAATACGAGGTTGAGGCTTTCCTCGCTATTCTTTAAAATCATGAGCACCTGTCGCCTAAAAGACATGACATGCTTTAAACGCGGGGACTTACAACCGAGAGGGATGTGCTTAATGGGGGACAAAAGCTGCCCGTGTCTCGACAGCTCCTTCTCCAACAGCTCATTCTTTAAAAATGGTGGGACATTTGAGATGGTATTTCTCTTCGCGGGATTCACCAGAGACAGAACAGGAACCAGTGTGTCTTTAATCACAACCCCGCTCTCCACTACCTGGTTAACTTTTTCAATACTATCCAGGAAAATCACCACGGCACTATTCATTCTAGAAGCTGATCTAACGCTTTCATAACCGACCAGCTCCCCCACAGCCAGACTACACTCCTCCACCGAGCAGCTGACAGCCGGTGTCAGTTTGACAGCATGCCGGCGTGTCAGCTGCTCAAACCCGGAGCCTTGCTCCAAAACCATGCTGACCAGCAGAGCTGGCAGCAGAAACCCCCCTCCCAAAACGCCTACCCCACCCCAGCTACAGAAAACAACAAAAATTAAGATTATTTAACAAAAAAAACACCTTAAACACAAAAAGATAGAGAAAAGTTTGAAATAATTCACTCACGCTGTCACACGCTCTCAGCTCGCACTCACGACCACACCCACTCAGAGAGAGAGAGAGAGAGAGAGAGAGAGAGAGAGAGAGCCTTTGTCTTGTTTTTCTTCTCCCAGAGACACCAGAAATGTTTTTGACTCTTCCTGGTAAATCGTACATCATGATTTGACAAAGCCAACCTACCACCATCATTGAGTCCACCCACTGCTCTATTACTGGCCTGCCTAGCTGTCTGCCATGTAGGACAGGGAAAGGGTGCTAAAAGTAGTCTATTGGCCCCTGAGCTACTAGCCCCCAGCTAACTCTGGTACCGGGAGGCTCACACCGAGCGCGGTTTGTATAATTATATTTCTTCAGATCTTAGTCACCCTATTAGCCATCCCTGTTACCACCTGGTTCACCAGTCCACAGTTGACAATGTATCTCACATTACTCCGCCCCATCTCCCAATAATTATGCCATGATTCCACAGCAAATCGCCAGCGCCGGTGCGCCAGTCACAGCAATTGCCCAACCCAAAGCTACTGACTGGAGGCTGCTGGCTCCTACGGCCAGCTACCCCACCACCCTCCGGAGCGCCGTGTAACTCTGCTCTACTCTCGCGGGCAGTGTCGGGGAGCCGCCTGGTGACGCGGCATCCCCCAGCTGGCTGTGGATGCGGAGCAGAGTCCGCAGAGCAAGACACTGCCCTTTGAGATCCCGTGGCTTGGCAGCTCAGCTCGTCAGGCTTCACATTGGCTTGGCCAGGAGCTTTGGGTCTTGAGCCAGGTCAGTTGCAGCGATCGGGGGGCCATCCACGGTGCCGTGGTGGTGACATGTTGTGGAATCACAGCAAAATTATTAGGAGACGAACCGGAGTGATGACATAGACTACGAATGTGGATCAGTGAACCCGCGCCGCTCATCGAAGCTAGAAGGAGGCTCAAAGCTAGTCAGCTAATGGCTAACTGATGTAAGAGTTGCTGAATAGGTGAAGGATGTTTCTTAAAGTGATAGGCTTTAAATCAGAGCATTTCAAGAAAGCCAGGAAACATACAAAACAAATTTGCTTCAGTAATTAAAAAAAATAAGAAAATGTGAACAAAATATGTCACAAACACTTCCTTAAGACATGTGTGAGCTATTAAAATGTGGAAAAAGTGCAGTCAGTGGCCTCTTTAAAGCAAATACAGTAAATATTAATTACATTCAAGTTAAGGAGACATGGAATCTTTGAGTTTTACAAAGCAACAACCTGTATCTGTGTCTAGAGGTTGCTTATGTAATGATAAATAAACCTTAAAATCTTCTACTCTAATTCTGTGGTTCACATTTACTTCATGATCCACATGGAATCTAACCTTGTAAATTTTACATGAATATGTCCAATACTAAATAGGGCTATCTAAAAGAGAATATATTTTCATCCTTTTTAAATCAGATTCTGTTGGATTTTATTTTTTTTTCTATTTTACTCTTTTTGTGTATAATATTAATAATAATAATTTAGATCGAGGAAGAAGCTTTCAACTTTAACCATTCTGACCCCCTTAGTGTCCTGCAAAAACTTCTGTATTTTTGTGAAGGGGTAACCGCCTCCACTGGCCACATCATCACTGCTTTCACCATCACTCTCTATCTCAGACCCAGCATTAGAATCTGGTTGAGATAGAGAAACCTCAGAACTGTCTTTAACAACCCTTTTTACTTTGATCCTCTGCTGTTTGGTTTCCAAATTCTTCCGCTTGATGGAGATTTTACATAACTCTTCATCTATTTCGATGTCATCCTCATCCTCCAACACTGACTCAGCCACCCTGGTAGCTGTCTCTTCCTGTCTTTCGCTCACCCTGTGCTGTGCTTTTATATTCATCTTTCTGGTCCCACCATCTATCTGGGCCTCATTTGGCTCCTCTGTCTGACCCTCAGCGTGATCCCTCTCGGTAATCTCACCCTTGTCTGCAATGTTGGTCTGTGCAGCAGCCCCGCGATGTGCTTTAACTTTTGTTGCTGTTTCAGTTATGATCGACAGGCCGGCTGCAGAGGGCGGCGAAGCCGCCCCACCGCCAGACAGCCTCGCGGCCTCGGCCGAAGCACCGCCGCCAGACGGCCCCGCGGCTCCGGCCGAAACGCCCGACGGCGCAGTATCGCCGTCAGCCTCGGAGGGCGGCAAAGCCGCTCCGTCACCAGACGGCCCCGAGGCCGCACTAGCGGCCTCCCCCGAGTGATCACCCCCCACTCCCTGAGGGCATGATCGAATCAAGTGTCCCTCCATTCCGCAGCCGAAACACTTCATATTATCGGAGGTGACGTGGATGGTATAATCAAAGGAGTCAATCCGGTATTTAAAATACGAGGTTGAGGCTTTCCTCGCTGTTCTTTAAAATCATGAGCACCTGCCGCCTAAAAGACATGACATGCTTTAAACGCGGGGACTTACAACCGAGAGGGATGTGCTTAATGGGGGACAAAAGCTGCCCGTGTCTCGACAGCTCCTTCTCCAACAGCTCATTCTTTAAAAATGGTGGGACATTTGAGATGGTAATTCTCTTCGCGGGATTCACCAGAGACAGAACAGGAACCAGTGTGTCTTTAATCACAACCCCGCTCTCCACTACCCGGTTAACTTTTTCAATACTATCCAGGAAGATTACCACGGCACTATTCATTCTAGAAGCTGATCTAATGCTTTCATAACCGACCAGCTCCCCCACAGCCAGACTACACTCCTCCACTGAGCAGCTGACAGCCGGTGTCAGTTTGACAGCATGGCGGCGTGTCAGCTGCTCAAACCCGGAGCCTCGCTCCAAAACCATGCTGACCAGCAGAGCTGGCAGCAGAAACCCCCCTCCCAAAACGCCTACCCCACCCCAGCTACAGAAGACAACAAAAATTAAGATTATTTAACAAAAAAACACCTTAAACACAAAAAGATAGAGAAAAGTTCGAAATAATTCACTCACGCTGTCACACGCTCTCAGCTCGCACTCACGACCACACCCACTCAGAGAGAGAGAGAGAGCGAGAGAGAGAGAGAGAGAGAGAGAGAGACTTTATCTTGTTTTTCTTCTCCCAGAGACACCAGAAATGTTTTTGACTCTTCCGGGTAAATCGTATACATCATGATTTGACAAAGCCAACCCACCACCATCATTGAGTCCACCCACTGCTCTATTACTGGCCTGCCTAGCTGTCTGCCATGTAGGACAGGGAAAGGGTGCTAAAAGTAGTCTATTGGCCCCTGAGCTATTAGCCCCCAGCTAACTCTGGTACCGGGAGGCTCACACCGAGCGCGGTTTATATTATTATATTTCTTCAGATCTTAGTCACCCTATTAACCATCCCTGTTACCACCTGGTTCACCAGTCCACAGTTGACAATGTACCTCACATTACTCCGCCCCATCTCCCAATAATTATGCCATGATTCCACAGCAAATCGCCAGCACCGGTGCGCCAGTCACAGCAATTGCCCAACCCAAAGCTACTGACTGGAGGCTGCTGGCTCCTACGGCCAGCTACCCCACCACCCTCCGGAGCGCCGTGTAACTCTGCTCTACTCTCGCGGGCAGTGTCGGGGAGCCGCCTGGTGACGCGACATCCCCCAGCTGGCTATGGGTGCGGAGCAGAGTCCGCAGAGCAAGACACTGCCCTTTGAGATCCCGTGGCTTGGCAGCTCAGCTCGTCAGGCTTCACATTGGCTTGGTCAGGAGCTTTGGGTCTTGAGCCACGTCGGTTGCAGCGATCGGGGGGCCATCAGAGGTGCCGTGGTGGTGACATGTTGTGGAATCACAGCAAAATTATTAGGAAATGAGCCGGAGTGATGACATAGACTACGACTGTGGATCAGTGAACCCGCGCCGCTCATCGAAGCTAGAAGGAGGCTCAAAGCTAGTCAGCTAATGGCTAACTGATGTAAGAGTTGCTGAATAGGTGAAGGATGTTTCTTCTTAAAGTGATAGGCTTTAAATCAGAGCATTTCAAGAAAGCCAGGAAACATACAAAACAAATTTGCTTCAGTAATTAAAAAAATTAAGAAAATGTGAACAAAATATGTCACAAAAACTTCCTTAAGACATGTGTGAGCTATTAAAATGTGGAAAAAGTGCAGTCAGTGACCCCTTTAAAGCAAATACAGTAAATATTAATTACATTCAAGTAAAGGAGACATGGAATCTTTGAGTTTTACAAAGCAACAACCTGTATCTGTGTCTAGAGGTTGCTTATGTAATGATAAATAAACCTTAAAATCTTCGACTCTATTTCTGTGGTTCACATTTACTTCATGATCCACATGGAATCCAACCTTGTAAATTTTACATGAATACAGTGGGGTAAAAAAGTATTTAGTCAGCCACCAATTGTGCAAGTTCTCCCACTTAAAAAATGAGAGAGGTCTCCAATTTTCATCATAGGTATACCTCAACTATGAGAGACAAAATGAGAAAAAAAAAATCCAGAAAATCACATTGTCTGATTTTTAAACAATTTATTTGCAAATTATGGTGGCAAATACGTATTTGGTCAATAACAAAAGTTCATCTCAATACTTTGTTATATACCCTTTGTTGGCAATGACAGAGGTCAAACGTTTTCTCTAAGTCTTCACAAGGTTTTCACACACTGTTGCTGGCATTTTGGCCCATTCCCCTATGCAGATCTCCTCTAGAGCAGTGATGTTTTGGGGCTGTCGCTGGGCAACACGGACTTTCAACTCCCTCCAAAGATTTTCTATGGGGTTGAGATCTGGAGACTGGCTAGGCCACTCCAGGACCTTGAAATGCTTCTTACGAAGCCACTCCTTCATTGCCCGGGCGGTGTGTTTGGGATCATTGTCATGCTGAAAGACCCAGCCACGTTTCATCTTCAATGCCCTTGCTGATGGAAGGAGGTTTTCACTCAAAATCTCACAATACATGGCCCCATTCATTCTTTCCTTTACACGGATCAGTCGTCCTGGTCCCTTTGCAGAAAAACAGCCCCAAAGCATGATGTTTCCACTCCCATGCTTCACAGTAGGTATGGTGTTCTTTCTCCTCCAAACACGACAAGTTGAGTTTTTACCAAAAAGTTCTATTTTGGTTTCATCTGACCATATGACATTCTCCCAATCCTCTTCTGGATCATCCAAATGCTCTCTAGCAAACTTCAGACGGGCCTGGACATGTACTGGCTTAAGCAGGGGGACACGTCTGGCACTGCAGGATTTGAGTCCCTGGCGGCATAATGTGTTACTGATGGTAGCCTTTGTTACTTTGGTCCCAGCTCTCTGCAGGTCATTCACTAGGTCCCCCCATGTGGTTCTGGGATTTTTGCTCACCGTTCTCGTGATCATTTTGACCCCACGGGGTGAGATCTTGCGTGGAGCCCCAGATCGAGGGAGATTATCAGTGGACTTGTATGTCTTCCATTTTATAACAATTGCTCCCACAGTTGATTTCTTCACACCAAGCTGCTTACCTATTGCAGATTCAGTCTTCCCAGCCTTGTGCATGTCTACAGTTTTGTTTCTGGTGTCCTTTGACAGCTCTTTGGTCTTGGCCATAGTGGAGTTTAGAGTCTGACTGTTTGAGGTTGTGAACAGGTGTCTTTTATTAGTAGTAGTAGATTAGTTTATTTGACAGGGACAGTGCAATAAACATAGACAATTAATCAAAGACAATCAATCTGATGTGTTGCACATAGAGTGTATAGCTATTAGCTAATTTGCAACTCTTGTCCCTGGATGGGCTTTAGAAAAAAGAATCAAGATAAAAAAAATATACACAATAACCACATACATCAATGCAGAAAAATTATAAATACACAATTATAAATATTATATTATAAATACACAAATATAACAGCCTGACTCACATTTAACATAAATATTATAAATATTATAAATACACAAATATAACAGCCTGACTCACATTTAACACATATAACATAACTCACATTTGCCTATTTCAGGCCTTCCTCCCTCCGTCACTCACTATAAACAAACACATTTATTCCTTCCCTTCATTCACTCTCACTTTGCAGACAATTAATTCATACATGAGTACATTCTTGTTTATTTTTCAGCCAGTTTTTAACATTTTTAGTGAATGTTTTAAAGTCCGTTATTATTTTAATTTCATTTGGCATTGTGTTCCAGATGTGACTGCCCTTTATAGAGAAAGCTGTTTGTCCAAATGTGGTTCTGCGGTGGAATATTTTACAGTTATTGTTAACAGAACTCCTGGTGGCTCTGCTGCTGTCCTGTCTTTGGACGAAACCAGCAAGTGGCTCGGGTGCTGATTTATGGAAACATTTGAACGTTAATTTCAGAAGACAGAGGTCAATGAAGCTCTCAAAACTCAATAGGTTGTATTTTTTTAAAACACTACAGTGATGCCACCTAATGGGCTTTTTGTCCAAGATTTTTAGGGTTTGATTATATAATGAACCTATATGTCTTATTATGGAAGGGGCTGCTTGAGCCCAGACTGTCAAACAGTATGATATATGAGAAAAAACCATAGAATGCATATACAGTGCAGCTGCTTCGTAAGGTATGTAATATCTAATTAATTTAAAGCAGTTCAGATTTTTTTTTACTGTTTTTGAAATTTTCTTTATATGAAGATTAAATTTGAGTTGAGGATCTAGTACAATGCCAAGGTGTTTGAATTCTGTAGCTAAACTGATGTCATGATCATGTATATTAACTTTAAAATGTTGCAGGTTACATTTTTTGATTGAAAAGCACATTGAGACTGTTTTCTGAAGGTTCAGCAATAGATGGTTCTTGAGGAGCCACTCTTGGACATCAACCATACTTGTAGACAGTACATCTGCAGCCTGTGCTGGAGTCTTGGCAGCTGTGTAAATAACTGCATCATCTGCATAAAGTTGGCATGTTGCAGCTGAGCAGTGTAACGGCAAGTCATTAATAAAAATGCTGAAAAGTAAAGGACCAAGAATGGACCCTTGTGGGATACCCATGCGGTTGTTTAAAAATGAGGATTTATCCTGGTGAACTTTTACACACTGTTCTCTATTCTGGAGATAAGATGCAAACCATTCTAATGTATTTGGGGAGAAGTTAAAAGATACCATTTTGGATAAAAGCAAACTGTGGTTTACAGTATCGAAAGCCTTTTTGAGATCTAGAAAAACAGCTCCTACCACATTACCCCTGTCCAAGGACTGTTTGACGTTTTCAATAAGGCAACAATTTGCTGTTTCTGTTGAGTATCCTGGTCTAAAACCAAATTGATGTGGATGAAGAAGTTGACTGTCTTGTAAGTAGTCTATCAGCTGTGTAGCTACAACTTTTTCAAGAACCTTAGACAGGACTGGTAAGATAGAGATTGGGCGGTAATTGCATATATCGTCTTTACTGCCTGATTTATGAACTGGTATGACGACAGCTTTTTTTCCAGCCAGATGGAAATGTACTAGACCTAATGGAGAGATTAATGAGATGAGTCAGTGGTTTGATTAATATTTTGCTGTGCATTTTGAGAAAGGAGGTGCTCATATTGTAGATATCATTAGTTTTTGAGTTTGACAGTGTTTTAACAACGCCAACAATTAACTTCTCATTTACCTCATTGATGTGAAAAGTATCTGTTGGAAGTATGGAATTTGTGTTGTTGAGCACATTTGGCAGCACAAAAATTTTTGTTAAGTCTTCCACAGAGCCCACAAAGTGTGAATTAAATTCATTTGCCAAAGTAGCCTTGTCACTGACGGTCTTGCCATTGATTCTAAGTTCCTTTACCCCCTTCTGATCGTTTTTTTTATTAGTTAAGTTATTTAAATGCCTCCATAGGGAACTGTTGTTACCCTTTGCATGATCTATCAGTTTATTGTAATAAGATATTTTTGATTTTCGCAGCTCATGTACCACTTTATTTCTTAAACTTTTGTACACAAGGTGATCATTTTGTAGTTTGGAGGTTAGTGATGTTTTCAGTGCATAGTCTCGCCTCTTCATAAGTTTTCTTATTTCATTATTTAACCATGGTAGGCTAATCTTCTGTTGTCTACTTTTAATTTGTTTGAAAATTTTTCTATAGACTTTGTGATTGTTGCAGTTATAAAATTACAACAATCATCTACTTCACATGTTGACATGAGCTGCTCCCAGTTTTGATTCTCTAAGTGATGTTCAAACTCCTCATTTTTTGATTTGGGGATAATAAAATTTGATTTGTCAATATCGACTCCCCCAAAATACTGTAGTCGCTTTTTAGTAAGTTTCCTGACAGCAAGAACCATGTTATGATCTGAGAGACCAGTTACAAGATTATAGGTTGTGGTTATTCGTTCTGGTTTATTAGTAAATACCATGTCAATAAGTGTTCTGGATTGTTTGGTTATCCTGGTGGGTCCTTTGATGATTTGCTGGTAATTAAATTTAGTCATGAGGCTTTTCAGTTTTTGTTTGTCTTTTTTATCAGACCAGTTGATATTAAAGTCACCATGAATTATTGTTTCTCTGTTCTTCTCAAGTTGTTTAACCAGATCACTTAATTCATTATAAAAGGAAGAGTTGTGTGACGGTGGGTTGTACACTACTGCAATGTTGAAATTCATTACCGGAGAGAGACATACATTAACAGCTAAACATTCAAGTGAAGTATTCAAATCAACCAGTTGACATTTAAATTTCTCTTTGATGTAAATTAAAACACCTCCTCCCCTCCCTACCTGCCTGTCTTTTCTAAAACACTGGTAGCCCACAATATCGATCATATTAGTGTCTATGTTCCTGTGTAGCCAGCTTTCTGAGAGACAAAGGTAGTCCAGATTTGAGTCCAACAGCAACACCGAAATCTCATCTCTTTTGGGGATTATGCTCCGTATGTTTAAATGACCGCCGAGGATCCCCTTTGGTTTAGCCTTGGTGTCCCAAAGAACTCGTGCATGATTAACAGTTTGGAAAAATAAATGTTGTTTTTGCTTTTGTACAGCTCGGTTTTGTGCTAACCCAGTGGTCTGCTGTTTAATAGTGGCAGGTCCAGGGTTAAGGTGAATATCTCCTGCCAGAAGTAGCAGAACTAACAGAACTTTAATTGTATATCCTCTGCCATATTGTGATTTTTGCTTAACAGCCATGTTTGCCTTAATTTGGAAGTTTTTGCTCAGGGCTTTTAAAGACCACATAGAGTGTAGGGTGAGATGTCCATGCCCAAATCCATACAGATAAAACTTTTTAACTTCACCTTTGGTTGAGTTTGTCGGAAAATCCTTCTTGTTGCAGGTCCAGACACACAAAGACAAAACGAAGAGGAAGTAGAGAAGGCTTATTAGTGGTGCCCATCAGCCCACTTTTTAATCCGGTGGCAGCCATCTTCGGTCTTTCTTGGAAAGAAGGAAAAAGAAAATCTGTGGATAGTAAAATAAATTCTGCTTATATCGCCAGAATCTGAGCCGGTCGTCCTCAAATCCAGCTGGGCCTCAGCTAGCCAACTAGCCCCTTCCGTTGCTGGTCTCGTTGCTCATAGTCGCCGTAACTGGTCTCCCATCCCGCTCCTCCAACCGAGTCTCGTCACATACCGCCGCTGCCACCGAGCTCCGCTGAGGTCACGGTAAGTCCTCCGCTAGGCACCGCCACCTACCGTCGTCTGCCTGGGTGAAATCTCTGCTGAGCCCCGTCAACAAATAGCCGCTTGCCTGGGAGTATCTCCGCTGGGCCTCGCAGCTGGGCTTCGATTCAGGCTGGTGTAAAGTGGAATGACTGGCGCCAGCATTAAGCTAACTAGCGTTAGCTTAGCAATCGCTTCGGGTAGTCTCGTCGCACACCACCGCTGCAGTCACGGTAAGTCCTCCGCTGGGCACCGCCGCCTACCGCCGTCTGCCTGGGTGAAATCTCTGCTGAGCCCCGTCAACAAATAGCCGCCTGCCTGGTAGTATCTCCGCTGGGCCTCGCAGCTGGGCTTTGATTCAGGCTGGTGTTAGGTGGAATGGCTGGCGCCAGCATTAAGCTAACTAGCGTTAGCTTAGCAATCGCTTCAGGTAGGGCACATCAGTGAATCACAAGGAAGCGCTGGAATCGCTGGTCAGTTTACTCACAGTGGCCGGATAAAAGCGATCAAAGGGGTAATCCACCGGAGGTATATCCGATCGCTGTAGGTTAGTTATTTAGAGACTGGCACCAGCATTAAGCTAACTAGTGTTAGCTTAGCAATCGCTTCAGGTAGCATTAAGCTAACTAGTGTTAGCTTAGCAATCACTTCAGGAAGGCGCAGGAAGTCGCTGGAGAAAGGCGATTAAAGGGCAATCCAACGGAGGTGGCAATTCAGCCCGTGCGTGTTCGCCACGAGCGCCGATCGCTGCAGGCCAGCCACTTTTAATGGCAAAATCAGTGACTTTGTCTCAGCACTGAAAAAGTGTGACCATCCCGGTCGCTTTGTGTCCATGAGTTATACTGATAACGAGTTCAAACAGGTGCCATTAATACAGGTAACGAGTGGAGGACAGAGGAGCCTTTTAAAGAAGTTACAGGTCTGTGAGAGCCAGAAATCTTGCTTGTTTGTAGGTGACCAAATACTTATTTTCCACCATAATTTGCAAATAAATTCTTTAAAAATCCTTCAATGTGATTTTCTGGATTTTTTTTTCTCATTTTGTCTCTCATATTGAGGTATACCTATGATGAAAATTGGAGACCTCTCTCATCTTTTAAGTGGGAGAACTTGCACAATTGGTGGCTGACTAAATATTTTTTTGCCCCACTGTATGTCCAATACTAAACAGGGCTATCTAAAAGAAAACATATTTTCATCCTTTTTAAATCAAATTCTGTTGGATTTTATAGTTTTTTTTCGATTTTACCCTTTTTGTGTATAATATTAATACCTCAAATAATAAAAAAAAAATACTGTATCGCATGAAGAATGGGCAATCTGATTTGATGAAATGAGAAAAACATGATTTTCTACATTCTAAAATGGGTGCTCTGTCTCATGGTGCACATCACATTTTGGATACGTAGTGTGTTTCGGGATCATTGCTACTTCAACAGTTCTGCTGCATTAATGTAAACCCCATACAAGCACTGAGAGTGAGTTGAGTTTCATAACATTGGCACAGGCATCTACAGTTCATCATGTGATGCAGACCAGACAGCAGCTACAGGCTGTTTGAACCACGAGGGGTGCAGTGAGGCTGAATAAATAAACTGAGTTGACAGTGCACAGTAAGCACCAGTTCTAGTGGTGTGGAGTTGGGGCAGCCATGCAAATAGATTTCACAATGCAGATGACACTCCAGTATAGACTGACCTTAAGACCCAGTTGTTATGTCCATAACCCGTACTTCAACAACGAGGCTGGAGGTGCAGTGGAATGTAGGTTCATTGATGAACTCACAGTGTGATACAGGCGCTCTCATACAGGGAGAGGTCTAGTCGTAAAGAGACCGTGCCTCTTCCGCATCCGCCTTTTATATACCGGAGTGGTGGCTCTACCGGAGTGGTGGCTCAGTTGGTAGAGCATCCGCCCCTCACCCGGGAGGAAGGGGTTCAAATCCCGGCCTGGTCTTGCCGAAGACCATATAAAAGTGGAACTTCCTGCCGTCCAGCTTGGTGCACAGCAATAATGGAATGGAGGAGGGAAATTTGTGGCGGTGCCTTGCATGGCAGCGACCCTCTGATTCTACACTTGGGGTGTGTGTGATTGACACAGTAGATAGGTAAAACACAATCTCGTTCTACCGTACATGATTGGTTGTACAGTTGAATGACAATAAAGGGTGATTTAATTTAAATTTAATTTAATATATCCAGGGTGGTGGTGGAACCGGAAAGGTGGAGCCAGAAAGGTGGAGCTGCCACCCATATTACAATATGAAATGTATCATATTTGATACATCACACCAGTGACATCCACACTAATCAGCTTCAGCAGTTCATGGTCAAGAAAATGGAGAATGATTCAGTAGCTGTTTCTGAGTATGACTTAATACAGTTGAAACCACATGTTTACAGTGGGGAAAATAAGTACTGAACACGTCAACTTTTTTTCATTAAACATATTTCTGATGGAGCCAATGACCTGAGATTTTCACCAGATGTCAGTAACAACCCAAGTAATCCATACATACAAAGAAATAAAGGCAACTGTGTTCACAAAATAAGTTATATTTAATAAAGTGGAATGACACAGAAAATAAGTATTGAACACAAAGAAAAAGAGGTGCAAAAAGGCATAGAAAGCCAAGAAACCCACTGAAATCCATTAAAATTTAGGAAGCCTGTCACGGTTGGTAGAAAACTGGACCCAAATGCAGTACTTAAGTTCATGGTAATTTATTTAGAGCTGGCCAAACGGGTGCAGCTTGGAAAAAACTCAGAATAATAAACAGCTCAGGAGCTGCAACAAAAACTTGGCAGAACAACAGGCAGGCAAGAACAGAAGTGTGTTGTACATGCACGTATGACTAACAACATCCAAACAGGACATAGATTGGAGCTGACATATATAGGCACAGGTAATTAATACAACACATAACAGGTGGGTACAATCAAGGGAAAAAGGAGATGGCAGGGCATGGTTACAGAAAACAGGATGGGCAGGGATGCACAGATAATCACAGACAGATGCACGACAGACATGAACAGAGAATCGGGGAGACAAGACCATGAGAATAATGATAATAGTAATAATAATAACTTGAAAGGTACTCGGAGAGTGCATACCACCACAAGGCTCCTTCTGTCTCTCATGGATCACCTGCAAAATGTAGGTCTGTGTGTAGACCTAGAGCAACTTGTGGTGAAAAGTGCATCAAAGTCTGTCCATTAGTTTTGGAGTATTGTTTCTAACACACTGTGTGAAGATAAGAGCCTTGGCTAAAGTATGCATTACCATCACCACAATGTAATGGATTCATCTCGAGCCAAAGAACCACCTATGGTGGAAATTTCATCCAAATCCATCTTGTAGTTTTTGTGTAATCCTGCTGTGCGAATACAAACAAAGCCCTTGGTGGAGGTATGCACTCTCAGATCATCACCAAAATCTCATTTTCTGTTCCCTGTTCCATTACACACCTTTCCTAGAAATTTCATCAAAATTCATTCATAACTTTTTAAGTTATGTTGCTAACAGACAGACAAACAAACCAACTCCGGCAAAAACATAACCTCCTCCTCTTGATGGAGGTAATAATAATTAACACAAATTCAGCATGAATGTCAGCCTTTTTGCTGTAAACTCCCTATTTATTTATTTCCTCTAAGTCTAATTGTTTATAATGTGTGATTTTTATATTATTTTTAAGGTGGTTGTTTTATATTTTACTTTTCTTATGTACAGGACTTTGGTCAATGATAGTTGTTTTAAATGTGCTTTATAAATAAACTTGACTTGATGACATGAACAAATCCATCTACTTTAATAGAGTTTTAAATGATCCCTGCCAGTCAGCGCTCTGCACAAGGATAAAACTCACTGTAACAATGTTGCAGAAATTCAATCAAGTGCTATTTCCCATCATTATAGGGGCCATTGACTGAAAAATGGTGGGTTTGTAGGTTTTATCTTTGAAGTGTGTCTGTTGGTCACATAATTATCAAAAAAAATTATCAAAAGTCAATTTTTTTAAACACACACACACACACACACACACACACACACACACACACACACACACACACACACACACACACAGCCTTTATCTTGTTTTTCTTCTCCCAGAGACACCAGAAATGTTTTTGACTCTTCCGGGTAAATCGTACATCATGATTTGACAAAGCCAACCTACCACCATCATTGAGTCCACCCACTACTCTATTACTGGCCTGCCTAGCTGTCTGCCATGTAGGACAGGGAAAGGGTGCTAAAAGTAGCCTATTGGCCCCTGAGCTATTAGCCCCCAGCTAACTCTGGTACCGGGAGGCTCACACCGAGCGCGGTTTATATTATTATATTTCTTCAGATCTTAGTCACCCTATTAGCCATCCCTGTTACCACCTGGTTCACCAGTCCACAGTTGACAATGTACCTCACATTACTCCGCCCCATCTCCCAATAATTATGCCATGATTCCACAGCAAATCGCCAGCACCGGTGCGCCAGTCACAGCAATTGCCCAACCCAAAGCTACTGACTGGAGGCTGCTGGCTACTACGGCCAGCTACCCCACCATCCTCTGGAGCGCCGTGTAACTCTGCTCTACTCTCGCGGGCAGTGTCGGGGAGCCGCCTGGTGACGCGGCATCCCCCAGCTGGCTATGGGTGCGGAGCAGAGTCCGCAGAGCAAGACACTGCCCTTTGAGATCCCGTGGCTTGGCAGCTCAGCTCTTCAGGCTTCACATTGGCTTGGCCAGGAGCTTCGGGTCTTGAGCCAGGTCAGTTGCAGTGATCGGGGGGCCATCCGAGGTGCCGTGGTGGTGACATGTTGTGGAATCACAGGAAAATTATTAGGAGATGAGCCGGAGTGATGACATAGACTACGACTGTGGATCAGTGAACCCGCGCCGCTCATCGAAGCTAGAAGGAGGCTCAAAGCTAGTCAGCTAATGGCTAACTGATGTAAGAGTTGCTGAATAGGTGAAGGATGTTTCTTAAAGTGATAGGCTTTAAATCAGAGCATTTCAAGAAAGCCAGGAAACATACAAAACAAATTTGCTTCAGTAATTAAAAAAAATAAGAAAATGTGAACAAAATATGTCACAAACACTTCCTTAAGACATGTGTGAGCTATTAAAATGTGGAAAAAGTGCAGTCAGTGACCTCTTTAAAGCAAATACAGTAAATATTAATTACATTCAAGTTAAAGAGACATGGAATCTTTGAGTTTTACAAAGCAACAACCTGTATCTGTGTCTAGAGGTTGCTTATGTAATGATAAATAAACCTTAAAATCTTCTACTCTAATTCTGTGGTTCACATTTACTTCATGATCCACATGGAATCTAACCTTGTAAATTTTACACGAATATGTCCAATACTAAATAGGGCTATCTAAAAGAATATATTTTCATCCTTTTTAAATCAAATTCTGTTGGATTTTATATTTTTTTTTCTATTTTACCCTTTTTGTGTATAATATTAATACCTCAAATAATAATAAAAAAAAATACTGTATTGCATGAAGAATGGGCAATCTGATTTGATGAAATGAGAAAAACATGATTTTCTACATTCTAAAATGGGTGCTCTGTCTCATGGTGCACATCACATTTTGGATACCTAGTGTGTTTCGGGATCATTGCTACTTCAACAGTTCTGCTGCATTAATGTAAACCCCATACAAGCACTGAGAGTGAGTTGAGTTTCATAACAGTGGCACAGGCGTCTACAGTTCATCATGTGATGCAGACCAGACAGCAGATACAAGCTGTTTGAACCACGAGGGGTGCAGTGAGGCTGAATAAATAAACTGAGTTGACAGTGTACAGTAAGCACCAGTTCTAGTGGTGTGGAGTTGGGGCAGCCACGCAAATAGATTTCACAATGCAGATGACACTCCAGTATAGACTGACCTTAAGACCCAGTTGTTATGTCCATAACCCGTACCTCAATAACGAGGCTGGAGGTGCAGTAGAATGTAGGTTCATTGATGAACTCACAGTGTGACACAGGCGCTCTCATACAGGGAGAGGTCTAGTCGTAAAGAGACCATGCCTCTTCCGCATCCGCCTTTTATATCTAGGGTGGTGGTGGAACCGGAAAGGTGGAGCCAGAAAGGTGGAGCCGCCACCCATATTACAATATGACATGTATCATATTTGATACATCACACCAGTGACATCCATACTAATCAGCTTCAGCAGTTCATGGTCAAGAAAATGGAGAATGATTCAGTAGTTGTTTCTGAGTATGACTTAATACAGTTGAAACCACATGTTTACAGTGGGGAAAATAAGTACTGAACACGTCAACATTTTTTCATTAAACATATTTCTGATGGAGCCAATGACCTGAGATTTTCACCAGATATCAGTAACAACCCAAGTAATCCATACATAAAACGAAATAAAGGCAACTGTGTTCACAAAATAAGTTATATTTAATAAAGTGGAATGACACACAGAATAAGTATTGAACACAAAGAAAAAGAGGTGCAAAAAGGCATAGAAAGCCAAGAAACCCACTGAAATCCATCAGAATTTAGGAAGCCTGTCACGGTTGGTAGAAAACTGGACCCAAATGCAGTACTTAAGTTCATGGTGATTTATTTAGAGCTGGCCAAATGGGCGCAGCTCAGAAAAAAACTCAGAATAATAAACAGCTCAGGAGCTGCAACAAAAACTCACATAAACTTGGAAGAACAACAGGCAGGCAAGAACAGAAGTGTGTTGTACATGCAGGCAAGAACAGAAGTGTGTTGTACATGCACATATAACTAACAACATCCAAACAGGACACAGATTGGAGCTGACATATATAACACATAACAGGTGGGTACAATCAAGGGGAAAAGGAGATGGCAGGGCATGGTTACAGAAAACAGGATGGGCAGGGATGCACAGATAATCACAGACAGATGCACGACAGACATGAACAGAGAATCGGGGAGACAAGACTATGAGAATAATGATAATAGTAATAATAATAACTTGAAAGGCACTCAGAGAGTGCATACCACCACAAGGCTCCTTCTATCTCTCATGGATCACCTGCAATTTCCCAGTTTGGGATCAATAAAGTACATCTATCTATCTATCACCTGCAAAACGTAGGTCTGTGTGTAGACCTAGAGCAACTTGTGGTGAAAATTGCATCAAAGTCTTTCCATTAGTTTTGGAGTATTGTTTCTAACACACTGTGTGAAGATAAGAGCCTTGGCTAAAGTATGCATTATCATCACCAAAATGTAATGGATTCATCTCGAGCCAAAGAACCACCTATGGTGGAAAATTTCATCCAAATCCATCCAGTAGTTTTTCTGTAATCCTGCTGTGCGAATACAAACAAAGCCCTTGGTGGAGGTATGCACTTTCAGATCATCATCAAAATGTAATGGTTCCTCTCTAGCCCAAGAACCACCTGTGGTGAAAATTTCCTCCAAATCCATCCAGTAGTTTTTGTGTAATCCTGCTGAACAAATACAAACAAAGCCCTTGGTGGAGGTATTCACTCTCAGATCAGAACCAAAATCTAGTCATCTGTTCCCCATGCCATTACACAGCTTTTCTGAAAATTTCATCAAAAACCATTCATAACTTTTTGAGTTACAGTGGTGTGGAAAAGTGTTTGCCCCCTTCCTGATTTCTCTTTTTTTTTGTATGTTTGTCACACTTAAATGTTTCAGATCATCAAACAAATTTAAAAATTAGACAAAAATAACACAAGTAAATACAAAATGCAGTTTTTAAATGACAGTGTTTATTATTAAGGGTAAAAAAAATCAAACCATTAAAATTAAAAACATATACTGTATTAACTGTGATTATCACATCTTTGCAAAGCTGAGTTTAATTTCTCCAGCCACACTCAGGTTTGATTACTGCCACACCTGTTCTCAATCAAGAAACCACTTAAATAGGACCTGACTGACAAAGTGAAGTTGACCAAAAGATCCTCAAAAGCTAGACATCATGCTGCTAGCCAAAGACATTCAGGAAGAAATGAGAAACAAAGTAACTGACATCTATCAGTCTGGAAAAGGTTATAAAGCCATTTCTAAAGCTTTGGGACTCCAACGAACCACAGTGAGAGCCATTATCCACAAATGGCAAAAACATGGAACAGTGATGAACCTTCCTAGGAGTGGCTGGTCGACCAAAATTACCCCAAGAGCGCAGCGATGACTCATCCAAGTGGTCACAAAAGACTCCACAACAACATCCAAAGAACTGCGGCCTCACTTTCCTCAGTTAAGGTCAATGTTCATGACTTCACCATAAGAAAGAGAGTGGGCAAAAATGGCCTGCATGGCATAGCTCCAAGATGAAAACCACTGCTGGGCAAAAAAGAACATCAAGGCTCGTCTCAGTTTTGCCAGAAAACATCTTGATGATCCCCAAGACTTTTGGGAAAATACTGTATGGACTGACGAGACAAAAGTTGAACTTTTTGGGAGGTGTGTGTGTCCCATTACATCAACAGTTACGTGTAAAAGTAACACAGCATTTCAGAAAAGGAACATTATACCAACAGTAAAATATGGTGGTGGTAGTGTGATGGTCTGGGGCTGTTTTGCTGCTTCAGGACCTGGAAGACTTGCTGTGGTAAATGGAACCATGAATTCTGCTGTCTACCAAAACATGTTGAAGGAGAATGTCTGGCCATCTGTTCTGTGATCTCAAGCTGAAGTGCACTTCGGTTCTGCAGCAGGACAATGATCCAATACACACCAGCAAGTCCACCTCTGAATGGCTTAAGAAACACAAAATGAAGACTTTGGAGTGGCCTAGTCAAAGTCCTGACCTGAATCCGATTGAGATGCTGTGGCATGACCTTAAAAAGGTGGTTCACGCTCGGAAACCCTCCAATGTGGCTGAATTACAGCAATTCTACAAAGATGAGTGGGCCAAAATTCCTCCACAGTTCTGGAAAAAGACTCATTGCCAGTTATCGCAAACACTTGATTGCAGTTGTTGCTGCTAAGGGTGGCCCAACCAGTTATTAGGTTTAGGGGGCAATCACTTTTTCACACAGGGCCATGTAGGTTTGGATCTTTTTTTCCCTTAATAATAAACACCTTCACTTAAAAACTGCATTTTGTGTTTACTTGTATTATCTCTGTCTAACATTTACATTTCTTTGATGATGTGAAACATCTAAGTGTGACAAACATACAAAAAAAAAATGAGAAATCAGGAAGGGGGCAAACACTTTTTTACACCACTCTATGTTGGTAACAGACAAACCAACAAACCAATGGCACTGAAAACATTACCGCCTTGACGGATGTAATAATAATAAAGGCCAAATGAAAAACAAAATTGAGGCTAACAAACAGAGGGCGAGGGCATGGCTGAACTCATGCCCTGAAGAGAACAGAAAAACAAACATGAACATAAAGCGAGGACATGAGAACAGCTATGTCCAAAGCCTTGCAGTAGCCCCCTCTAAAGGGGGAAGATCCAGACGACCTCTCACAAGGTGGGTGGTGGAGATACAAGGTCAGGCGGGTCAACCCCCCCCCCCCCCAGAGTCCAAAACAAAAATATAGTTCATGGGGCCAAACAAAGTCCCAAGGCCCCGCACCCCAAAACAAAGTGGGTCTGGTGGTCTTCCCAAGTCCATGGGCCCTCAGACCAGAGAACAATGTGGGTCAGGGGGGCCTGCCACAGTCCATGGACCCCCAGACTGAAATGCAGGGCCGGTCCGGCGACCTGCCACTGTCTTTAGGCCACCTTACCGGAAAACAAGGTGGAACCGCGGCTGCAAGGACACAGAGCTCACCAAACATATACAACAGAGCTCTGGGCTCTGCAACCGGTGACTGCAGCACACTGACCCTGGCAGATGGAGGCCCGCCAGCCTCAGGAACGAAAGGTGGAGGACTGATGGTCTCTGCAATGATGGGGGTAGGTATGCCAGCCACTGGAATGATGGGTGGAGGCATGCCGGCCTCTGGAACGATGGGTGGAGGCATGCCAGCCTCTGGAATGATGGGTGAGGCAGCCTGCTTGGATGGCCCAAGTGGAGCAGATAGCTCTGACCGCCCAGGTGGAGCCAACAGCTCTGCCGGCTCAGGTGGAGCGGATTGCTCGGACACTGGAACGACAGATGGAGGCCCATCAACCTCAGGAATGATGCGTGGAGGTCCCCCAACCTCTGGAAAGACTGGTGGAGGTAACCCAACTGCTGGGACAACAGGTGGAGGTCCCCAGACCTCTGGAACAACAGGTGGAGGCCCTCCGACATCTAAAATGACAGGTGGATGAAGTAGAGCATGGTCCTCCTGCGGCTCCATCCTTGACACAGCCACCTCAGACGAGGGAGGGGAACAGGAGGTAAGTGAGGAGACACCCCAGTCAATAGCAGTAGAGACTGGTGAGGAGGACCCAAAAGCTGGTGGGTTCTGCACTTGGATTCCCCCAATAGGCAAGACTTTTCAAAAATGGTGGTGGAAAATGAACACAAAGGTACTTGCCTTAACTCCTGGTCTCCTGCTGCCGGGGTGATGACCTCAGGGGGAACTGCAGATGCGGCAGCCTTTGGTAGAGCTGAAGCCAGCTCTACCGGAGCTGGAAGTGGCATGGAGCTGGTACAGGCACTAGGGAGCGACGTGGAGCCAGTACTGGAGCTGGAGAATGAATTGGAACCGGCACTGGAGCCGGACAATGATGTGGAGCTGGTACTAGAGCTGGGGAGGGATGTGGAGCTGGTATTGGAGCAGGGGCAACTCGGCCATCAGACGCCAGCTGGTTCCAACCCAGCTGGGATACATGCTCTGGAAAGACCCACAGTTTGCAGTCCAGCATTAGCTCCTTCTGAGCGAGCAGAGCCTGCCAGTCCTGTTCCTCCTTGTCACCTCCACACAGGGGTACCAATGCTCCAACTTTGATCCGACAAACCACAGGATCCTCTGGAGCAGCTGACTCCTCCCAGATGAGCCCCCCCCCACCAGTATAGCCAAACTGGATACGGACACAGGAAATGCAGGTGAGGATGGGTGGATGGAAATTGCAGCCGAGTAAATGGTAGAAACAGGGAGAGAGCTCAGCAGTGGTAGGTGGCAGTCGCTGAGTCCCCTTCCCAGGAACAGGGCAAGACCTCTCATTAATAGATGTTAAATAATAAAATGGTACTTGCCCTTGTTCTTGCTCTGCTGCCACTTAACCATCTGGCAAGTCCTCTTGGGAGCAGCTGGAACTCATCAGATGGAGTAAGTCTGCCCGATGGTGTTGAGCTGGCACCGGGTTGACGGAGGAGACGGAGGCCTGGGAGGCCCATGCCGGAAATGAGAAGCCAGGCCACTGTGTCCTTCGGTGCTGGTGTGGCCCATGTCTTCCCCTGGATGAACGCAGTCCCTCCTCCATCGATTCCTCTCCTGCTGTTGGAAATTATTCCATCAGCCTAAGGATGATGATCTGCATGCTGACACACTGCTGATGGAGGCAGACGAGCTGAGAGAACCGTCTAAGAGATGGAAGCACCTCACTCAGTTCCTCAATTCCTTATATAATAATAATAATAATAATAATAATAATAATAATGACCAAATGAAAAACAACCTGAGGATAACAAACAGAGGGCAAGGGCATGTCTGAACTCATGCCCTGAAGATAACAGAAAAACAAATATAAACAAAGCAAGGGCATGAAAACAGCCATGTCCAAAGCCCTACAAAGCCATCCCATCCCCCATCAGTGCAAATTAATTTCAGCTGGTTAAGTCCTGACTGATAACTTTTAAAAAGGTCTGTAAATATCAAATTGTCACACCACAAAGAACTCATGATGGCTAGAAGCAAAGAGCTTTCTCTAGATCTCCGTAACCTTATTGTTGCAAAACATATTGATAGCGTTGGTTACAGGCACATTTCTAAACTGCTGAATGTTCCAGTGAGCACCATTGGAGCCATCATTCGGAAGTAGAAAGAACATCATTTTACTATAAACTGGCCATGACCAGGAGCTCCTCACAAGATTTATGACAGAGGGGTCAAAAGGATTATTAGAAGAGTTATCCAACAGCCAAAGACTGCTCGTGAAGAGCTCTAGAAAGACCTAAAGTTAGCAGGCACTGCTGTTTCAAAGAAAACAATAAGTAATTCACTCAACCAACATAGGGTCTATGCCCACTGATCTCGCAAGACTTCATTGCTGAAGAAAAAGCATGTTAAAGCTCGTTTAAAGTTTGCTGCACAACATTTGGGCAAGCCAGTAAAAATACTGGGAGAAGATATTTTCAGATGAGACCAGTCAGTCACCTGACCTGAATCCAATGAAATTGTATGGAACAAACTGAAGATCAGAGTTCATAATAGACACCAAGGAACTTTCAAGATTTGTAAACAGTTTGTGTGGAAGAATGGGCTAAAATCACTCCTGAGCAATGCCTGCACCTAGTTTCTCCATACAGGAGACATCTGGAAGCTGTTATTACCAACAAAGGCTTCTCAACTAAATATTAAATGAATTTCACTAAGAATGTGGTGAAGTGAAAGAGAGCCCCAGGATATGCAATACCAAACAGGATTTTGGCCCGCTGAAGCAGCCGTTTGCACTCCAGAAAAGCCTGACAACGCATCTGTGTAGACTTTGAAAAATCCTGGTAAAAGCTTATCTTGTGATTCTGCTAGCGCACCTCCCCGATCTCCCTAGTGTTCTCCTTTGGTTGGAATCTCAAGAACCATACGACAAATGGCCTTGGTGGAGCCCCGGGCCTCACTGGCATGAGTGCTCTGTGAACACTCTCCAAATCCATTCCTCCGGGAAAATCAACATGGAGAATTGCAGGCAATGTTTTCATCAGGGAGGCTATGGCATCTTTGTTTTCAGCATGCTCCGGGAAGCCCAGGATACAGAGGTTCATCCGTCTTTTCCTGTCCTTGTATTCAGACAGTTTAGCGTTCGGCCTTTCCACCTAGGATGCGGAAGCCACAGGTGAGTCACAGCACTGTCTCTCCGCCTCTTCCAGCATGTCCAGCCATGCCTCTACACTGGAAAGCCATGTTAGCATATCAGCTAGCTTCTCCTCAACAGACAAGACAGCTCTCCACGTCTCCACAAGCTCCTTACGGATATCTGCAAAATGTTTGTCTGGCTATCTACAAGCCTCATTTGATCTACCAATAATTTCTGAAGGAGATGCAGCATGGATGGGTCGGCTGTCATGTCCTGACACTCTCCCTCCGTGGAAGCTTCCACTGAGGTGGGCCGAGAGGCATTGCTACCAAAGCTAGCTTTAGCATTAGTTTGTTGAGACATACTGGCTTCAGCTTTCTGGGGGTTAGGCATTTTGGCGAATGGTAGTCAAGGCAGGCAGTAAAATACTTTTTAACCTGTCACTTCGATGTAGAAAATTGGCAAAATTAGTGTCAAATATCAGCGGTGGTAGCGGAGTCGCCACATTATGCAGCCATCTTGCATGGCGTCATCACGTGACTCCCCAACTGTCTTCAAATCTTGAAGGTTCTGTGGGTGTCTTCTATAAGATAAGATAAGATAAGCCTTTATTAGTCCCACAATGGGGAAATTCCAGGATTGCAACAGCATAGGGATAGCAACACTCAGAGCAACAATCAGAAGGCAAGAAAAAAACAACATCTAGTAAACATATGTCCATATTACTATAAATGTACTGTATAGATACAGACACACAGTGCAGAGCATTATGGCTGGTGAATGTGCAGCAGAAAGTCTAAGCTCTCTCTCCGCGGATGCAACGGGCCAGCTGGAAGTCTTTGGGCATGATGGTGACCCCCTTAGCGAAGAAGAGACCACCAGGTGGGCCTCGCTGGTCTCCTGCAGAGCCATGACGGCGAAGCTCAGGAAACGCAGGACGGTCTTGAAGTCCTGAGCGATCTCCCTCACCAGGCGCTGGACGGGCAGCTTACGGATGAGCAGCTCCGTGGATTTCTGGCAGCGACAGATCTCTCTCAGAGCCACGGGCCTGTGACGGCGAGGCCTCTTCACTCTGCCGGTGGCCGGAGCGCCTCTCCGAGCAGCCCTGGTGGCTAGCTGTCTTCTGGGGGGGGGGGGGGGGGGGCTTCTTCCTCCAGTAGATTTTACGGGCGGTCTGCTTGGTTCTTGCCATCGCTCTTTATTATTCTGTCTTATATTTCTTTCACGCCGCCTAAACTCCAGCCCGGTACTCGCGTCATTTTCGCTACAGCTCCCGGTATGTCGAGTTTCCCATTAGCACCGGGCGGCGGCCAAGTGCTAGCTAGCACTAGCTCCTCCCCGCTGTAACGTCTCCCGCTGCAAACCGTGGCTCCGTCCGCCGACCCGGGAGACCCCCGGGGTGATCCGTGCGTCCGTGATATACAGTATATACAGAGTGAAAGGTGTAGAAAGAAGAAGGAAGATAAAAAAAAGGCTGTTGCAACAGGCAGCCGACTCGTGTGGCGCCGCCGGTCCGGCGGAACCGGAACCGGAAAAAAGTCTATGAACTCTGATCTTCAGTTCGTTCCATAGATTTTCGATTGGATTCACGTCAGGTGACTGACTGGGCCATTCTAGCAGCTTTATTTTCTTTCTCTGGAGCCAGTTGCGAGTTCCCTTGGCTGTGTGTTTGGGATCATTGTCTTGCTGAAATGTCCACCCTTGTTTCTCTTCAGCATCTTGGCAGACGGCAACAGGTTCTTATCAAGCATGTCTCTGTACATTTGTCCATTCAGCTTTCCTTCAATTATATGAAGTCTGCCTGTACCATGTGCTGAAAAACACCCCCACACCATGATGCTCCCACCTCCAAACTTCACTGTTGGTATGGTGTTTTTGGGCTGATGTGCAGTGCTATTTCTCCTCCAAACATGCTGTGTGTTGTGGCATCCAAAAAGTTCAATTTTTGTCTCATATGACCAGACTATATTCTCCCAGTATTTTACTGGCTTGCCAAAATGCTGTGTAGCAAACTAAACGAGCTTCAGCATGCTTTTTCTTCAGCAATGGTGTCTTGCAAGGTGAGTAGGCATCGAGCCCAGGTTGGTTGAATGCATTACTTATTGTTTTCTTTGAAACAGCAGTACCTGCTAACTCCAGGTCTTTCTGGAGCACTCCACAAGTGGTCTTTGGCTCTTGGATAACTATTCTGATAATTCTTTTGACTTCTGTGTCAGAGATCTTGCAAGGAGCTCCTGGTTGGCTGGGTTATGGTGAAATGATGTTCTTTCCACTTCTAAATGATAGCTCACAGTACTCACTGTAACATTCAGCAGTTTAGAAATGCAACTGTAACCAATGCCATCATGTTTTGCAACAGTAAATTTGTGAAGGTCTAGAGAGAGCTCTTTGCTTCTACCCATCATGAGTTCTTTGTTGTCATGATCCTGAGTATGGGTGGGGGCTAGGCCCAGTCTCCAGTTTTGAGTTTAGTCTTTTCCCGTTTTTTTTATTTCTTTGTTCATTATTATCTGCTGTATTTGGTCTCTGTTTGTTTATAGTTGTCTGTATTCTTAGTCTCATCGTTGTTGTCTTGTCTATTTATTGTGTGTCATTTTGTAGTTATGATATTATTTACAATTGTTGGGGTTGTGTTATTTTATTCTTGTGTGTTATTTATTTTATGGTCTGTGCTTTTATTTTGACAGTGCTGTGCAGCTTCCAGCTGTCAAATTCGGTTTCGCGGGCTGCACAGTTGTCACTTGTTGTTTGGATTGTTTTCTCATCCATGTACCCACACCGGTCTTGCAACTATGATTATGTCAGTTCACTATTTTAGGGCATGACAACATTCCCCGTTGTCGTGTCCTATTGTTTCCATCCTCAGTAGATCTTGGTCAGACACTGAGTGTTTTTGGTTTTGCTGTTGAGGAGAACGAGAGCGTGCCGACCAGGTAATTTTTCCCTTTTCAGATTCCCTCAGCCATGAGCCCCGCTTCTCTTCTGGTGCATTCCAGCTGAGGTTGTTTCCTTTCCCCAGTGTCCCCATGCGCCTCAGCCTGTATTTTTGCCAGGCTGTTCGCCTTCCTCCTGGTCATGAGACCCGCTCTTCTCCAGCACCTTCTTCTCATTATATGTAAGTTTAGTGTTTCGTGTAGTGTAAGATAAGATAAGATAAGCCTTTATTAGTCCCACAACGGGGAAATTCCAGGATTGCAACAGCACAGGGATAGCAACACTCAGAGCAACAATCAGAAGGCAAGAAAAAAAACAAGCAAGCAAGAGCAGCTAATAAACATATGTACGTATTACTATAAAATATATATATATACACACACACACAGACACACAGTACGTCTACGTAGGTCTTTATGTTAATAATTGTTCAAACCACAGCGAGCATTTGGTGTCCTTCCTTAGCCCTTGGAAAGAGCAATTCATGACATTTGTGGTGTGACAATCTGATATTCACAGACCTTTTTAAAGGCTATCAGTCAGGACTTATTGATTTTGATTGATTGATTTATTCAGATTTAAAATAACATTACATAAAAGATACAACATATATTTAAAAATAATGGGATGACACAAGAAAGTGCACACACTTATTTCCATTGTGGTCCCTAAAAGCAATCACATAATCAACATAGATAATAGCAATGAAACAGATATATCCTAGGCTAACAATAAAAAATAATAATACATAAAAGGATTTTGCTCTTGTTCATTGAGACACTGAAGTAAAAAGTTTTTGACTCAAAATTTAAACTGGAACTTACTCATAGCACCTTGAATGTAGCATTACCTCAGCCAGGAGGTTATGTTTTTGCCGGGGTTTGTCTGTTTGTCTGTTTGTCTGTCTGTTGGTTAGCAAGATAACTCAAAAAGTTTTGGACAGATTTCAATGAAACTTTCAGGCTTTGTTGGAAATGGTACAAGGAAGAACTGATTAAATTTTGGGGATGATCCGGATCACCGTCCAGAAGAAAACCGCCATTACAGAAAATGCCATTTTCGTGAATAACTACTGAACCACTAATCCTATCATTGTCAATCCAATTGCTAGTCATATGTTTTCATGGTCAAGGAATCTGAAAACGTACACACAAACACTGTATGGGAGGAACTGTGGCCTCCATTACGGAAAATGCCATTTTCGTGAATAACTACTGAACCACTAATCCTATCATTGTCAATCCAATTGCTAGTCATATGTTTTCATGGTCAAGGAATCTCAACATGTACACACAAACACTGTATGGGGGGAACTGTGGCCGCCATTACGGAAAATGCCATTTTCGTGAATAACTACTGAACCACTAATCCTATCATTGTCAATCCAATTGCTAGTCATATGTTTTCATGGTCAAGGAATCTGAAAACGTACACACAAACACTGTATGGGAGGAACTGTGGCCGCCATTACGGAAAATGCCATTTTCGTGAATAACCACTGAACCACTAATCCTATCATTGTCAATCCAATTGCTAGTCATATGTTTTCATGGTCAAGGAATCTCAACATGTACACAC
This sequence comes from Pholidichthys leucotaenia, assembly GCA_020510985.1. NCBI lineage: Eukaryota > Metazoa > Chordata > Actinopteri > Cichliformes > Pholidichthyidae > Pholidichthys > Pholidichthys leucotaenia. Next base: position 434,533,286 of record CM035838.1, on the reverse strand, counting down.
AAACACTGTATGGGGGGAACTGTGGCCGCCATTACGGAAAATGCCATTTTCGTGAAGAACTACTGAACCACTAATCCTATCATTGTCAATCCAATTGCTAGTCATATGTTTTCATGGTCAAGGAATCTGAAAACGTACACACAAACACTGTATGGGGGGAACTGTGGCCGCCATTACGGAAAATGCCATTTTCGTGAATAACTACTGAACCACTAATCCTATCATTGTCAATCCAATTGCTAGTCATATGTTTTCATGGTCAAGGAATCTGAAAACGTACACACAAACACTGTATGGGAGGAACTGTGGCCGCCATTACGGAAAATGCCATTTTCGTGAATAACCACTGAACCACTAATCCTATCATTGTCAATCCAATTGCTAGTCATATGTTTTCATGGTCAAGGAATCTCAACATGTACACACAAACACTGTATGGGGGGAACTGTGGCCGCCATTACGGAAAATGCCATTTTCGTGAAGAACTACTGAACCACTAATCCTATCATTGTCAATCCAATTGCTAGTCATATGTTTTCATGGTCAAGGAATCTGAAAACGTACACACAAACACTGTATGGGGGGAACTGTGGCCGCCATTACGGAAAATGCCATTTTCGTGAATAACTACTGAACCACTAATCCTATCATTGTCAATCCAATTGCTAGTCATATGTTTTCATGGTCAAGGAATCTAAAAACGTACACACAAACACTGTATGGGGGGAACTGTAGGGCTTGGCGGAGGTCTGCACTCTCCAAGTGCTTTTCTAGTTCTATAATAAAATACTGGTAAAACTAAAAGAAGTTTTACCGTGACATTTTACTTGGGGTACATGAAAAGACATGGTGCTAGATCTTGTACTGATGGAGTGAATGTTCCGCGTCAGTGCAAAATGTTCTGATAAATAACTTGGAGCTGTACCATTAATAATACTATAGACCAGATGAAGTTTTAGCTGGTTACCTCATAACTCCACTGGTAACATACAGACTAGTTCAAATTCCCGAGCTCCAACATGACTTCTGACCGGTGCATTCAAGAGATACCGAATGATTTTGTTCTGAGCATGCTGTAACCTGTGTTTATATTTCTTGATTAAACCAGTGTACCAAGATATGCTGGCATAGTCAAAATGACACTGAATAAGTGCTGATACAAGCAATTCCTTGGTTTTCATGTTGACATCCCGTACTTGTCTACAAAGAAATTTTAATTTGGCATTTGCCTTTGCGATAACCTTTTCTGCCATGCCTTCTCCAGAAAGAGATTGATCGATAATGGATCTAAATTTTTCACTTGATTTTGACCTTTTAATGTAATTCCGGCACATTGCACCTGTATGGTATTCTGTTTACGGAGTTTATGTTTAGAACCAAAAAGAATGGACTCCGTTTTTCCCAAGTGAAGAGAAAGGTTGTTGTCAATCAGCCATTCTCTATTTGATTCAAGTTCCAAGGAGAGAATCCTCTCTATTTCCTGGGTACAATTGCGGGAAACAATGAGAGCTGTATCATCCGCATATAACAAAGTCTTACAATTAACTGCGGAAGAAATGTCATTCACATACAGTATATGAGAAAGAGTAAAGGCCCTAAGATCAAGCCCTGTGGTGCACCACAAGTTATACTTGCAGATGATGAAATTGTACCACTAATCTCAGTTGCTTGTTTTCGCTCATCTAAATAGGACCAAAACCAGGCTAGGGATAATTTGTGACATCCCAGAGCCTCAAGTTTCAACAATAGGATCCTATGGTCTACTGTGTCAAATGCTTTTTGCAGATCAAGAAGGACCATGCCTATATAATGCCCTTTGTCTTGCTCTCGCTTAATATAATCCACCAAATGTGCCAAGCAAGTCTCTGTAAAATAAGCATATCTAAAACCTGACTGGTATTCATAAAGGAGCTTATTGGCTCTGAGGTAGTCATTAAGCTGTTAATAGACGACTCTCTCAAATAGTTTAGATATTGTACTGAGAATTGAAACTGGTCTGTAATTGCCTGGATCCAATTTACTGTTCTTTTTGTAAATCGGAGTCACCCGAGCTGACTTTAAATCATCTGGAATTTTGCCAGATTTAGAATATGTGTCAATGGAGATGCAATAAACTTGGCACTGTCTTTAATGAAACAGGGTGACAATTGAAGACTTAACCAGCTGAAATTAATTTGCACTGATGGGGGATGGGATGACTTCCTAAATTCTGATGGATTTCAGCTGGTTTCTTGGCTTTCTATGCCTTTTTCTTCATGCGTTCAATACTTATTAATTGTGTCATTCTACTTTATTAAATATAACTTGTGAACACAGTTGCCTTGATTTCTTAGTATGTATGGATTATTTGGGTTGTTACTGATATCTGGTGAAAATCTCAGGTCACTGGCTCCTTCAGAAATATGTTTAATGAGAAAAATGCTGACGTGTTCAATACTTATTTTCCCCGCTGTATTTGGCAGCCGAAGTGCCAAATTTTCCAACTGAATAAACCCAAGGAGCTTTTAAAGAGTTTTAAAGTCATATAATCTCCTTGATAAACCTAAGCACCGTTTTTTTGTTTGTTTAATTTTGTTACTTTTATGTTAAGATATAAGATTTCATAAAAGACGACAGAGACTTTTGTTTTATATTTTTTAATTGGATATTGATATTGTGTGATCCACTACCCATAAAAATATTAATAAAGAAAAACACTATTCAAAAACAAAAGGAATATTTATTAAAAAAAAGTAAAATGTTATTACCATCATGCATACTGTATGTATCCATACATCACCCCATAAATATCCACAGAGCCCTCAACTTCATTTCTCCTGTTTCTTTTCTGTTTTTTTAAAATGTGAACTTCTTTTTCTGTGACAGGTCAATAACAACGTAACAGCAAAAGACAGGGGGAACTGGCCATGTTATACCGGAGGTACTTCAAGTTCTATGTATATATCAAATTGATTACTGTGATAGTGTTATGACCCGAGCGTCGGTTCTGATCGCGCTCGGGTTAAAGTTATGTCTCGTTGCCGGCCTTGACAGCTGCAGGCGGTATTCTGGCCTCTCCAGGCTCTTATTGTGAAAGTGCTCGGTGGGGCTTCCGCTTGTCAACGGTCGGTCAGCTGTGTGTCATCTGTCATTAGTACCTGGTTTATTTAAGCTGAGTGCTGGCGTCGTTAAGAGGCAGCAGTGTCTGATCGCATCTGGTCACTAACCTGACCGCTATTCTGTTCACCCATCGTCACGGATGCCTGGACTATATTCACACCTCGGCTGCCTAAGGGCTTGACCGTCTTTCACTGGCACTAGTAAGTGAGCTGTATTAGCCTTATTCCCTCCGGTGTTATTTGTGCTATAAGTCCCTGCTTTGGCAGCCCGAGTGCTATTATTACCAAGCCTGTCTGTGAGTGACTGTCTCCTGCTTCGGACCTGTAGTGTGCTGTATAGCCCTATGCTTCCTGTTCTGCAAAGACTCTGTCATTATCTCAGCAGCTTGTGTATCACCTTATCACCGTAATAAAACTCACTGAAAAACTCACTGGTGACGTTGTGTGCGTCTTATGCTGGCTCGTGAGGGCCAGAGCATGACAGATAGAACTTCATGTTCTGTGGTCTCTTGCAGAATATTCAGGTGTCTGCAAAGTTTTCATATTGTTATCTTTCATATGTATTTTAGCACTGACAAAATGCATTTTTGCTAGTGGTTTTTATATTTATTGCACAGGTTTCAAATCACTTTGTTCATGTAGCTCAGTTTGAGTATCTGTTGAATTCCCACACAAGGACACCTGAATCAAATTAAAGAAGCACTGATTAGGTGATCATCTAAGCATGGTAAGACACATGAAAGCTGTGGATAGAAAGTAGTTATTTCACAAATATAGATTTCTGAGTTCTTCCTAATTTAAAACATAAGTATTGTGATGTTAGGAATGATCATGAACTTTTTTCTTCTACATCTAAAAGCAAGATCTTTTTGTTGTCTTGGCCAGTTGTCCTTTTCTGTAAATAAATGCTCTATATGACAATATTTTGACTTGGAATTTGGATGAGTTGTGTTCAGTAGGTTACAGAATAAAACAAAATTGTTCATTTTACTCAAACACATCTATCTATAAATGCAAGATATCTGTGTGTGTGTGTGTGTGTGTGTGTGTGTGTGTGTGTGTGCACGTGTGTTGTGTGTTCCTCAGATATCTCTCAAACTGATGGTCAGACTGATCTCAGATGTCATAAGTGCTTTGCTGAGGTTACAAGGGTGTGCATCCCCGAGTGTGGAGTTGCTCAGTGAAAATATGTAATTTTTTATCAATAAAACTTAAGTCACCGGTCTGTCACTGCTCTCTCTCCCTGGCTTCAGGAAAGGTGGGCGGGGTTTAGCTCTGTGTGTGTGTGTGTGTGTGTGTGTGTGTGTGTGTGTGTGTGTGTGCGCGCGCTGCAGGCAGCAGCTGAGCAGAGCTCTGTAGGGTTTTCCTGTGAACAAACACTGCAAATATGCCATTATAGGGTAGCTCAACGTTAGAAACCCATTCAATTATTCCCTTTATCACTAGCTCGTAATCGGAACAGCTTGAAAATTCCGGGTGGGGGGGGGCGGGCTGAAACCGTCAGACACAGTAACAGCACATTTACTGGATGCTGCAAATTCCTTTTTCCCTTTAAATGGCACGTGAGTCCTGGCCGCTGTGTAACTCTAAAGGATAATTCGGCGTATCAATGGCTGAAATGCAAAACCTCCTATCTGCAGGATTTTCTGATTTGCGGATTTCACTTTGGATGGTGAGAACAAGGAAGGCTGCTCATATCTGTCTGCAAGACAGTCCTGCCCTTTATTGTGACAGAAAATTACTCTGATGAAAAAAAAATAGCATAGCATTCTGCAAGAAAACAAAATTTTTTTATTTTTTTTTTAGTTTTCTCAAAAAAGTGCATTTTTTCAGATAGGAGGTTTTGTGTTTCAGCCATCAATATGTGGACAGCACAAGGTGCCGGGGGGAGGGGGGTGGATGGGTGGCAGCAGTCGGATCGGTGTCACCATAAAGTGCTGGACCACCAAAAACTGATCGGCTCGCTGCGGAGCATGCCTGCCTCGCTCGGCTAAAGCCATTTCTTTTCGGATTCTGACAGACTGATGGCTACTTTTGAGCAAAGCGGACATAACTTCTATTCCATGCAAGTGGCAAAGGTATGTCTGTGAATATTTAATGCGATGAGGGATTACTCATAATTTTAGAACAATGAGTTTTGTGTTTCATATGACATTTTATCCTGTGGCAGCTTTTAATGTTTTGGCTTATATGTTAAGAAAAGTGTGCTGAAATGAACAAAATCCATGTATAACGATGTAAAAATCAATAGCTTTTCTTTCCTGTGAATAGTGTTTTTGCATTATTTGTCTCCTATAATTATATATTGTAAGTAGAATCCATAAAATATATGCTTCACCTGCCAAAAATTGAGTCTTAATGTTGATTGAAACAATATACATGCTTTAAAAATGACTTGATTTGGTTCTTTAGGGGTAAACTACAAATACAGGACTGTAACTTGTTCTGTCCAACCTGTGAAATAGTCTCAAGGGGCAATATCTACGGTGGCCCTGAAGTGCAAATCACGCCAACAAATTACTAAACACAACAATGAAACACAAATCACAACAACAAACTTCTGAAATGCCAACAAATTACTAAACACAGCAACGAAACACAAATCATGCCAACAAATTACTAAACACAATAACGAAACACAAATCACAACAACAAATTACTAAGCACAACAATGAAACAAATTACAACAACAAATTACTGAACACAACAACGAAACACAAATCACGCCAACAAATTACTAAACACAACAGTGAAACAAAAATAACAACAACAAATGACTGAAACACCACAACCAAAGAGAAATCACAAGTACATTAACTCAACCGGAAAAGGCGGCTACCTGATATTGACAAGGCTCGTTGCTGATAGGATGGACAACCTGTTCATCTTTTAAGCAGGAAGCAGATCTGCGTGTAAACATGAGTGCTCCCAAAGATTATATGGGCTGCACGGTGGCGCAGTGGTTTAGCACTGTGGCAGCACAGTTTACCCTCGGCCGGGGGACTGCGGGGATCATGAGATCGTGGGTTCGATCCCAGCCCCCGACCAACAGTGAGCTGTGTGGAGTTTGCATGTTCTCCCCGTGTTGCGTGGGTTTACTCCGGGATTTCTCCGGTTTCCTCCCGCATACCAAAAACATGTAGGCTTAGGGCGCTCGCGCACGCAGCGACCGGCAGCCGGTGGCTTGTCACCAGACTGCAAACCAAATCTACCTACAGGTACAAATAAGTAACAAAAAAAAAAAAGATTCAACTGTTGCAGTTATCAGACATTATTTTGATGCAGGCCATACATATGAGGTGATACAAGACATGCTGTCAACTTTTCACCACATCACAATGAGTATGCGCACTCTGAAGACACATTTAGCTGAAGCAGGGATGTACAGAAGAAAGAACTATTCCCCATTTACTGAAGTGAGATGTACAATTCTGACAGAGCTGCACGGTGCTGGGCAACTGTTCGGCTATCGGACTACGTGGCAAGTACTCCAGCAAAAATACAAGCTACGTGCTAAACGCGATACTGTAATGAGGTTGCTGAAACAATTAAATCCACGAGGGATATATCTGAGAACACACCAGAGATTTGACGAACATATCACTCTATGAGTCCAAACTGTATGGCATGTAGATGGATACGATAAACTGAAACCCTTCGGTTTGGCCCTCTCATGATGTATAGATGGCTTTTCACGAAGAATAATGTGGCTGGTTTGTGGAGCTACCAACAACAACCTATCTGTCATTGCACATAATTATATTAACTGTGTCAAAAGTGTTGGTGTGATCCCAATGAGATTAAGTGTCACAAGCCAAGCTGGCTTGGCTCTCCCTGGCTCGGCCTCGATCTCTCGGTGGGTTTGGTTCTACTGTTTATGTGCATTTTGTGTGTTTTTGTACTTATCCCCTTATCCATAGCCACTGCCTGACCAGCAGTTGTTAGACAGCCTCGGTGATCTATTTTCTCCCACGCTGCTGACAGTCTGCCGGTCCAACCATGCCCCCTTGCTCTCCTTAGTTCCATCAGCTGTTCCCAGCCCCGGTAATTATCTTTCCCGCACCTCGCCCAGGTGTGCCCAATTTGTGTGGCCAGTGGCGTTTGTATTTAAGCGGCTCTTTGCTAGACAAACGCCGCTGGGCCATTATACGAGTCACACTCTCGTTCTCCGTGATGTGACCGTCACGTCATGAAGGACTGTTGGACTATGCTCGTGGAGAGGATTGGACTTTCTAGACTGTCTCTACTTGTGAGTAAACTGTTGTGCCTTTCTCTGTGCAGTTGCTGCTACGCTGGGTCAGAAGCGTTTCCCATTACAGTAATTCTGCTACGCTTCTGGCGGCGTTTTTCCCCACAGCATAACTGCTACGCTTAGGCTGTTGCCTAGTTTGCATTCCCCCGAGTAAGTTTTAGTCTTCCCCGCTCTCCCGAGCGCAGTCATATAGTATTGTATCTTATGTGTTCGTCTATATTTGTGATCAGTATATGTCAGTAAATGTGTGTGTGGTGAACCCGTGCGTTTAAATCCTTCCGTCCTTCTCCTCCTCCGTGCGCTGTGGAAAGCGCACAGAGAGTTTATGACGTTAAGAACTGACTTTGGAACAGAAAATGGGACCATGGCAGCAATACAATGCACCCTCCGCCATGAGCACATGGATCACTATGCAGACTCATCAAGTCACAGCTATGGGTCATCAACAGGGAATCAGCATATTGAGTCTTGGTGGTCCTTTTTCAGAAAAAGAAGGTAAGTGTGTTTCTTATTAATGTATTTAAAATACATGGGGAACCGCTTATAGAGATTACTCCTGGTCAGCATGAACACTGACCTGATTTTTTTTTAAAGGTTTCATTTGTCATGCAGCGTACTATATAGCCGACAGCCCATTACATAAAAGTATTTTTTCCTTTGAGCTTTCATGTATGAAACCATCCAAAATGTACACTGTAAGCCTAATTTGTGAAAACAAAATTGCATAGGGATGACTGTTCAAAACTTATTGATCCATATAAGCGGCTGATCATTGTAACTGACCATTTTCCACTGTTGTGTAACCTGTGGAAGTAAAGACCCTGCATTATTCCTTTGCTACCTTTATGAGAATAAAATATTTTGCCATAGAAAATATTGCACAATGCTGTCAGTGAAGCATCATATCAACTAGTGGTATTTGTAGTTTTAAGTTATTCTGTCACTATACAGTTTTCCTATGGTGCAAGATAAGCAACTTTGCATTTAATGTATTTCTAGGGCCCAGTTTTGGATGTACCTCTTAGAAGATCTGAGAGACTTGGAACACTTCAATGGCAGCTATGAACACCAGTGCGTACTGAGATTCTGCATCAGTAATGTTCTCCACAAAGACCTGTATGAATGTACTAACCTCTGGAACAGGCACATAATTCAACGTTCCAGACTTGCATCATGTCCTGGAGGGATTTGAAATGAGCTCTGTCTCTTGCCTCACAGGTAAATCAACTCTGCATGAGTTTATGAAGGCTTCTACATTTGTATAAAACACAGTGCATTGTAACAACAAACCAGTTATAAGAATTAAATCATGGAGATGTTTTCCTTGAGTGTTCAATTACGTAATTGTCTTACTGTGAAGGTTTGGATCAAGGGACTGTGGCCTGGCTGTTGAAGACTGGCAACTAAATGTGTTTCCTGAGTCGCAGATAACATTTTATTCATGTGGTGATCCAGTCGTTCAGGATTACCGACAACAGGCTGTGGAACAAAATGGATTCCAGCAGCCACATGACTGGGACTCAACCTCAGAACTATACCTTGCTCTTAAGGAAGTAGCTGGTCTGTAAGTAGGGACTAATACTGTATATAAATGTGAAGTACTGCAGCACAATCTTGAAGGCCAGGTAGATAAATAGGTAAGAAATAAAGGCTGGACACATATTTGAGCATAGTAATACATATAGTGATTACATATATTTTTTATACTCGTTGTCAGTGTCTGTATTAAATATGAAAATAAAAAAATAAGATTACTTAATTTGTAAAATTGCAACTATCCCACTTGTCGTAGTAGTTACACAGTTGAAAAATATTCCAACCCACCAAGTATAAGAGTACTAGGATTTTCACCTAAAATGGAATCATAAGAAACCTCATCCAATATGGCTTTCTAAATTTTGGTTATTCTATTTAATTTCTAGTTAAATGTTAAGAAGGTTAAATAATTTTTTCTTCAACCGTGTTTCAAGGTTTCGTTTCAACTGATTAAATCAAAGCAACTAACTGCAAAGTGGCTTTATATCAGAGGTACAATGGATTTAAAAACTTACATTTTCTAAACTTACTTCAGAGGGACTGTTAAAGTATAATCTTAGCCTAAAGTATTCTAGGAGTCATACACCAAAAATGGCGGTTCACACTAACTGATAAGTGAAATGAGTAACACACAACAGGGTTATTTACTCAAAAGATATTTATTACAAAAAACATCTGTAGGACGGCGGCGCGGTGACGGAGTGGTTAGCACTGCGGCAGCACAGCAACTCACCCTTGGCCGGGGGATCCTGGGTTCGATCCCAGCCCCCGACCAACAGTGATCTGTGTGGAGTTTGCATGTTCTCCCCGTGTCTGCGTGGGTTTATTCCGGGATTTCTCCGGTTTCCTCCCACATGCCAAAAACATGCAAGATAGGTTAATTGGCATCAAAACTGGGGATTCTCAATTGTCCTTAGGTATGACTGTGAGAGTGAATGGTTGTCTGTCTCTCTGTGTTGGCCCTGCAATGGACTGGCAACCTGTCCAGGGTGTACCCTGCCTCTTGCCCAAGGATGCTGGGATAGGCTCAAGCCCCCCCGTGACCCGAACAGGATTAAGCGGAAGAAGATGAATGAATGATGAAAACATCTGTAAGACTTCCTACACAGATGAGGAACGCTTAAAACACATTGTACCTTACTTTAAATCCATCCATCCATCTTCCACCAGATTGCCAGTCCACTGCAGGGCCAACACAGAGAGACAGAAAACCATTCACTCTCACAGTCATACCCAAGAGCAATTTAGATCCATAACATCCCTCCATCCAGCTTCTACCGCTTAATCCTTTTCAAGTTGTGTGGGGGCTGGAGCCTAGAACCATAACATGCAGACGTGGACAAAATTGTTGGTACCCCTCTGTTAATGAAAGAAAAACCCACAATAGTCACAGAAATAACTTGAATCTGACAAAAGTGGTAATAAATAAAAATTCTTTGAAAATTAACCAGTGAAAATCAGACAATGCTTTTGAATTGTGGTTCAACAGAATTACTTTAAAAAAACAAACTCATGAAACAGGCCTGGACAAAAATGATGGTACCCTTAACTTAATATTTTGTTGCACAACTTTTTGAGGCAATCACTGCAATCAAACGATTTCTGTAACTGTCAATGAGACTTCTGCACCTCTTAGCAGGTATTTTGGCCCACTCCTCATGAGCAAACTGCTCCAGTTGTCTCAGGTTTGAAGGGTGCCTTCTCCAGACGGCATGTTTCAGCTCCTTCCACAGATGTTCAATAGGATTTAGATCAAGGCTCGTAGAAGGCCACTTTAGAATAGTCTAATATTTCGCTCTTAGCAATTCTTGGGTGTTTTTAGCTGTGTGTTTTGGGTCATTAGCCTGTTGCAAGACCCATGACCTGCAACTGAGACCAAGCTGTCTGACACTGAGCAGCGCATTTCTCTCTACAATACCTTGATAGTCTTGAGATTTCATTGTACCCTGCACAGATTCAAGACACCCTGTGCCAGATGCAGCAAAGCAGCCCCACAACATAACAGAACCTCCTCCATGTTTCACAGAAGGGACAGTTTTCTTTTCTTGCTATGCTTCATTTTTGCGTCTGTGAACATAGAGCTGATGTGCCTTTCCAAAAAGTTGCAGTTTTGTCTCGTCTGTCCATAGGACATTCTCCCAGAAGCTTTGTGGCTTGTTAACATGCAGTTTGGCAAATTCCATCTGGCCTTTTTATGATTTGTTTTCAACAGTGGTGTCTTCCTTGGGCGTCTCCCATGAAGTCCACTTTGGCTCGAACAATGACGGATGGTGCCATCTGACACTGATGTACCTTGACCTTGGAGTTCACCATGAATGTGTTTAGAGGTTGTTCTGTGCTCTTTTGTTACCATTCGTATTATCCGTCAACGCCTGCAGCCACATCCAGGGAAGCTGGCTACAGTCCTGTAGATCTTAAATTTCTGAATAATATGTGCAACTGTAGTCACAGGAACATCAAGCTGCTTGGAGATGGTCTTATAGCCTTTACCTTTAACATGCTTGTCTATAATTTTCTTTCTAATCTCCTGAGACAACTCTCTCCTTTGCTTCCTCTGGTCCATGTTTAGTGTGGTACACACTATAGCCACATTTCCACTATATAGTTCTGCGCTACTCTTTTCTTTTCTTTACTACTTGTTTCTCCTGCGGCTGCGCCTCCATCACAACCGCGGAAAGCCGAGAATTGCTGGGGTGGGCGGGATCGAGGTGGCGCTACACTGCTGACGTATAAAGGACGAGACTGACTCCTCAACAACACAGAAAAAAATAGTGGATTACGAGCGGAGGATTTCCACGGTTTTTAACACAATGAATGTCTTTAACGAGACAAGAGAATTTTACAGGAGAAGTCGACGTGGATTGAGACAACACACGTTGGAGCAGGAGAGGAGAATAGCGGTTGCCCAGGAGGAATCTGAAGCAGCTGCATATGAAGCAGAGATCATTCAGAGATCATTTCATTTGTTCAGTGTTCATGTGCATACATATGTCAAACGTCTTTTTTTAAATAAAATGTTGTGCACTTTTAAACTACGTCGCCTCTGTTGTTCAAAACGGTTAAATGTTAACAGACGGTTAATTAAATGCTGAAACACCGGGGTAATTTAAAATTATGCAGAAGCTTAATCCTAAACCCCTTTAACTTACCAAATAATTTATAATATTATAAAAAGCCAATCCAAATCTAGACCCATTTTGTATATTGTGTAATAATGATACACTGATGATAAACTGACTTCCCAAAAAAAGCAGCAGCTATACAACGCACTTTTGGTTTGATGGAATTGCCAATTGACCTTGGAATTATATGTGGAAACTTGTTATACTTCCAGTTAACTTTAACTTACCAAATAATTGATATTATAAAAAAAGCCAATCCAAATCTAGGCCCATTGTGTATCATTTTTCCAATCTATTGTTATTTATAAGGGTTATCTGTTCAGTGGTGGCTAATTACACACTAAAACAACGTAGAAATGACAAAAAAAAAATATGCTGCAGCTAGACAACTCACTTTTGGTTTGATGGAATTGCCAATGAACCTAGAAATTTTATGATGAAACTTTTTTTAATCCTACTAAATACACTGACATTGTCACACTGCCCAACACCAAATTATAATTTTCTTTTTCAAACCAAAGATCACTATGGATCTATTGAATCACAATCGCATAGGTTTATCATATACATGTCAACGTTTACAACATCGAAAATGTTATATTTGGGTTTACATGTATGGGTATTTTCGCTTTATATTATACTAGACTGCTTATAATTTATTGGAATTCTCAGAATTTGGAATGCCGATATAACATTCAATTCACATGTACTTACCTTTTACCCAATTCGACTTTCACCTTTATCAGTGTCTACTGCTGAATGTAAATTACACCCGTGCAACTGCTTACAATTTTACTTAAAAACTACCCAATGTAGAGCAATGGATACAGCAGTGGTAATATTTATTAAATTTAACAATAACAATTACATTACCATTAAAAATCTTGACACCTTTATGGCTGAACAGCAGGATTAGGGTCATATGAGGCCATGGAATGTGTATGTAATTATTCGCCTTTATCATCCAGTGTTATAATATACAAACCACACTTTTATCCAAAAGACTAACATTTTATTACATTACAAATATTCCCAAAACATGTTAACAAATGGGGAGCTTTCAGTACTTCGACCAGACTGCCAAAATGGTTTCGGAAGGCTCCGTGGAAGGAAGCCGTCTCTGTCAGCTCATCCCTTCTTAATGCGGCTAACTGCAGGTGTCTTTCGCGCTGTTCGAGCATCCTTTCATGGATCCGCATCTCCTCAGCATGATTCTGGGCCATCAGTGATGCAAGGTCTGCAATGTTGATGGACCTCTTCAGCTTGCCTATATGAAAGACAGAAGTCATTGTATTTAGATAACACCGGATCAAAACATGTCAGAAAAAATATTATGGAATTAAACTGTTGAAAGCCTGTGGTGGGATGCTTTGTTGCTGTATTTAAGCTCAACTGTCATGTTGTTGCCCCTCAGTAGAGTGGACTATAAGAAACTTCTGTGGTGATGTGGTTAGGCCCCCCTTCATTTCAAAAAGGATTAATTGTAAAAAGTATTTTGATTTAATGGGTTATTTTTAAAAGAATTTCTTTGTACTGTGGCCTCATAAATCAGAATGGGTTAATAGTGTTAGCTGACTTGAAGAATTTCAATCAAGCATTTTGATTTGAAGTCGGTACATGTGCTCCTTTTTTTTGTGAAAATACAACAGTATTTCACCACCAACACACCTATAACACTGGGCCACTGTGGCTATGAACACCCCTGAATCTAGTATTTTTACGTAGAAAGACATTTTAAATTCCTTGTTATGCGTCTATAGAAAACAATCACATATAAAAACAACCGGGTGGTAATTTTCAGTTTGTTGTGCCTTACCAGCACTTGACCGGGAGATGCCGGATGGTGATGGACCTGGCGGTCCAGTGAGGCGGACCCCAAGGGATTTGAAAACTGTGTATAGAAGGAAAAAAACACACAATAACGCTCACAAACAAAGTGCAACATGTACCGCAAACACAAAACTTTTTAACCAGAATACAATAAGCTTACGTCAGCGTTTTGTTCACGTGAATACTGAAATAAAAGCGCGATTCAGCAGCTTGATGCCAGGTAGCAGCAAGGTACAGAGGTAGCTAGCTATTAGCGGGCTAGCCATCACCACAATTGCCCACAATCAAACAACTTTCTTTATTGCTAAAATAAGTGCGCTTTTGACCGAAAGGCAAGAAGACAGACAATAACAAAACAACACTCACCGTCACCGTTTTCCAATTCCGTGGCCGTGTCGAGTCCAAATTCTCTGCCAATAATAGCAGGCCGGACACTTCCTGGTATATTTTTTCATTGCAAGTTGCCCCACCAACTCGCTCTGGATGTAGTCATCGGCTACGAGGGACAGAAAAGTCCGCACCTCATCGTTTGTTCATGGAATAAACTTGCGCGTGGACGTCGTTATATGAGAACACAATTTTGAATCCAGTCACCGCAGTTACTCGCTGAAATTACAAATGGCGGACGCGTAGCTTCAACAGAAAACAAAACGGACGCGTTTGGTGACGTTACGCCCTGACCAATCAGCGTTTAGCAGTCGATTGACGTCAATTCACACCTCGCTTTTCGCTCGCTTGTACCCTGCCTCTGAACAGGCACGAAAATCGTAACGGTTAAACCGTGAGGACTTGGGTGGAAATGGCGAAAAACCGAAACAAGTAAAAAAAAGTAAAGCCCAGGCGATACTGGTGGAAATGGGGCTTATGTCACCAAACAGCACAGTGACTACTTGTCACCCTTTAAATAGGCCGACTGACTGATTACAAGTTTGTAGACACCTGTGATGTTAATTTGAGGACACATCTTGGTTGAACATGTCCCGATGGTCACATTATTTTCAGTCTTTTCTAGGGTTACAATCATTTTTGTCCAGGCCTGTTTCATGAGTTTGTTTTTTAAAATAATTCTGTTGAACCACAATTCAAAAGCATTGTCTGATTTTCATAGGATAATTTTCATAGAATTTTTATTTATTACCACTTTTGTCAGATTCAAGTTATTTCTGTGACCATTGTGGGTTTTTCTTTAATTAACAGAGGGGTACCAACAATTTTGTCCACGTCTGTACTTGACAAAAAAATTAATAGCAAGGTAGACTAAAGTGCACCCAAAAACAGATCTCTGGACAGCGCAGAATTTTACACTCGCCATGTCCTGGGGCAGGGGTCACCAACCTCTACTGTGCAGAGAGTCCAAATCTGAATGTAGCCACAACAGTTTCTGATCAATTTGACCTGAGATCTTTTAACTTTCTCACAACTTTTCGGCCCCCCCCCCTTTTGTAAATCTTTTACCTCTCACAAAAATGCTACTTTTGCCAGTAATGTTTTGGTATTTGCAGAAATTTGACTTTTTTTTTGCAAATTTTTGAGGGTTTTTCATTTTTAAAATTGTACTTTTTCCAAAATCTCATTTTCAGCTTTTCCGACCATAAATGTCATTTTTCTTTACAAATTTGTTACCTTTTTATGGTAAAATGGCAGGCTTTTTCACTCTGTGACATTTTATTTCTTTTAACCCCCCCCCCCCCAAAGTAATTTTAAAAGCACCCAAATCCTGGAGAATTCTGTATCCCAAAGTCCATATTTGTCTTAAAGTCACTGTATGATTCTAAGAGGGGTAGCTTCAGTGTATTTGCACAAGTGTTTGACATTGGGAATAGTGAATCAGCCAAAAACTCAGTGCGTGGTAGTGGTGTTATTCCAGCAGGTGGAAGTGATGCTGCCCTGTGGCAAACATCAACAGATCCTCTAGAGACACAGTAGTCACTTTTTCTGAAAGGGAAAAAATAAGTTAGCATTGTGGGTACATTGTTTTGTGTCTCTGGATTATCAAAATACTGCATTTACTAAAGCATTTGTCTTGAATTCCACAGTGTGATAAAATATGTTACGGAAAAAATCATGACAAACCTTTGCAGTCAAGAAGATAATCAGCCCAAAATCCAAGTGTCTTGCCCTCTTTCTGTCGCCTGTTGCTTCCTGTTGGACTGAGGTCTGGTGGGAACATGGTCTCCATGTCTGCAGCAGTCAGCTTCTTCGGAGAATGGCACAAGACAGGAACCAACACACTGGGATGCTGCTGGAGTGCAGTCAGAAACTGCAGGCTTGCAAGTCCGTCTTTGAATCTTTTAGGAGTAATAATTAAATAGTAAATGCTTTACTGATGAGATAACAATTGCAGTTTTTTTAAAGCAAAAGTCACAAATTTGCAAGAGGAAAAAAAATCAGAAAAAGTAAAGTTATGAGATGAAAAAAGTTACAAATTTTAAAGGAGGAAGTTGTAAATCAATGTAAAACAAAGGTGTAAATATGTTATAAAAATTAAGTAAAAAATTCAGAAAAAAAGCCTGACAATTTACTAGAAAAAAATGCATGTTTTATGTTCACTTCTCTCATTTAACTTTCCATAATGTTAAAAGGCAAAAACAGAACCTACAGATTCTGAAAATTAAATGAGGATTTCACCTCAAATGCAAGAAAATATAGCTATAGCATTTAAGACCTTTGTAAGGCAGATTTAAGGATTAACTTCAATTTTTTAATAAAGGCCTTAACATTGTATGAACAAATTTAAGACTTTAAGACATGGATAACTGCAAACTTTAGCCTAACTTAACTCTTTCATGTTCACAGATGGCATTGTGATCTGTAGTGAGAGAGTAGGGAGCAGGTGGGGGAATGCTCTGGAGATAAGAGGAATGAAAGTCAGTAGAAGCAAGATAGGATACACGTGAAAGGCAAATCTAAAGATGAGGATGCAAGGAGTAGGGGTAGTGAAGGTAGATATGTTCGAATAACAGGGGTCAACTGTCCAAAGTAATGGATGGTGCACAAGAGAGGTGAAGAAGAGAGTGCAGGCTGGGTGGATAAGAGTAATTTCTGACAGAAGGATAGCAGCTAGAGAAAAAGGGAAAATTTACAAGATGGTAATGAGACCTGCTGTGATGTATGGTTTGGAGACTACAGCACTGACAAAAAGACAGAAGGACAGCTCAGGTTGAGCGGTTTGGAGACAAAGACGCAAAGCTGATATGGTTTAGACATGTGTAGAAGAGGGATAGTGGATACACTGGATAAAGGATGTTGAAGATGGAGCTGCCAGAGAACAGGAAAAGAGGAAGACCACAGAAAAGATTCATGGATGTAGTGATGGAGGAGATGGAGAGGGTTGGTGTTACAGAGGAAGATTCAAGGGATGGGGTGAGATGGAGAGAGATCTGCTGTGGAGACCCCTAAAGGGAGCAGCTGGAAGAACAAGAGGACTCTTTAAAGTATTACCTTTGAATGCCAATGTGGTTTCTGTGTACAATGTACCATTTGATGTGCTCCTCAACAGGTGTATGCTTCTCCTCTGAAATGGTCACACGTCAGAAGCATCTAGCTGTTTGGAACATGGTGCTGTTCTGGAAAATCAGCTTTTGCAGAGATTCAACAGATTCTGTTTTTTGAACCTATTAAAAAGAATTTCAAGAACACAAATGATCCCTGATTGGTTAAAACATTTTTTTAAATGAATGCTTTTGTAGCTTGTGGTCATTTAGTGCAAATATCTGCAATGACTGAAAAATACCCCTACAAGGTTTAGGATTCTTCATTTTACCACAATTCCCCTAATTTCCCCTACACCCTCTTCAGTGTTTTGATGTTTGAGTGACATCCTTGCCAGATTTTAGGTCCAAGTGGATGAAAACATATTTTTTTGTCTCACTGGATAATTATCAAGTGTACACCAAGAATAATAGTGTAAAATGGTAAATGGCATTCACTTATATAGCGCTTTTATTCTCATCTCTAGATGACCAAAGCGCTTTACAGATCCTGCTATCCACCCATTCACACACTGATGGCGGCATAGCTGCCCAACATGGCGCTGTCCAGACCCACCAGGAGCAATTGGGGGTAAAGTGTCTTGCCCAGGGACACAACGGCAAGATATCTGGGGAGAGCGGGATTCGAACCGCCAACCATCCGGTTATTGGACAGCCAGCTCTACCTCCTGAGCCACTGCCGTAAAAGAGGAAGATTTTCTCACAAGTCTGGAACTATGATTAAATTATTTTTAACTGTCTCTTGATATAAGTGAACATTGTCCCTTTACAAAAGCATAAATCTTCTAGTGACTGTTGAGTATACTACTCTGAATTATTAAAGTAATCTTCGTGTGCTGAAAATTCACTCCTTCAGTCAAGAACATTTCCTACTTGTTGCAGAACTTTCCCTATTTCCTTGTCTGTAATATCTTCCACAGTGTTGCTGAAACTTGGATTCCCTACAATGTGGTTCACAAGGTCCTTTGACAAGAAATGTGGTGCTGGTCCCCCGTGTATGATAGACACAGCAATCATCCTTCCTGCTAAGAAATACTCATCTTCGCTGACAGCTGTTATGCAAAGTACAGCAGAATCACAGTTAATCAATATCTTTTGACAAACAGAGCCATTTCTTGCTATGTAGGTATTATGCAGATGCATTTCTTTCAAAGTATGGCATAGGCATCACTCTTCTTGCTGAATTTGCTTTTATTATTTCCACCTTAAAATACATAACTTTGTATGGTATTTTTGCACAAGTAATATGTAACATTTTGCTTTTATCTTAGGTTGTTGTTTGCACATTTATATACAGTATTTCACAGAAGTGAGTACACCCCTCACATTTTTGTAAATGTTTTATTATATCTTTTCATGGGGCAACACTGAAGATATGACACTTTGATACAATGTAAAGTAGTCAATGTACAGCTTGTATAACAGTGGAAATTTGCTGTCCCCTCAAAATAACTCAACACACAGCCATGAATGTCTAAACCGCTGACAACAAAACTGGGTGCAAGGGGAGAGTCGGGCAGCCATCTGGGAGCCAGGAGAGAGCTGAGGAACTGAATCTGTTTTTTAATAGGTTCAACTCACAGTCTGTCACCGAGCAACACAACCAGATCCCCAAGCACCCCTCCCCACCCACCCTCCTGTGCAGAACCTCTCTCCATCTCCCCCCTCCTCCTCCTCAGGGGGCACCAGGACCCTCCCTCACTTCACGGTGACTACAGATCAGGTGGAGAAACAGCTGGAGAGACTCCGTCAGCGGAAGGCTTCGGGCCCTGATGGCATCTCCGCAAGGACCCTGAGGACCTGTGCCAACCAGCTAGCTCCAGTACTGAAACACCTGTACAACCTGAACCTGAGTCTGGAGAGAGTACCGGTGCTGTGGAAGACATCCTGCCTGGTTCCTGTCTCCAAGAAGTCATCTCCATCGGACCTGAATGACTACCGACCAGTTGCCCTCACATCTCATGTGATGAAGGTCCTGGAGAGACTGGTCTTAGCCCACCTGAGGCCGCAGGTGAAGACGTGGCTGGACCCTCTGCAGTTTGCATATCAGCCCCATTTAGGAGTTGAAGATGCTGTCATCTACCTGCTGCAACAAGCCCATCTGCACCTGGATGGTGGAGGAGATATTGTAAGAATCACTTTTTTTGATTTCTCCAGTGCCTTTAACACCATCCATCCACTGCTGCTGGGTGAGAAGCTGCGGGTGATGGGGGTTGACAGCTCTGTGATCTCCTGGATTACTGACTACCTGACAGGCAGACTACAGTTTGTCCAGTTGGGCAATGTCTTGTCTGGAGTGGTGGCTAGTGATACGGGAGCTCCACAGGGGACTGTGCTCTCTTCTTTTCTTTTTACTTTATACACCACTGACTTTCAGTACAATACTGAGTCATGCCACCTGCAGAAATTCTCTGATGACTCAGCTGTTGTGGGGTGTATAAGAGGAGGAGAGGAGGGGGGGTACAGGGCACTGATAGACAGATTTGTGGAGTGGACGGAGCAGAATCACCTGAGGTTGAATGTCAGCAAGACCAGAGAGCTGGTGATTGAGTTCAGGAAGAGGAAGGCTCCTTCTCAGCCACTGCAGATTAGGGGGGAGGATGTGGGAGTGGTTGAGGACTACAAATATCTGGGTGTCAGGATCAGCAGCGGGTTGGACTGGAGATCCAACACCGATGCTGCGCACAAGAAGGGGATGAGCAGACTCTACTTCCTGAGAAAGCTGAGATCCTTCAACATGTGCAGCAGGATGCTGGAGCTTTTCTACCAGACCGTTGTCGCCAGTGCCATCTTCTTTGCTGCTGTCTGTTGGGGTAGCAGTATTAGGGACAGAGATACCAACAGACTCTCACCTATGGTCACGAGCTTTGGGTAATGACCGAAAGAACGAGATCGCGGATACAAGCGGCTGAAATGAGCTTTCTCCGTAGGATTGCTGGACTCACCCTCAGAGATAGGGTGAGGAGCTCAGTCATCCGGGAGAGGCTCAGAGTAGAACCGCTGCTCCTCCACATTGAAAGGAGTCTGTCACGCCGCGCCGTTCATCAGCGGCGCCACCTGCTCACACACCTGATCCTCATCAGCGGCGAGGGATAAAAGCCGCCTCGCCCGGAGGCTCGGCCTGAAGCCGTCAGACTTCGTTTCCTCACCGCCGTGAGCATACCTTTCTTCAGCATCGCTATTTTGGGTAAGAACCCTTACCTCCTTCTCCAGTCTGCTCCCCTGTGCACAGGTGGATTCCCCGGCGGCGGACATCTCCGTTCCATCGCCCATCCTTCGCCGCTGCACGGAGCTCTCCAGGTGGCTGTCTCCCGGGCTACGTTCCCCTTGCTGTGCCAGCTATCCTGACAACTCAAGTAAGATCTTCTCTTGCCATAATTCATCCTGTGTTGGTGTATGCCCGTCACCCTCTCCCTGTGCTCTCTCCATAGGGTTGCTCGGCCGAACGGTCATCTGCCTCTGTGCCTGAAGCAGACGCCACCACCAACACATCTGCATCCCGCAGACACACACTCATTCACTCCTGCTGTTAATAAACTCTTTGAACTACTCTAAGCCTGTGTGTGTGCGTCTCCTGAGCCGTGCGTTATGTCAGTACGGCTTCAGCAGAGCAGCTCGGCGGACGGCGGGCTCGCACACCGGTTTACCACTCTCGAGGCTAGAGTGGATCAGATTGCTTATCAACAGCAGGTTATCCTGAATCAATTATTAAACTTAACTAACCGGTTGGGCCGCTTAGATCCTCAACAGCCGTTCCCCCCGGCTCGTCAGGGTGGCGCGGCTCCTGCTGTTCCAGCGGCCGTCCAGCCGGCTCCAGTGGCACCGGTTCGGCTCACACCGATTCCGACCCCCGCCCGCTTTAGCGGTAAGCTCGGCGGAGTGCGGGGGTTCATTATGCAGTGTGAGTCCGTGTTCCACCGTGTGCCCGGAGATTTTCCCTCGGATCACAGTCGGATTGGTTACATAGGGAATCTTCTGGAGGGGCGTGCGTTAACTTGGACCTACGCCGTAATGGCGAGGCCCAGTTATGCCACCCTCACCTATGACCAGTTCGTGAGGCGCTTTCTGGAGGTCTTTGACCATTCTCAAACCGAGACGGTCCAGGTCGATCGGCTTCTCGCTCTCCAGCAGGGAGGCCGGTCGGCAGCGGACTACTCGGTCGACTTCCGGGTAGCGGCGGAGGAATTGGGCTGGGAGGAACGCTCCCTCTGTGGCCTGTTCCTCCGCAGCCTCAATAGTGATCTGAGGGATGAACTGGCTGGACGGGATATCCCTGGGACGCTAGCGGAGCTGACATCCTTAGCGATAAGTTTGGATAACAGGTTGCGCAAGCGCTCCTCGGGGTGGAAGTCTTCTTCTTCTCGCCCTCGTGGAGTCTCGCCGCACCTGTTCCAAGCTCGCCCCCTGGCGGCGGCGCCAGCATTGTGCCCCGAGGAGTCGGAGCCGATGGTGACGGGCTGGACCAAGCTTTCCCCTGCGGAGAAACAACGCCGCCGTGAGTTGGGCCTCTGCATGTATTGCGGAGGTGACCAACACACTGTGGAGCGTTGCCCGCGGAAAGCCAGTCGGCGGGGTCCGCGAATCGCTGTAGGGAGCCTCGCGGATCCCAACCGGTTAGACTCTCTCACTCAATTAAAGCTGCCCATCCGTTTTTGCCACAATCCCACTGGGCACCTCACCCACGCACTGGTGGATTCGGGCGCAGAGGGCAGCTTCATTTCACAAGGCCTGGCAACCCGATTGGGCATCCGCTGTCAGGCATTAAAACACCCCATCTCCCTGGTCCATCTCTCCCGTGCCTCCCTTGGGAGAGTTTCTCACCAAACCATGCCTGTCTCAGTCATCATCTCAGGGAACCACCGGGAGGAGATGGTATTTTACGTCCTGCCCAACTCTGTGTCGCCCGTCATCCTGGGGTATCCCTGGCTACGCCTCCACAACCCTGTCCTGGACTGGAGGTCCGCTGGGGTATCGGCATGGAGTACCTTCTGTATGGGCACCTGCCTTCAGTCCGCTGCCTGCTCCCCATCCGCGGCTCCCCCTGTGGCGGATACAGCACCTCCGGACCTGTCACTGGTGCCTCCAGAATTTCACGACCTGGGTATGGTATTTAGCAAATCGAAAGCTATGTCTCTTCCCCCGCATCGACCATATGACTGTGCCATCAACCTCCGCCAGGGGGCTCCCCTGCCATCTGGTCGGCTCTACAGCCTGTCGGCGCCGGAGAAGGAGACCATGAATACATACCTGAAGGAATCACTGAGCGCTGGGATTATTCGCCCATCATCGTCACCCGTGGGGGCAGGGTTTTTCTTTGTCGGGAAAAAGGACGGATCCCTCCGCCCCTGCATAGACTACCGAGCGCTAAATGACATCACTGAGAGGGACCGTTACACCCTGCCCCTCATGGACACTGCCTTTCACTCCCTCCAGGGGGCGACCTGGTTTACCAAGCTGGATTTACGCAGCGCTTACCACCTCGTCCGGATCCGGGAGGGAGATGAATGGAAGACAGCCTTCCGTACCCCGAACGGCCACTTTGAGTATCTCGTCATGCCGTTCGGGCTGACCAACGCTCCTGCCGTCTTTCAGCGCCTCATCAATGACGTCCTCCGGGATTTCATCGGCCTCTTCGTGTTCGTCTACCTGGACGACATTCTGATCTTCTCTCAGTCCAGAGACGAGCACCGGGTCCATGTGAGGCGGGTCCTTCAAAGACTGCTGGAGAATCGTTTGTACGTGAAGGCTGAGAAGTGCGAGTTTTACGCTAGGACCACATCCTTCCTGGGATTCATCATCGCCCAAGACCAGGTGCTCCCGGACCCAGAGAAGGTGAAGGCGGTGGTGGAGTGGCCTACTCCCGCATCTCGGAAGCAGGTGCAACAGTTTGTTGGCTTCGCCAATTTTTACCGCCGTTTTGTCCCGAATTTCAGCTGGATCGTCGGACCACTGACCCGCCTCACGTCCCCGAAGGTCCCGTTCCGGTGGACCGAAGAGGTCGATACTGCCTTTAAGGCGCTGAAGGCAGAGTTCTCCTCCCCCCGGGTCCTTCGCCAGGTCGACCCCGCGCTGCAGTGCATTGTGGAGGTGGACGCATCGGACACGGGAGTGGGAGCAGTGTTATCCCAGCAATCACCGGACGATGGCGCCAAGCGACCGTGCGCCTTCTTCTCCCGGCGCCTGTCCCCGGCGGAGAGGAACTATGATGTGGGGGACAGAGAGCTCCTGGCCATTAAACTCGCCCTACAGGAGTGGCGCCACTGGCTAGAGGGGGCGGACCTGCCGTTTGTGGTCTTGACGGACCATAAGAATTTAGAGTACCTACGATCTGCCAAGCGCCTGAATGCCCGCCAGGCGCGCTGGTCTCTGTTCTTCGCCAGGTTCCGGTTCTCTATCACCTTCAGGCCAGGCTCCAAGAACGGCCTGCCTGACGCCCTCTCTAGACAGTTCACCCCCGTGGGGGCTGAGGAGACGCCCCACACTATCCTGCCCAGGTCGTGCGTCGTGGGAGCTATCTCTTGGGACATTGTGGACAAGATCCGGAAGGCACAGGAGGTGGAACCTGATCCTGGCGGCGGACCGGAGGGAAGACTGTTCGTTCCGTCTACGGTCCGAGGAGAGGTCATCCACTGGCTCCACACCTCCCGGCTCACCTGTCATCCCGGCACCTCTCGGATGATCAGCCTCCTCCAACAGTCCTTTTGGTGGCCGGGCCTGCGGAGGGATGCAGCCCGCTACGCCCGGGCTTGTCCAATTTGTGCCACCAGCAAGTCGGGAAACGCCCCTCCAGCGGGTCTGCTCCAGCCTCTGCCCGTCCCTGGCAGGCCATGGTCGCACATCGCACTGGATTTCGTCACCGGGCTCCCAGCTTCCAACTCATTCGACACCATCCTGACCGTCGTGGACCGTTTCTCCAAGGCGGCACACTTCATCCCCCTGCGAGGTCTCCCTACCGCCCTGGAGACGGCGGGCTTCCTCGTCCAACACGTGGTCAGGCTGCATGGGATCCCGGTGGACGTGGTCTCGGACCGGGGCCCCCAATTTTCATCCGAGGTTTGGAAATCCTTTTGTAACGCCATTGGAGCCAAGGTGAGCCTCTCCTCCGGCCATCACCCCCAGTCTAACGGGCAGTGTGAGAGGACCAATCAGGAGCTGGAGGCTGCGCTCCGCTGTGTTGCAAGATCCAAGCCAACATCATGGAGCAACCATCTCGCCTGGGTGGAGTACGCCCACAACACCGCCCGCTCTTCTGCAACGGGGATGTCCCCCTTCAAGGCGTCCCTGGGTTACGACCCCCCGCTGCTTCCAGCGCAGGAGAGCGAGGTAACTGTTCCGTCAGTTAGGGCGCACGTGAGGCAGTTCCGCTCCACCTGGGCCGCCGCGCGTCATGCGCTTTTACGCACAGCGGAGCGCAACAAGACCGTGGCGGACCGGCGTAGAAGACCTGCCCCGGCGTACAGAGTTGGGCAACTTGTCTACGTTTCCACCCAGGACGTCACCCTAAAAGGCGAGAGGAGGAAGCTGGCACAGCGCTTCATGGGTCCCTTCCCCATCACCCGGATCATCAACCCGGTGGCTGTGCGCGTGGCTATTCCCCCCTCCCTCCGCATCCATTCCACCTTCCACGTATCAAAGGTGAAGCTGGCAGTCACCGACCCCCTTTGCCCTCCTCCTGCAGCGCAACCCGCGCCCCGGATGATTGGTGGCCACCCGGCCTGGTCCGTCTCCTCCATCCTGGACTCCCGGCGCCGGGGTCGTGGGTTGCAATACTTGGTGGACTGGGAGGGCTATGGGCCCGAGCATCGACAATGGGTGCCCCCGTCGTTTGTGTTGGACCCATCGCTCATCGCGGACTTCCACCGAGCGCACCCGGATAAGCCATCGCCAGGAGGCGCTGCTAGAGGGGGGAGTACTGTCACGCCGCGCCGTTCATCAGCGGCGCCACCTGCTCACACACCTGATCCTCATCAGTGGCGAGGGATAAAAGCCGCCTCGCCCGGAGGCTCGGCCTGAAGCCGTCAGACTTCGTTTCCTCACCGCCGTGAGCATACCTTTCTTCAGCATCGCTATTTTGGGTAAGAACCCTTACCTCCTTCTCCAGTCTGCTCCCCTGTGCACAGGTGGATTCCCCAGCGGCGGACATCTCCGTTCCATCGCCCATCCTTCGCTGCTGCACGGAGCTCTCCAGGTGGCTGTCTCCCGGGCTACGTTCCCCTTGCTGTGCCAGCTATCCTGACAACTCAAGTAAGATCTTCTCTTGCCATAATTCATCCTGTGTTGGTGTATGCCCGTCACCCTCTCCCTGTGCTCTCTCCATAGGGTTGCTCGGCCGAACGGTCATCTGCCTCTGTGCCTGAAGCAGACGCCACCACCAACACATCTGCATCCCGCAGACACACACTCATTCACTCCTGCTGTTAATAAACTCTTTGAACTACTCTAAGCCTGTGTGTGTGCGTCTCCTGAGCCGTGCGTTATGTCAGAGTCAGCTGAGGTGGTATGGGCATCTGATTAGGATGCCTCCTGGACGCCTCCCACTTGAGGTGTTTCAGGCACGTCCCACTGGGAGGAGACCCCGGGGCAGACCCAGGACTCGGTGGAGAGACTATGTCTCCCAGCTGGTCTGGGAACGCCTTGGTATCCCCTCTGAAGAGCTGGAGCAGGTGGCTGGGGAGAGGGAAGTCTGGGCTTCTCTGCTTGAACTGCTGCCTCCGCGACCCGGACCTCCGGAAAAGCGGTAGAAGATGGATGGATGGATGGATATCAACAGACTTGACAAGATTATCAAGAGGGCTGGCTCTGTAACTGGTCACAGACCGGAGACCTTTGAGACAGTGGTAGAGAGGAGAACACTAAATAAACTGCGATCCATCATGGACAATCCTGATCACCCCCTCCACCACACACTAGATAGACAGCGAAGCACTTTCTCCAGTAGACTACTACAGCTTCGTTGTCGAATGGCCAGGTACAGGAAATCTATCCTGCTACATGCAATTTCACTGTACAATAACTCACTATGATGTTGTATTCTGGTCATAGCTATGCAGCCACACTGCACCTTACAGACTAACTGGTACCTCACATTTTCACTCTGCTCCTGATAGTCCTTCTTTGTGCAATGAGATGATTCATGTGTTTATACAGGTCATCATATATTAAGCTATGATGTATATAGGTTTTTTTATAGTTGTGTTAGTTTTACTTTCCATGGGTAATCCGTTTGTCTGTCATGTGTGTGTTTCTGTTGTTTGGTTGTCTACTGTCATGCTGCTGTTACACTGTACCGTAATTTCCCAGTTTGGGATCAATAAAGTACATCTATCTATCTAAAAGTGAGTACACTCTTAAGTGAAAATGTCCAAATTGTGCCCAAAGTGTCATTATTTTATGTGGCCACCATTATTTTCCAGCACTGCTTTAACTCTCTTGGGTATTGAGTTCACTAGAGCTTCACAGATTGCCGCTGGAATCCTCTTCCACTCCTACATGATGACATCATGGTGTTAGAGACCCTGCGCTCCTCCACCTTCCGTTTGAGGATGCCCCATTGATGCTCATTAGGGTTTAGGTCTAGAGACATGCTTGGCCAGTCCATCACCTTTACCTTCAGTTTCTTTAGCAAGGCAGTGGTTGTCTTGGAGGTGTGTTTGCAGTTGTTATCATGTTGGAATACTGCCCTGCGACCCAATTTCCGATCATGCTCTGCTTCAGTATGTCACAGTACATGTTGGCATTCATGGTTCCCTCAATGAACTTTGCCGGCAGCACTCATGCAGCCCCAAACCATGAGACTCCCACCACCAGGCATTACAGTAGCCAAGACACATATCTTTGTACTCCTCAACTGGTTGCAGCCATGCAGACTTGACACCACCTGAACCAAATAAGCTGACCTTGGTCTCATCTGTCCACAGGACATGGTTCCAGTAAACTATGTCCTTAGTCTATTTGTTTTCAGTAAACTATTTGCAGGCTTTCTTGTGCATCATCTTCAAAAGGGGCTTCCTTCTGGGATGCAGACCAATTTGATGCAGTGTGCCACGTATGGTCTGAGCACTGACAGGCTGACCCCCCACCCGTTCAACCTCTGCAGCAATGCTGGCAGCACTCATACATCTAGTTTCAAAAGAAAACCTCTGGATATGACGCAGAGCACACGCACTCATCTTCTTTGGTTGACCATGCGAGGCCTGTTCTGAGTGGAACCTGTCCTGTTAAACCACTGTATCTTCTTGGCCACCATACTGCAGCTCAGTTTCAGGGTGTTGGCAATCTTCTAGTTGCCTAGGTCATCTTTATGTAGAGCAACAATTCTTTTTTTTACAGATCCTCAGAGAGTTCTTTACATGAGGTGCCATGTTGAACTTCCAGTGACCAGTATGAGAGAGTATGAGAGCGATAACACCAAATTTAACACACCTTCTCCACATTCACACCTGAGACCTTGTAACACTAACAAGTCACATGACACCGGGAAGGGAAAATGGCTAATTGGGCACAATTTGGACATTTTCAATTAGGGGTGTACTCACATTTGGTGCCACCGGTTTGGCTGTGTGTTGAGTTATTTTGAGGGGATAACAAATTTACACTGTTATACAAGCTGTACACTGACTACTTTACATTGTATCAAAGTGTCATATCTTCAGTGTTGTCCCATGAAAACATAATAAAATATTTACATAAATGTGAGGGGTGTACTCTCTTTTGTGAGATACTGTAGCTATTGAAATATACTCGGCATCCTTTTAACACTTTTAATTTTCCTTTTTTTCCCCTAGGCATGCGATTGTACTTGCCCCTGAAATTGTTGCAAATTTGGCACTTGCCATTGACCACAAGAGTGTCAGCAGGTTCATTGTGTAAAGATCAAATGTGTGGGATGGAGCCATCAGAGGATTTAACTGCGGCTCTTATTCAGAGAAAAACAGTATGTTAAGTTTACTGATGATGCTGGCTCATTTAAAGAAGGGTTAGATACTGGTGGTCCTAGACAGGAGTTCCTTACGCTTCTGATGAATGATCTGAAGCATCGTCCAATCTTTGATGGACCTTCAGAAAGCCATTACCTTGTGGACAATTCCATAGGTGTTTTCTTATCATTAAATGATGTATTTTAATATGTAACATCAGGACCGTTTCTAGCTTTTGGGGGGGAAATGCAAAGTTGTGTTTAGACATCCCTATTTGTAATGGAATGGAGTTCAAATGCTTCAAGAGGATTTTTAGCGATTCATCAATCTGCTACACTTTAAGAAAGGAAAAAGGCTAGATTTGTGAATCTAAATTTCAAATTAAAAATCTCAAGTTCACCCAAGTGTGTGGCCGCAACCAGGTGAGGAGTACAAAGACAAGTGTGTCTTGCCTACAGTTAAGCATGGTGGTGCATGTGTCATGGTTTTGGGCTGCATGGATGCTGCTGGCACTGGGGAGCTACAATTCATTGAGGGAACCATGAATGCCATCATGTACTGTGACATACTGAAGCAGAGCATGGTCCCCTCCCTTCGGAAACTGGGCCGCAGGGCAGTATTCCAACATAACGACCCCAACTCACCTACAAGATGACCACTGCCTTGCTAAAGAAACTGAGGGTAAAGGTGATTGCCTGGCCAAGCATGTCTCTAGACCTAAACCCTATTGAGCATCTGTGGGGCATCCTCAAATGTAAGGTGGAAGAGCGCAAGATCTCTAACACCATGATGTCATCATGAGTGGAAGAGGATTCCAGTGGCAACCTGTGAAGCTCTAGTGAACTCCATACCCAAGAGAGTTAAGGCAGTGCTGGAAAATAATGGTGGCCACACAAAATACTGACACTATGGGCACAATTTGGACATTTTCACTTAGGGATGTACTTATTTGAACATAAGCAGGAGCAAGCATTATTTCTATTTAATGTTTACTACTTGTTTGGACCCCTAGCAACTGATTGTTGACTCCAAAAGACATACTCTGTCAGCAGTCACTAAAACACCAACATTTTAAAAAACATTCCAACGGGCTGTCTTATAAAAGACAGATCTCCACTGGGCCAAGTACAGATGGCTACCAGCACACTAGGTCAAATTTGTATTTTCTCCATTTTTTTTAATACTGTTATTTGTTTTCACTACTCGGTCTCTCTACAAGTAGCAAGGGTGCTGATTAATATTTTAATAATGTTTATACAACTCACTCAGCTTGTTCAGGAAATGCGCCACTTGTTTCTTTAGCAGCCTGATTATCTTCACCTTCATCATAATCATGATCAGTGACAACAGGTGCATACAGGTCTGTATAGTTTCTGGAGGAAAAATGCACACACAAACAGACAGGTGTATTTCCACACATGTGTACATGGTCGAAATTTCAATTTGGTTTTCATGACTTATAGTACCCCCTAATGGATCGTCACCTTATCGTGGTGGGGGGGGGGGGGGTTGCGTGCCCCAGTGAGCCCAGGGGCTATGTTGTCCGGGGCAATTTGCCTCTGATAGGGTCACCCAAGACAAACTGGTCCTGGGTGAAGGGCCAGACTAAGAATGATTCAACAGACTCTCATGATAAATTCTATATCAAGGATTCAGTGTACCCCGCCCGGTATGGGGTTACTGGGGCCCCACCCTGGAGCCAGGCTTGGGGGAGGGGCTCGAAGGCTAGTGTCTGGTGGCCGGGTTTCCACCCATGGGACCCGGCCGGGCTCAGGCCGAAGGAGTTACATGGGTCCGCCCTCCAGTGGGCTCACCACCTGCAGGAGGGATCATGGGGGTCCGGTGCTATGTGGATTAGGTGGCGGTCAAAGGCGGAGACCTTGGCGGACTGATCCCAAGCTTTCTGAACTGGCTTTTGGTACGTGGAATGTCACCTCTCTGGAGGGGAAGGAGCCTGAGCTGGTGTACGAGGTTGAGAGTGTAGCGTGAATTGCCTATAAAAATATTTGTCATAAGGTACAGGAATTATTTATTTTATTTAATAGTGGGTGTGAAAGGGGGCGGAGTTAAACCGTCACTTCTACACCCGCTAAATTAAATAAAAGCACTCATAAAAGGGGCACCAGTCCTAACGGACAATAATATTAACTTTAATTTTAATTAATTTTGTACCTTAAATTACTTAATGAATCAGTCTCAAAGTTTCAGTGAGTTTTTGTCCTGCCGTGATTAGGAAACATGTATATGCGAAAGGAAAACGCTTCAACTTCTATCATTCACCCTTTTATTAAACTCATTCAGGTTACATGGCATGGCGTTCAAATGATGAATAAACAGATTTAAATGATGACAGCGTAATATATCACATCAACTGATATTGGGTTCCTGAACATAACATCCAGCGTTACACCTCTGTAGGACCAAGGAGGGACCAGACTTATGTTTCAACGGTAAATGAGGCTGGAATGTTTTAACAAAACAACACAATTTTATGGGGAAAATTCATAAGCTAATTATCTAAAAATGACTCCTGAATTAATCTACAAAAATTTAAGGGCAGTTACTTAAAAATGACTAAGAGTTTTCCTTCAGTTTGCAGCTCTATCCTGTGGCTGAGAGACTAATTGAGCCCTGAAATACGGGCCATATTCAATTGTAATTTAATTGTTAGGACATCACGTTTTAACCCAGCAGATAGGAGAAATAAGAGTTTCACTCACACAACAGCCGTAGGTCCACGTTTCCGCGGGTCGGTACCGCTGGGTTTTGAAGTTAGGACGTAGGAGGAAGCGGCTGCTGTCCTCACAGCCGTGGAGGTGATAACTCAGCTGGGGGCCCTTCAAGGAGACAGTGGCAGCCGTGGATGGTTTGTCTCAGGGTGGCGTGAAAAGTCCTTTGAAAAGAGTCCAAATTTGAGATCTCTTGTAGCGGGATCGACCCAAAAACTGAAGGAGAAACTTCTCAGTCTCTGTTCACTTTAAATTAGGCAAATTAAAGGTCCACTTTAATGGCGTGAAAAGTCATGAAAAAAAATGAGAAAAACATTTACTAGGATAAGAATGGCTTCTGAGGTGAAGGAAAAAGTTTGAGAAAGAAACAAACTATTTTTCTATTTTTCTAAAGAAAAATGGTTTCTCCTCAGTAACCAGAAAGACTTGACAAACTTCACAGAGAATAAAATAAAACTTCACAGGGCCTTGAAAGAGTGGAATAAAATCATCTTCTGAGATCTAGATTACTATTCTGCTTCTTTAATCTTAATTTAGTTCCTAATCTTTCTCAAAATCTCTTTCTTTCTTCTTTCTGTGTTTCTAATTCTTAATTCTATCACCGTTCTCTTTTTTGCTTCTTGCTAATCTTCCTGCCTGTTCTTTGTCTCTACTGTTCTCTTACTGTTCTCTTACCTTACTTTTCTCTTACTAAACTCAAATCTAACTTCTCTCTTTTAAAGTTACCTCGCCGGGTTGTAAAACTGATGATGTCGGTCGCAAGACTGACCAATCGACTTTTTCAGAAGCAGTTTGAAATGGCTGCTATCCAATGTGAGAACATTTCTTTGTTTGAGAACAGCCAATCAAATGAAGACACCATCCCATGAAATTTCAGAGGGAAAATCAACACTCAGTCAGTTCTTATGAAATAAATGCTCAATATAAAATCTAACTAAATTAAATGACTTGGCTAATATTTGGTGATCATGCATTTATACTACTACTCCAATATGTGTTTGAATAACACTCATGAATATAACATTTCTTATACATAATTATAATACATGCATTCACATTTAGATCAAAATGCAGCAAACCATGGTTGGTGATAAAAGAGGGATGATTTTCAGTGTCCTTAGGATCCAGAGAATAAGCTGAAAGAAACTTAATGTTTAGAACAAATTAAAAGTCATCCTACATACTGAAAACACATTTCGTAGGTATCCACTAGGAGGTACTGTTGAGCTGTAGTTGATTTCCTTTAGGTCCATAGTATCTGGGGAGGAAACCTGGACAGCGTCGGGGCTATAATCCCGTCAGATCAAGTGGTTTATGACTCTTTTAAGAACATTGGTTTCCTGTGAAAAGGTACGTTATCAAATGCAGTGTTCACGTTGAGAGGTCTGGTCTCCTGAGTTTTATGTTCCTTTGAGCTTTTAAAAGCAAATTCTGATCCTTACAATCTCTGCAAGAGGCAACTGTTTACATTGGGGTCCTGGGAAAGCAAGCATCTTTGGTCAGGTCCGGAAGAGGCCTGCATGAGTCGACATAAAAGCCAGTGATATTCCTGAAAAGGCAGAAAAGTGGTATTCCTGTGTAATGAATAAAGTGAAATTCCTATAAAATGAAGAGAAGTGATCTTCTGCCTTGGTTTGAGGAGACGATGATGCTACAAGAGATATCAGCTAGATATAGTTGGCCTCACCTCAACGCACAGCTCCAGTTCCGGAACCAGTCTCCTGGAGAGGGGCTGGAGCTTGGCCTTTTCTAGAGTTGTCCCGGGCGAGAGGCGATGAGCAGGGGTGGGTATTCTTGTATCCCCCCACCTCGCTGCCTCTATATTGGAGTTTTCCCCGGTGGACGAAAGGGTTGCTTCCCTGCGCCTTCGGGCTGGGAAACGGGTCCTGGCCATCATTTGTGCCTATGTACCAAATGATGTTTCAGAATACCCACCCTTTTTGGAGTCTGTGACTGGGGTGCTGGAGGGTGCTCCTCTTGGAGACTCCATTGTCCTACTGGGGGACTTCAATGCACACGTGGGCAATGACAGTGAAACCTGGAGGGGGGTGATTGGGAGGAACGGCCTGCCCGATCTGAACCCGAGTGGTGTTCAGTTATTGGACTTCTGTGCTAACCACAGTTTGTCCATAACGAACACCAAGTTCAAGCATAAGGGTGTCCATATGTGCACCTGGCACCAGGACACCCTAGGTCGCAGGTCAATGATCGATTTTGTTATCGTGTCATCAGACCTGCGACCGTATGTCTTGGACACCCGGGTAAAGAGAGGTGCAGCGCTGTCAACTGATCACCACCTGGTGGTGAGTTGGATCCGATGGCAGGGGAGAAAGCCATTCAGACCTGGTAGACCCAAACGTATAGTAAGGGTGTGCTGGGAACGTCTGGCTGAGGCCCCTGTCCGGGAGGTCTTCAACTCCCACCTCCGGAAGAACTTCAACCACATTCCAAGGGAGTCTGGAGACATGGAGTCTGAATGGGCCATGTTCTCCACCTCTGTTGTTGAAGCGGCGGCCCAGAGCTGCGGCCGCAAGGTGGTTGGTGCATCTCATGGTGGCAACCCCCGAACCAAGTGGTGGACACCAGTGGTGAGGGGGGCCATTAAGCTGAAGAAGGAGTCCTATCAAGCTTGGTTGGCTTGTGGGACTCCTGAAGCAGCTGAGGTGTACCGGCAGGCCAAGCGGAGTGTAGCTCGGGTGGTTGCTGAAGCAAAAACCCGGGTATGGGAGGAGTTCGTTGAGGCCATGGAACAAGACTTTCAGTCAGCCTTGAAGAGATTCTGGCAAACTGTCCGGTGGCTCAGGAGGGGAAAACAGCTCCCTGTCCACACTGTGTATGGTGCGGATGGGACACTGTTGACTTCGACTGGGGATATCATCGGGCGGTGGAAGGAATACTTCGAGGATCTCCTCAATCCCACTGATACGCCTTCCACAGAGGAAGCAGGGTTTGCAGACGAGGGGGATGACTCGCCTATCACAAGGGCTGAGGTCGCCAAGGTGGTTAAAAATCTCCTTGGTGACCGGGCCCCGGGGGTGGACAAGATTCGCCCTGAGTACCTCAAGGCCCTGGATGTTGTTGGGCTGTCATGGCTGACAAGCCTCTGCAACATTGCGTGGAGGTTGGGGGCAGTGCCTTTGGCATGGCAAACCGGGGTGGTGGTTCCTCTCTTCAAAAAAGGGGACCGGAGGGTGTGCTCCAATTTAGAGGGATCACACTCCTCAGCCTCCCTGGGACTGGAGAGGAGAGTCCGGCCGTTGGTCGAACCTCAGATTCAGAAGGAGTAATCGGACCAGCTCTTTACCCTCTCGAGAATTCTTGAGGGTTCGTGGGAGTTTGCCCAACCAGTTTACATGTGTTTTGTGGACTTGGAGAAGGCATTTGACCGCGTCCCTCATGGTGTTTTGTGGGGGGTGCTTCAGGAGTATGGGGTATCGGGCTTGTTCTTACGAGCTATTCGGTCTCTGTACGACCGTCGTGAGAGTTTGGTTCATATTGCCAACACTCGGTCGGACTCATTCCCAGTGAGAGTTGGAGTCCGCCAGGGCTGCCCTTTGTCACTGATCCTGTTCATAATTTTTATGGACAGGATTTCTAGGTGCAGCCAGGGAATGGAGGGTGTCATGCTTGGTGACCACAGGATCTCATCTCTGTTGTTTGCAGATGATGTTGTCCTGTTGGCTTCATCCAGCAATGACCTACAGCTCTTGCTGGGACGGTTTGCCGCTGAGTGTGAAGTGGCTGGGATGAGAATAAGCACCTCCAAGTCCGAGTCCATGGTCCTCAGCCGGAAAAAGGTGGATTGTCCTCTCTGGGTTGGGGACAGGCTCCTGCCCCAAGTGGAGGAGTTTAAGTGTCTTGGGGTCTTGTTCACGAGTGAGGGGAAAATGGAGCGAGAGATTGACAGATGGATTGAAGCAGCATCTTCAGTGATGCGGACGTTGTACCAGTCTGTTGTGGTGAAGAGGGAGCTTAGTTCTAAGGCAAAGCTGTCAATTTACCAGTCAATCTACGTTCCTACTCTCACCTATGGTCACGAGCTTTGGGTAATGACCGAAAGAACAAGATCATGGATACAAGCGGCTGAAATGAGCTTTCTCCGTAGGATTGCTGGACTCACCCTCAGAGATAGGGTGAGGAGCTCAGTCATCCGGGAGAGGCTCAGAATAGAACCGCTGCTCCTCCACACTGAAAGGAGTCAGTTGAGGTGGTATGGGCATCTGATTAGGATGCCTCCTGGACGCCTCCCACTTGAGGTGTTTCA
Organism: Pholidichthys leucotaenia; assembly: GCA_020510985.1. NCBI lineage: Eukaryota > Metazoa > Chordata > Actinopteri > Cichliformes > Pholidichthyidae > Pholidichthys > Pholidichthys leucotaenia. The sequence continues at coordinate 434,498,048 of CM035838.1, read as the reverse complement.
GGCATGTCCCACTGGGAGGAGACCCTGGGGCAGACCCAGGACTCGGTGGAGAGACTATGTCTCCCAGCTGGTCTGGGAACGCCTTGGTATCCTCTCTGAAGAGCTGGAGCAGGTGGCTGGGGAGAGGAAAGTCTGGGCTTCTCTGCTTGAACTGCTGCCTCCACGACCCGGACCTCCAGAAAAGCGGTAGAAGATGGATGGATGGATGGATGACTTGTAGTATTTGCAAAAGTAAATTTCCATTATGTTACATTCTGTTAATTTTGCATAACTTTAGTATACATTTATTTCCAGGACTAATAATTATATAAACAATAAGAGAAGAATGATTAAAACCACATCTGTAACAAGTTCTCTTTGCTGGAAGACATCCTGAGGTACTCGGACTAATGTCTTCTGAATCTAAAGGTGTAACCTTCAAAATATAGCAGGAAAAAAATGATTTTCTTTGAAATGTCTCAATCACTTCCCTAACAATTCAGAGATGACTAAAGTCAACACAAAGTGTGCTGCTCTTGCAAAAACTTTTTTTTTTACTGTATCGGTCAGTAATACAGTGGGGAAAATAAGTATTGAACACAGCAACATTTTTCTCACTAATCATATTTCAGACAGCCAATGACATGAGATTTTCACCAGATATCAGTAAAAACCCAAGTAATCCATACATACAAAGAAATCAACAAGAAAGAAGAAGCCAGCTTTATTGTCATTCAGTCCACACAGCCAATCATGTACAGTAGAACAAAATTGGGTTTCTCCTATCAACAATGTTAATCATATCTAGAATCAAAGGGGCCGCTGACAGGCAAGGCACTGCCACAAACAACTTTTCTTTCCCCCATTCCATTATGCTGAGCACCAAGCTAGAAGGTGGTAAGTATCATTTTTATATGGTCTCTGGTGTGACCTGGCCGGGGCTTGAACCCACGACCTCCCGGCTGTGGGGCGGATTCTCTACTACTAGGCCACCACTCCGGTGGCCTAATCAAGGTAACTGTTCACCAAACAAGTTATATTTAATAAAGTGGAATGACACAGGGACAAAGTATTGAACACATGAAGAAAGAGAGGTGTAAAAAGGCATAGAAAGCCAAGAAACCAGCTGAAATCCATCAGAATTTAGGAATCCATCGAATCACCCATCAGGGCAAGTTCATTGCAGCTTATTAAGTCCAGACTGATTGTCACACCAAAAAGAACTCATGATGAGTAGAAGCAAAAAGCTATCTCTAGACCTTTGCAACTTTATTATTGCAAAACATCATGATGACATTGGTTACAGGTGCATTTCTAAACTGCTGAATGTTCTAGTGAGCACTGTTGTTGCCATCATTCCAAAGTTGAAAGAAAATCATTTTACCATAAACCAGCCACAACCAGGAGCTCCTTGCAAGATTTCTGACACAGGAGTCAAAAGAATTATCAGAAGAGTTATCCAAGAGCCAAAGACCACTCATGGAGAGCTCTATAAGGACTTGGAGTTAGCAGGTACTGCTGTTTCAAAGAATACAATAAGTAATGCACTCAACCGACATGGGCTCTAGGCCCGCTCATCTCGCAAGACTCCATCGTTGAAAAAAAAGCATGTTGAAGCTCATTTAAAGTTTGCTGCACAACATTTGGGCCAGCCAGTAAAATATTGGGAGAATATAGTCTGGTCAGATGAGAACAAAATTCAACTTTTTGGATGCCACAACACACTGTCATGTGTGACATGACAATCACGGCACCTGTGTACGCACCTGCCTGTTATCTCCTGCAGCCCTATTTATTCCCATCAGGGCCAGTGCTGGGCGCGGAGTCGTCTGATTCTTTCCGTGAATCACGGCACACCCTGCCTCTGTGCTTCACTGCACTGAATTCTCCTGCCTTCGGCTTCCAAGACCAGCAGTACGACGTCCGGGTCAGTTTCACCCGGACCAACAACCAAGTAAGCTTCATTGCTTCTTAACTTGTCCATTCCCCTGTGGACAGGTGGAGCCCGCAACGGCGGACCTCCTTCTCCCTCCAGGTGGCGGACTTTTATTCCACTTCCAGCTAACCTGCCCGCAGACACTGTCTCCCTGTCTGCAGCTTCGGCGCCACCTGAAGACACTTCAACATCTATTGGCAGTAAGCACTATAACATCTGACGTGCTGCATAGGTGAACTGTAAGCTAACGGCCCTTGTCTCTTTACAGGGTTGCCAGTCTGTACGGTGCTCTGCCGGCCCAGCTGGAATACACAGATTGCACTACACAACATTACACCATATAACCGCACTCACGCACCCACTCACTCACTTTAACAAATAAAGTACGTTAATTGTGTTAATCCTGAGTCGTGTCTGTTCTGTGGGTCACCTGAACCATGTCACACACAGCATGTTTGGAGGAGAAATAGCACTGCACATCAGCCCAATAACGCCATACCAACATTGAAGTTTGGAGGTGGGAGCATCGTAGTGTGGGGGTGTATTTCAGCACATGGTACAGCCAAACTTCATATCACTGAAGGAAAGATGACTGTACAAATTTACAGAGACATCCTTGATAACCTGTTGCCATCTGTCAAGATGCTGAAGATGAAACAACGGCGGGCATTTCAGCAAGACAATGATCCCAAACACACAGCCAAGGAAATTCTCGATTGGATCAAGAGAAGGAAAATAAAGCTGCTAGAATGGCCCAGTCAGTCACCTGACCTGAATCCAATTGAAAATGTGTGAAATAAACTGAAGATCACAGTTCATAGAAGATCCTTCAAGATTTGAAGACAGTTTGTGTGGTAGAATGGGCTGCACCTAGTTTCTCCATACAGGAGGCATCTGGAAGCTGTGATTACCAACTAAGGCTTTCCTACTAAATATTAAATGAATTTCACCAAGTGTGTTCAATACTTATTCCGTGTAATTCCACTTTATTAAATACAACTTGTTTTGTGAACACAGCTGCCTTGATTTCTTTGTATGTATGGATTACTTGGGTTGTTACTGATATCTGGTGAAAATCTCAGGTCAATGGCTCCGTCAGAAATATGTTTAATGAGAAAAATATTGGCATTGTCAATACCTATTTTCCCTGCTGTACATAATGGTACAAAAGACAAAAAAAAAGCACATCTAATAGTTTATTACCCGTTGCTGCATTTCACTATTTGGTGATGATCCCCCAACACAATTTGTGAATGTTTCTGGCACTTTTGGTATAGGACTGCTTTGATGCTGAGGATCCCATGGCTGTATTAAAATAAAAGTGTCAGTATTTAAATATTACAGACTTTGCTAAATACTAGTGCCAGATAGGGCTGTCGCGATAACCGCAATTATGTAGTACTGTACTATGGACAAGCCTACTGCGAAGGATAACAAGTAACCGCAACAACTGCACCGTGCAGGGCTGCACGGTGGCGCAGTGGTTAGCACTGCGGCAGCACAGTTTACCCTCGGCCGGGGGATCGCGGGGATCATGAGATCATGGGTTCGATCCCTGCCCCCGGCCAACAGTGATCTGTGTGGAGTTTGCATGTTCTCCCCGTGTTGCGTGGGTTTACTCCGGGATTTCTCCGGTTTCCTCCCACATGCCAAAAAAACCCCATGCAGGTTAGGGATATGGGGCACTTGAGATGAGATGAGATTCAACTTTATTGTCATTACACATGTATGAATACAAGGTAACGAAACGTGACTTGGCATTTGGGCACGCTCTGCAGAGCGCATCCAAGGCCGGGGCAGCCGCTAGGCGCCAGTCAAACTTGCGCACGCAGCGACCGGCAGCTGGTGGCTTGTCACCGGACTGCAGAACAAATCTACCTACGGGTAAAAAATAAGTCCAAAAAAAACAAAAAAACAAAACAAAACTGCTGTGTTCCCTTTTTTTGGTGTGGGGCTAAATCTCGTTCACTTACAGTGGTTTGAAAAAGTGTTTGCCCCTTCCTGATTTCTCATTTTTTTGTACATTTGTCACACTTAAATGTTTCAGATCTTCAAACAAATTTAAATATTAGACAAAGATAACACAAGTAAATGCAAAATGTAGTGCTTAAATGAAGGTGTTTATTATTAAGAGGTAAAAACGCCATACGCAGAGTTAGATCTAGATACTATGTATTCACTGCTAATTGAACAGAATAAAAACAACTCCAAATTCCTTTTTAAGACTGTTGCAAGACTGACCAAGAGTCACAGTACTGTTGAACAAGGTATTCCCTCATCACTGAGCTGCAATGGCTTCATGAACTTCTTTACTAACAAAGTTGTAGCCATTAGATAAAAGATTAGTCTTTCTCATCCCAATATACCACAGTACCTGTGGTACTGTGGTACCAATATATCCCCAGTACCACACTCTTTTCTGATGATCTGACTGTGGAAATGCCAGAGTTAGATTCTATATTTAGACTGTTTTCATCCCATTGATGTACCTGAGTTAATGTCCATTATCGCTGTCTCTAAACCATCTGCAAGTTTGTTGGATCCCATTACTACAAGACTGTTTAAGGATATTCTTCCTATTATTAACATCTCTATACTTGAACTGATTGATCTGTCTCTACTAACTGGTTATGTACCTCATGGCTTTAAGTTAGCCGTAATTAAACCATTGCTTAAAAAGTCTACTCTTAATCCCGATGTTTTAGCTAATTATAGGCCCATTTCAAACCTTCCTTCCATGTCCAAAATCCTTGAAAAGGTTGTTTTAAAACAATTACTTGCCCATTTTCAGAACAATGGATTGTATGAAAAATTTCAGTCTGGCTATAGAATATACCACAGTACAGAAACATCTTTAGTCAAAGTTACAAATGACCATCTTATTGCCTCTGACAATGGGCTTGTCTCTGTGCTCATCCTGTTAGATCTGAATGCTGCATTTGACACTACTGACCATACAATTTTGCTACATAGACTTGAACACATCATTGGGATCAAGGGAACTTCTTTGGCCTGGTTTAAATCATATTTATCAGATAGATTGCAGTTTGTACATGTAAATGATATGTCTTCCACACTTTCTCACTTTAATTATGGTGTTCCTCAGGGTTCTGGTCTTTGGCCAGTTTTGTTTACCTTACATATGCTTCCACTAAGCACTATTATCAGAAAACACAATATGAATTTTCACTGCTTATGCCGATGACACGCAGATCTATTTATCCATGGACATTAAAAACACTCATCAGTTAGCGAAATTACAGGCATGCTTTGAAGACATAAAGGCCTGGATGACTGGTAACTTCCTTATGTTAAATTCAAGCAAAACTGAGGTAATTTTTTTTTGGCCCTAAAAAACTCAGAAATTCCCTGTCTAAACATACAGTTACACTGGATGACTTTACCTTGGCATCCAGTACTACTGTGAGGAACCCTGGAGTAATTTTCAACCAGGATTTGTCTTTAAATTCACACATTAAACAGATGTCAGGAGCTGCTTTCTTTCATCTGTGCAATATTGCAAAAATCAGGAACATCCTGTCTCAAACTAATGCTGAAAAATTGGTCCATGCATTTGTTACATCTAGGCTAGACTACTGCAACACCCTGTCAGCTGGGTGTCCAAACAATTCCCTCAAAATTCTTCAATTGATTCAAAATGCTGCTGCCAGAGTACTGACAGGTGCTGTCAAGCTAGATCACATTTCCCCATCTTAACCTCTCTACAATGGCTCCCTGTTAAATTTAGAACAGAATTTAAAATCCTTTCATTACTTATAAAGCCTTCAGTGGCCAAACTGAGGGCTTTAAGGCAGGAAAGCCCTCAGCTTTCCTGCCTTAAAGACCTTATTGTTCCATATTACCCTTCAAGACCTCTTTGCTCTCAGAATACAGGCTTACTTGTGGTTCCCAGATTTTTTAAAAGTAAATTTGGAGGCAGAACCTTCAGCTATCAGGCCCCTCTCCTGTGGAACCAGCTCCATGCCTGGGTACAGGATGCTGATACTCTCTTCTTTTAAGATCAAGGTTAAAACTTTTCTTTTTGATAGCGCTTACAATTAGCTTTATTGTTATTATTAGTAATGTTGTTTAAACAATGTGAGCTACAAAGACAATTGGAACTCATTTTGGGGAAAACCTGGTCTTAGGCAAGATGGCATCCATCCCACTTTGGATGGTGCATCTCATTTATTATTATTATATGAATGTTTTTGTTGATTTTTCACACATTTATACAGAACATAATATCACGGAACTCTAGCACATTGCACACGATTATAAAAACCACTAACACAAAACAGAGCAACAAACAAAAACATCACACACACAAAACGGGGGGGGGGGGGTCATTCAGATTTGTTCATCTTACTGAGTCTCTCAAAGTACAGTAAGAATGGCTGCCAAAGCTCTTTGAACTTCCTTTCCAATCCTTGAGTTATGTATCTGAAATGTTCCAACTTAAGATGTGTAATCAGATTCAGTACCCAACATTTATGGGAGGGAGTGAAGCCTTTTTCCATCTAAATAAAATAAGCTGTCTTGCAAGAAGTGTGGTGAAGGCCACAACTGTAGTGTAAGTAGCTGAAATCTTGCAATCTTACGGCACCACTCCAAATAAAGCTGTGATAGGATTTTGGGGGATTTGTGTTCCCCAGACTGCTGTGATGGTATCAAAAAACCCCTCCCAGAAATCTTTCAGCATTGGGCAATCCCAAAACATATGGGTAAGGGTGCCTGGATCACATTTACACCTTGGACAGTTTTCGTTGGTACCTGGAAATATTTTAGCAAGTCTGCTAATCGACAGGTGGAGCCTATGAAACACCTTGAGTTGGAGCAGCCCATGCCTGATACATATAGATGAAGTATGCATCCTTTCAATTGCCTTCTTGCCGAGAGATCAAAGCCTAACTCAGCCTCCCATTGCTGTTTAGTATGGTCCAATGAGGGAGTTGTTTTTCCCTGTATCAATCCATATATAGCAGATACGGCCCCCCCCCCCCCCCGGCTGATCTGGATCTATTCCCAGGTATTCCTCTAACCTGCTGCTCCGTGGAGTTTGAAGAGATGGAGAAAAGTGTTTCCTGATAAAGCTCCGTACTTGCAAATATCTAAAAAAATGAGATTGTGGAATGTCGAGTTTGGTCCTTAGTTGCTGAAATGATATACATTTGCTTTCCTTGACGAAGTCCCAAACTAAGCCCACCCCTTTTTTAGCCCAGAGTTGGAAAGTTGTGTCCATGAGGGACGGTGTGAAAAGAGCATTTGCTGAAATAGGAGCTATAGCAAGGCCCTGTCTACATGCAAGATGGATTCTCAACTGATTCTATATCGAAGTGTTCCTTGTGTTACAGGATTGTGCCCAGTCAGTTTCTTGCTCAGTGGTAGTGGGGCACTGATTAGGGAGCTCAGTGATATGGGGTTATAAGAATATTGTTCCATATCTCTCACATTCATACCTAAGGACAATTTAGAATCCCCAGTTTGATTCCAATTAACCTAACTTGCATGTTTTTGGCATGTGGGAGGAAAAAGGAGAAAGCCCGTGGTAAACCCACGCTGACACTGGGAGAACATTAGGTATGAATGTGAGAGTGAATGGTTGTCTGTCTCTCTGTGTTGGCCCTGTGATGGACTGGCGATCTGTCCAGGGTGTACCCTGCCTCTCGCCCAAAGATGCTGGGATAGGCTCCAGCCCCCCGGCGACCTGAAAAGGATTAAGCGGAAGAAGATGGATGGATGGATGGATGTCCCATATCTGTCCAAAGGGGCATTTGTTCTCTTTCAGTGGGCTGTACCCAGAAAATCAGCTTAGAAATATTAGCTGCCCAGTAATAGTGCAAATAGTTTGGCATGGTCAGCCCTCCCTCCTCCTTTTGTTTTTCCAAGCACTTCTTTCTAATACTGTACGTGGTATTTTCTTGTTCCAGATAAACCAGGAAGTGGCTTTATCAAGTTCTTTAAAAAAAAATGACTTTGTTATAAATACTGGAATGGTTTGGAAAAGAATTTTGGCATTATTACCATCTTGACTGCATTTATGCATGATGTGAGACCATACCAATTCGTTGTTTTTAAAGTCACATGTCATAAAGTTCATCGATTTAGTTAAATTTAAGACAGCACAACTAATATACAAAAAATATTTAAAAAAAGAGACAATGATCATAATTTGAGAGGAGACTTAAACTTTACAAAACCCAAGATACGAACAACCAAGAAAAGTATGTGCATATCTGTCTGTGGGGTGGACTTGTGGAACAGTCTGGAGCCAGAACTGAAACTATGTACAAACAGAAATCAATTCAAAAAGAGGTATAAACATTATTTGCTGAAAGGATATATGTTAGAAGGGTAGTATTTATATGTACTATTCACTATGCTCACTCTGGGACATTATGGGACACTATGGAACGGTGGGTGGGACAGCACTGTGTATATCTTTGTTGTTTGAGGCTGGTTTTGATGTATGGACATCAATGTATGTTAGGATGGATGGGTGTTAATGTTGATATGTAAAAAATACAGTAAATTGTTTACTTGGGGTCTTAAAGGTGGTAATTTGTATATAATTCACATGGGTGTATTTATGGAAAAGAGGAGATGGAATTAATAAGTGTTCACTTCTTCCTTCTCCCTTTCGAACATTGTATACTGTTACTTTATTGCATTTGTCATTTGTTTTGTTTTTGTTATACTTTTTTGTTCGAAATAAAGTATCTATCTATCTATCTATCTATGTGGAGATGCATATTGTGGGGGAATCTGCAGACAGCGTCTCAGTCAGGAGGCAGTGATTAAACATAAGAGAATAATAGGCAAGGACGTCCTGGGGAGTTGGCAGGAAGAGGGAGCTGGGGGTTGAAGGCAAATGTATTGTGGAGCTGGATATCATGCAGTGTGATGTGAAATGTCATGCAGATGTGAGATGATCTGTGGAGCTTATAAGGAGAACCCTGGTTTGGCTGATTCATTGCTTTTCTGTGTATGAATGTTGAGAGTGTTAATAAATTTCGTCTGCTCGTAAACTGGCCTCCTCATTTCCCACACTCTCCACACTGGTGACCCTAGACGTATTATGGAACACGAGGCAAGAACCCCGGAGTCGGCCCGGACGGGAAGCCCCAGCAACGTGGCAAGCATCCCACAGACGGCCCGGACGGGCCCCAGCAACGCGTGCGCTGTTGCAGTCAAGCGACCGGACTTTTGGCAGCACAACCCATGCTCTTGGTTCCACCACACCGAGGCCCAGTTTGCCCTCCAGGGAATAACGGCAGACAACACCAAGTTTTTCCATGTGGTTGCAGCGCTGGACGCTCGCACAGCTCAGCAGGTAGCGAGCCTGCTTGACCAGCCCACAGCCCACAGCAGATACAAGGCTCTCAAAGCTGCGCTGATTCGGCGCTACACGCTCTCGGACTGTGAGAGAGCAAAGAGGCTCCTTAGGCGTTCCAAGTTAGGAGATGGTTTGGCTGTCGATCTGATGGAGAAGATGTTGGCGTTAATGGGCATGGACGACGGGCATTTTCTGTTTGCCCACCTTTTCCTCCGGAACCTTCCAACAGAGGCGAGAGCGGTTCTGGCCAATTCGCCGTTGCTGGCCGCGCGTGACTACCGTGCGCTAGCCCAGGAGGCAGACCGCATCATCCTCACCACCAGAGCCCTCACGGTGAACGCGGCGGCGGCGGAGCCCAGCTGGACGACCAGAGGAGGCGAGGAGCCACCGACGGTAGCGGCTGCGGGGGCCAAGGAGCGCCAGAGAGATACGCTCTGCTTCTACCACCGCCGCTTCGGAGAGAACGCACGCAGATGTGCCCCACCGTGTCAATTCAAGCGCTCAGGAAATGCCAGAGCTGGCGAAGAGAACAAGCTGCTCTACGTGACGGACTCGCGCTCAGGAAGGCATTTCCTTGTAGACACCGGAGCCCAGAAGAGCATCATCCGGCTGTCATAGAGCAACGTGTCGCCGGTTCTTGGCAGCCACTCACCTTTTGCAGCAGGGCTTTGTGCGACAGTGAGCGTAAATGCAGCGCGTTCGACAGAGAGTTGCTGGCTCTCCACCTGGCCATACGCCACTTCCAGTTCTGGCTGGAAGGGCGCAGCTTCACCACGTTCGTGGACCACAAGCCGCTGACGTTCGCGATGACCAAGGTTTCGGAACCATGGTCAGGCTGGCAGCAGACAGCTGGCCGCGATTTCGAAGTTTACGACCGATATTCAGCATGTGTCGGGTAAACTGAATGTGGTGGCAGACTGCCTCTCGCGCACGGTAGTGGCCCCAGTCTGCATAGGGATAGATTATACAGCCATGGCTGCAGAGCAGATTAGCAATACAGACGTGCGCGCGCTCCAGTCTGGACCAACAGGGTTAAGGCTGGAGAGCAGGGTACTGCAAGACGGCTGCCCTCTCCTAATCTGCGACGTCTCCACGGGACGCCCGGTGGTCCCGGTCGCGTGGCGCTGCTGCGTGTTTGAGTCAGTTCACGCTTTGGCGCACCCAGGAGTGCGCACGTCAGTCAAAATGGTGGGAGCAAAATTCGTGTGGCCAGGCCTGCGCAAACAAGTAAAAGAGTGGGCGGCAGCCTACGTAGCGTGCCAACGAGCCAAAGTGCACAGACACACGAAGGCTCCTTGGGAGTTGTTTAGGATACCGGCTAAAAGATTCGACCATGTTCACGTGGACCTCGTGGGCCCCCTCCCGCCGTCGCAGGGGTGCACACACCTTCTGACAGTGGTGGACTGCACCACACGCTGGCCAGAAGCTGTCGCGCTGGTGGCAACCACGTCCGTGGACGTGGCGCGCGCTTTTTTGACAACATGGGTGGCGCGTTTTGGAATCCCGTCGGACATCACGTCCGATAGGGGCCCTCAGTTTGTTTCCGAACTTTGGTCCGCGATGTCCCGCAGCCTGGGTGTTGCAATTCATCGCACAACCGCGTACAACCCACAGGCAAATGGGTTATGCGAGCATTTTCACAGGTCACTGAAAGCAGCACTCAGGGCTTCGTTGACGGATGCAAATTGGGTTGACCGGTTGCCGTGGGTTTTATTGGGGTTGCGTTCCGCACCAAAAGAGGATTTGGAGGCTTCCCCGGCTGAGCTGGTTTTTTCTCAGCCACTGCGGCTACCTGGGGAATTTTTGCCAGACAATCCCGCGCCGGACAGCTGCCCGTCTCAGCGTTTGCAGCGTAGTGCAGACACAGGCACGCTGCCTGGTCCGGCCCACCACTGTTTTCCACATGCTTTTGTGCCAAAAACTTTGAAGAACATGGAGTTCGTGTTCGTCAGACACGATGCCCACCGCCCGCCATTGCGCCCACCCTATGATGGCCCGTTCAGAGTGCTGGAAACAGGGGACAAGTATTTTTTGCTAGACTTGGGGGGCGTCGGTAGAAAATATGCATAGACAGACTTAAGCCTGCCTTTGTAGTGGTGGACGAGCAAGTGCTGCTGGCCCGGGCCCCCCGGCGTGGAAGATCCCCACGGAGTATTCCCCAGGCAAACGATTCACCAGGACATCCACACGGGCAGAGCGAAGTTCCCTCCCCCCTCGCCTTGGCCCACCCGCAGTCAGACACACGTCCAGCAACCCCCCGATGGCACAGAGATCCCAGTTACAGCAGATATGGGAGGAGACTGAAGCCCAAAAGATTTAGTGACTGAAACTCTGTCTGGGGGGGGGGGGGGGGTGGAGATGCATATTGTGGGGGAATCTGCAGACAGCATCTCAGTCAGGAGGCAGTGATTAAACACAAGAGAATAATAGGCAAGGACGTCCTGGAGAGTTGGCAGGAAGAGGGAGCTGGGGGTTGAAGGCAAATGTATTGTGGAGCTGGATATCATGCAGTGTGATGTGAAATTTCATGCAGATGTGAGATGATCTGTGGCGCTTATAAGGAGAACCTTGGTTTGGCTGATTCATTGCTTTTCTGTGTATGAATGTTGAGAGTGTTGATAAATTTCGTCTGCTCGTAAACTGGCCTCCTCATTTCCCACAGTCCTGCCATTGACAGAGGAAGGGGTTTTTTTTTTTTTGTTTTTTGTTACTTATTTGTACCCATAGGTAGATTTGGTTTGCAGTCTGGTGACAAGCCACCGGCTGCCGGTCGCTGCGTGCGTGAGCGCCCTAAACCTACATGTTTTTGGTATGCGGGAGGAAACCGGAGAAATCCCGGAGTATACCCACGCAACACGGGGAGAACATGCAAACTCCACACAGCTCACTGTTGGTCGGGGGCAGGGATCGAACCCACGATCTCATGATCCCCGCGATCCCCCGGCCGAGGGTAAACTGTGCTGCCACAGTGCTAAACCACTGCGCCACCGTGCAGCCCCGGCCCCATGGGTTGACCATCATTCCATATTTTTCTTGGCCTGAATTAGAGCTGGTGTGAAATTGCATTTAAACAGATCCCTGTAATGTCTAGTCACTGAAACTCCCAGGTAAGTAAATTTATCTTTACTTGTCTTAAATGGATATCTTGTAGCCACACATGTGACCTACTTTATGACTTACATAATGCCTCACATCTTAGATAAGAACAAAGGCAGAGTTTCCTTGGAGATAACAGGAAGCTGTGAAAGTGTTAGCTTTGGTATGCAGAGACGGCCTGGAGGATTCTTTGTGGGCCTAAGACGGTGGGGGTGATATTAAGGGATTAAAGAGGAGATGCATTGTTACTTGTGATTATAATGCAATGTGACTTGTGAGCTGTGAGAGTCCTGGGTATATAAGGGACGAGTTTTTTCTGTGATGTTCTCTTTTCTACTTTGCTCATGTTGGAGTGTGTAATAAACTGCCTTGAGATGAAACCTGCCTCATCATTACACACTCCACACTGGTGACCCAAGACGTAGCATGCAGCAAGAAGAGAATTCCCCGGGGCCAGCCTCGTTGGGAGCCCCCAGCCAAGCGTACGCCGTTACGGTCCAGCTACCGGACTTTTGGCAGCACAACCCGCGCTCCTGGTTCCACTTGGTTGAGGCACAGTTTGCCCTTCGGGGAATAGTGGTAGATGACACGAAATTCTACCATGTGATCGCAAAGCTCGATAACCACACGGCGCAACACATGGAGAGCCTTCTGGAGCAGCCACCAGCCAGAGACAAATACGGCGCATTGAAGGCTGCACTCATCCAGCACTACACCCTCTCGGTCAAGGAGAGAGCAGAGAGACTCCTGGCGCTGACTGAGTTGGGAGATGGCATGCCCATTGACCTGATGGAGAAGATGCTGAGGTTGAAAGGCTCGGACGATGACCACTTCATCTTTACCCATATTTTCCTCAGGAGCCTACCGTCAGTGACGAGGGCGACCCTGGCCAGTTCGCCGTTGTTGGCCCAGCGGGACTTCCGTGCGCTGGCCCGGGAGGCACATCAGATTCTCAACGCCAGCAGGCAGCGCGCGGCCACGGCGGCAGTGACGGAGCTCGGCGCGACGGCCGGAGATGGCAGGGAGCCAGGGACAGCGGTAGCAGAGCCACCGACGACGGCGGCGGAGGGGGCCAAGGAACGCGGAGGAGACACCCTTTGTTTCTACCACCGCCACTTTGCAGAGAAGGCACGCAAATGTATACCACCGTGCCAGTTCAAGCGCTCGGGAAACGCCAAGACCGGGGGGTCGGTAGCAGCTGCGACCCTCGGGGAGGAGAACAAGCTGCTCTACTTGACGGATGCACACTCGGGGAGGCATTTCCTCGTGGACACAGGCGCCCAGCTGAGTTTCATTACACCTTCCTCCGCTGACCGGCTGGCAGGTTCCAGCGGTCCCGAGATGGCAGCAGCGAACGGCTCGAGGATTAAGACCTTTGGTGAGAGGACTCTGCTTCTGTCTCTACATGGCCGTACATTTGAGTGGACTTTTGTCATAGCAGCATTTAATTTCAATATATTGGGGGCTGATTTTTTGTGCTCACATGGTTTGTTGGTTGATGTCGCTAACAGGCGCCTGGTTAATGCACTTTCTTTTGATTCTATCCCCTGTACAGCTCGAGCGGCCCAGCCAACAGCACAAGCCAACGTCACAGCTGCAAGCGGTAAGTTCCACACACTGCTCACTCAGTTCCCAGCACTCACGGTTCCCACATTTTCGGCAGCCGTCGCTAAGCACGGGGTGGAGCATTTTATTACCACCACCGGACCGCCCGTTTTTGCAAGACCTCAGCGCTTGGACGCATCTAAACTGGCCATAGCGCGCGAGGAGTTCGCCAACCTGGAGAGGTTGGGCATCATCAGGCGTTCGAACAGCCCATGGGCTTCCCCGCTACAAATGGTCCCGAAAGCTGACGGCTTGTGGCGACCTTGCGGGGATTTCCGCAGGTTGAACAACGCCACAGCGCATGACCGCTACCCAATCCCTCATATCTAAGATTTTTCTGTTCATTTGGCAGGGGCGCGCGTTTTTTCTAAAATAGACTTGGTCCGCGGTTACCACCAAGTTCCAGTGCGCGCTGAAGACATACCCAAAACAGTGGTGGTAACTCCATTTGGCCTTTTTGAGTTTTTGCGCATGCCATTCGGGCTTAAAGGGGCTGCACAGACGTTCCAACGCATGATGGATGCAGTGCTGCACGATCTCCCTTTCGTGTTCGTCTACTTGGACGATATCTTGGTAGCCAGCGCGTCCAAGACGAACACGAAAACCACCTCGCGGCAGTTTTCCGGAGGTTGGGAGATCACGGGTTAATAATCAACCCAAGTGTCAGTTCAGGGTGACGCAGATCGATTTTTTTAGGACACCGCGTCTCCCCCAAAAGAAGCAGTTCTGCTGCCTGACAAAGTGCGCGCGGTAGCAGATTTCCCCCGGCCGCAGACAGTCAGGGCGTTACAGGAGTTTTTGGGAATGGTGAATTTTTATAACCGTTTCCTCCTCCGCGCAGCGCAGCTCATGCAACCGCTGTATGCCGCGCTCAAAAAGCAGAAACCCGCGAATAAGATCGAGTGGTCCCCGGAGCGGGAGCGAGCGTTCTTGGAAGTTAAAGCAGCCCTGGCAAACGCTGCGTTGTTGGCACATCCAGACCCAATGGCCCGCATAGCGCTCACCACTGACGCGTCAGATGTGGCCATAGGGGCGGTCGTGGAGCAGCATGTAGCTGGGGCTTGGCAGCCACTCGCCTTTTTCAGCAGGAGCTTACGCGATAGCGAACGTAAATACAGCGCGTTTGACAGGGAGTTGCTAGCTCTCCATTTGGCCATTCGCCACTTTTAGTTCTGGCTAGAAGGGCGCTGTTTCACCGCGTTCGTTGACCACAAGCCACTAATATTCGCAATGGCCAAAGTTTCAGAACCATGGTCGGGGGGGCAGCAGAGGCAGCTGGCCGCGATATCAGAGTTTACTACCGATATTCAGCACGTGTCAGGTAAACTGAATGTAGTGGCAGACTGCCTCTCGCGCGCGGTGGCTGCCCCCGTCCGCATGGGGATAGATCACACAGCCATGGCCGCGGAGCAGGTTAGTGACGTGGATGTGCGCGCGCTCCAGTCTGGACCAACAGGGTTAAGGCTGGAGAGCAGGGCGCTGCAAGACGATATGCCCCCCCTAATCTGTGATGTCTCCACGGGGCGACCGCATCCCGTGGTACTGGCAGCGTGGCGCCGCCACGTTTTTGACTCGATTCATTCTTTGGCGCGCCCGGGGGTGCGCGCGTCGGTCAAAATGGTAGCAGAAAAATTTGTGTGGCCGGACCTCCGCAAACAAGTTAAGGAGTGGGCGGCAGCCTGCATGGCGTGCCAACGAGCCAAGGTACACAGACACACGAGGGCTCCCTTGGAGCCATTTCACATTCCAGCTAAGAGGTTTGACCACGTTCACGTGGACCTCGTGGGTCCCCTTCCGCCATCGCAGGGGTGCATGCACCTTCTGACAATGGTGGACCGCACTACGCGTTGGCCGGAGGTGGTTCCTTTGGTGTCAACCACAGCCAAGGAGGTGGCGCGCGCGTTTGTAACTGCATGGGTGGCGCGTTTTGGAGTCCCGTTGGACATTTACGTCCAACAGAGGCCCTCAATTTGTTTCCGAATTTTGGTCAGCAATGGCCCGCAGCCTGGGAGTCACAATACACCGCACAACTGCGTACAATCCTCAGGCTAATGGGTTATGCGAACGTTTTCATAGGTCATTGAAAGCGGTTCTCAGGGCGTCACTGACGGATGCAAATTGGGTAGACAAGCTACCGTGGGTTTTATTGGGGTTGCGTTCTGCGCCTAAAGAAGACTTAGAAGCTTCCCCAGCTGAACTCGTTTTCGTGCAGCCGCTTCGGCTACCCGGGGAGTTTCTCCCGGATAATCCTGCGCCAAGCAGTTCCCCGTCTCAGCTGTTGCAGCGTAGCATTGATGCAGGCATGCTGCCGGGCCCCGTTCATCACAGTTTTCCGCGCGTTTTTGTGCCTAAAACATAGAAAAACGTGGAGTTTGTTTTTATCAGACATGACGCGCGTCGCACCCCACTGCGACCATCTTATGATGGGCCATTCGGAGTGTTGGAAACAGGGGACAAGCATTTTTTGCTAGATTTGGGGGGTAGGAGGGAAAAGGTTGGCATAAACAGACTCAAACCCGCTTTTGTGACGGCAGACGAGCAAGTGCTGTTGGCAAGGGCCCCTTGGCGCGACAGACCACCACGGGGTTCTTCCCTGAGTAATACTTCCCCAGTTCACCCGCAGGGACTGACAAAAGGTTTGCACCCCCAGACAGCAGCTCCCCAGCAGGACAGCGCCGCGGAGGCGGTGAAACCTGGTTACAGCAGATACGGGAGAAGACTGAAGCCCAAGCAGCATGTGGATTGATGTGCAATGATGTTATCACAGCATGCAAACTGTTATTCTGTTGTTCGATCTAAATGTTTGGGGGGGGGGGTGTAGCCACACATGTAACCTACTTTATGACTTACATAATGCCTCACATCTTAGATAAGAACAAAGGCAGAGTTTCCTTGGAGATAACAGGAAGCTGTGAAAGTGTTAGCTTTGGTATGCAGAGATGGCCTGGAGGATTCTTTGTGGGCCTAAGACGGTGGGGGTGATATTAAGGGATTAAAGAGGAGATGCATTGTTACTTGTGATTATAATGCAATGTGACTTGTGAGCTGTGAGAGTCCTGGGTATATAAGGGACGAGTTTTTTCTGTGATGTTCTCTTTTCTACTTTGCTCATGTTGGAGCGTGTAATAAACTGCCTTGAGATGAAACCTGCCTCATCATTACACACTCCACAATCTGTCCAATGTTATTTGGGTAGCTTTATTGTTAACTTGAAAAATTAATCTTTGTCATATTAATTTTGTATCCTGAAATTGACCCAAAAGCTGTAATGATTTTCAGTGTGCTTGGGATGGAATTGCAGGGGTCAGTCAGAAAAAGAAGGAGGTCATTGGCATATAATGCAAGTTTATGTATGTGGCGGGATTATATAATAAAATATTTGTCATAAGGTACAGGAATTATTTATTTTATTTAATCGTGGGTGTGAAAGGGGGCGGAGTTAAACCGTCACTTCTACATCCGCTAAATTAAATAAAAGCACTCATAAAAGGGGCACCAGTCACAATGGACAATAATATTAACTTTAATTTTATTTAATTTTGTACCTTCAATTACTTAATGAATCAGTCTCAAAGTTTCAGTGAGTTCTTTTCCTGCCATGGTTAGGAAGTGTCACGCCGCGCCGCTCATCAGCGGCGCCACCTGCTCGCACACCTGTTCATCATCAGCGGCGAGGGATATAAGCCGCCTCGCCCTGAGCTTCGGCCTGAAGCCGTCAGACTTCATCCCCCCTTCAACGAGAAGCAACCTACTCTTCAGCACGACGCTGTGTGGTAAGAAATCCTTACCTCATCTTTCCCAGTCTGCTCCCCTGTGCACAGGTGGATTCCTCGGCGGCGGACAACCCCGTTCCCTTGTCGTTCCTCGCTGCTGCACCGAGCCCTGCAGGTGGCTGTCTCCCGGGTTCCGTCCTTGTTGTGCCAGTCATCTGTCCCTAGCAAGTAAGCTTCTCCCTCGCCTATTCTCCTCCTGTGTTGGTGTGTGCCCGTCACCCTGTGTCACTGTGTTCTCTCCCATAGGGTTGCCGGCTGTACGGTCTCCTGCCTCTGTGCCTGAAGCAGACGCCGCCACCAACACATAAACATTTCGCAGACACACATCCATTCACCCCTGTTGCCAATAAACTATTTGAACTACTCTGAGCCTGTGTGTGTGCGTCTCCTGAGCCGAACGTTATGTCAGTACGGCTTCAGCAGAGCGGCTCGGCAGACGGCGGGCTCGCACACCGGTTTTCCACTCTCGAGGCTCGAGTGGATCAATTAGCCTATCAGCAACAGGTGATTTTCAATCAATTATTAAATTTGACTAACCGGTTGGGCCGCTTGGACCCCCAGCAGTCGTTCCCCCCGGCTCGTCAGGGTGGCGCGGCTCCTGCTGCTCCAGTGGCCGTCCAGCAGGCTCCGAGTGCACCGGTTCGGCTCACACCCATTCCAACCCCCGCCCGCTTTAGCGGTAAGCTCGGCGGAGCGCGGGGGTTTATTATGCAGTGTGAGTCCGTTTTCCACCGTGTGCCCGGAGACTTTCCCTCAGATCATAGCCGAATTGGTTATATCGGGAATCTCCTGGAGGGGCGAGCTTTAACGTGGACCTACGCCGTAATGGCGAGGCCCAGTTATGCCGCCCTCACATATGACCAATTCGTGAGGCGCTTCCTGGAGGTCTTTGACCATACTCCAACCGAGACGGTCCAGGTCGATCGGCTTCTCGCCCTCCAGCAGGGAAGCTGGTTGGCAGCGGACTACGCGGTCGACTTCCGGGTAGCGGCGGAGGAAGTAGGCTGGGAGGAACGCTCCCTCTGCGGCCTTTTTCTCCGCAGCCTCAATGATGATCTGAGGGATGAACTGGCTGGGCGGGATATTCCTGAGACGCTAGCGGAGCTGACATCCTTAGCGATTAGTTTGGATAACAGGCTGCGCGAGCGCTCCTCAGGGCGGAAGTCGTCTTCTTCTCGCCCTCGTGGAACCTCGCCGCACCTGTTCCAAGCTCGCCCCCTGGCGGCGACGCCACCATCGTGCCCCGAGGAGTCGGAGCCGATGGTGACGGGCTGGACAAAGCTTTCACCTGCGGAGAGACAACGCCGCCGTGAGTTGGATCTCTGCATGTATTGCGGAGATGACCAACACACGGTGAAGCTTTGCCCACGGAAAGCCCGTCGGCGGGGTCCGCGAGTCACTGTAGGGGGCCTTGCGGATCTCAATCGGTTAAACTCACACACTCAATTAATGCTGCCCATCCGTTTCTGCCACAACCCCACTGGGCACCTCACCCACGCACTGGTGGATTCGGGCGCAGAAGGCAGCTTCATTTCACAAAGCCTGGCAACCCGATTGGGCATCCGCTGCCAGGCGCTCAAAGACCCCATCTCCCTGGTCAACCTCTCCCGTGCTTCCCTTGGGAGAGTCACCCACCAGACCATCCCGGTCCCGGTGATCATCTCTGGAAACCACCGGGAGGAGATAACCTTTCTCGTCCTGCCCAACTCTGTGTCGCCCGTCATCCTGGGGTATCCCTGGCTACGCCTCCACAACCCGGTCCTGGATTGGAAGTCAGCTGGGGTATCGGCATGGAGCACGTTCTACATGGGCACCTGCCTTCAGTCCGCTGCCTGCTCTTCGTCCGCTTCTCCCCCTGCTACGGACGCTGCACCCCCCGGACCTGTCTCTGGTGCCTCCGGAATTTCACGACCTGGGTATGGTGTTTAGCAAGACTAAAGCTACGTCTCTCCCCCCTCATCGGCCCTATGACTGCGCCATCAACCTCCGCCAGGGGGCTCCCTTACCTTCTGGTCGGCTCTACAGCCTGTCAGCGCCGGAGAAGGAGACGATGAACGCCTACCTAAAAGAATCACTGAGCGCTGGGATAATTCGCCCATCGTCATCACCCGTGGGGGCAGGGTTCTTCTTCGTTGGGAAAAAGGACGGGTCCCTCCGCCCTTGCATAGACTACCGGGCTCTCATCGACATCACTGAGAAGGACCGTTACACCCTGCCCCTCATGGACACTGCCCTCCACTCCCTCCAGGGGGCGACCTGGTTCACCAAGCTGGATCTACGCAGCGCATACCACCTCGTCCGGATCCGGGAGGGAGATGAGTGGAAGACAGCCTTCCGTACCCCGAACGGCCACTTTGAATACCTGGTAATGCCGTTTGGGTTGACCAACGCTCCTGCCGTCTTTCAGCGCTTCATTAATGACGTCCTCCGGGACTTCATCGGCCTCTTCATGTTCGTCTACCTGGACGATATTCTCATCTTCTCCAAGTCCAGGGACGAGCACCAGGTCCATGTGAGGCAGGTCCTCCAAAGACTGCTGGAGAACCGGCTATACGTGAAGGCTGAAAAGTGTGAATTTTACGCCAGAATGACGTCCTTCCTGGGTTTTGTCATCTCTCATGACCAGGTGCTCCCAGACCCAGAGAAGGTAAAGGCGGTGGTAGAATGGCCTACACCTGCATCACGGAAGCAGGTGCAACAGTTCGTTGGATTTGCAAATTTCTACCGCCGCTTTGTCCCCAATTTCAGCTCCATCGTCGGACCACTGACCCGTCTCACATCCCCTAAGGTCCCGTTCCGGTGGACCGAAGAGGCCGCTGCTGCCTTCCAGGCGCTGAAGGCGGAGTTCTCCTCCTCCCGGGTCCTTCGCCAGGTCGACCCCGCGCTGCAGTGCATCGTGGAGGTGGACGCCTCGGACACAGGAGTGGGGGCGGTGCTATCTCAGCGGTCGCCTGACGACGGCGCCAAACGGCCCTGCGCCTTCTTCTCCCGGCGCTTGTCCCCAGCGGAGAGGAACTACGATGTGGGGGACAGAGAGCTCCTGGCCATCAAGCTCGCGCTGCAAGAATGGCGCCACTGGCTAGAGGGGGCGGACCTGCTGTTCGTGGTCCTTACGGACCACAAGAACTTGGAATATCTTCGATCTGCCAAGCGTCTGAACGCCCGCCAGGCGCGCTGGTCCTTGTTCTTCGCCAGGTTCCAGTTTTCCATCACCTTCAGGCCTGGCTCCAAGAACGGCCTGCCTGACGCCCTCTCTGGGCAGTTCACCCCCGAGGAGTCAGAGGAGACGCTCCACACCATCCTGCCCAGGTCGTGCATCGTGGGAGCCATCTCCTGGGACATAGAGAGCAAGCTCCGGAAGGCGCAGGAAGTGGAACCTGACCCTGGCGGCGGACCGGAGGGGAGGCTGTTCGTGCCATCCGCGGTTCGTGGAGAGGTCATCCACTGGCTGCACACCTCCAAGCTCACCTGTCACCCTGGCTCCTCCCGGATGATAGACCCCCTCCAGCGGTCCTTTTGGTGGCCGGGCCTGCGGAGGGACGCAGCCCGCTACGCCCGGGCTTGTCCAATTTGTGCCACCAACAAGTCGGGAAACGCCCCCCCCAGCGGGTCTGCTCCAGCCCCTGCCCGTCCCTGGCAGACCCTGGTCACACATCGCTTTGGATTTCGTCACCGGACTCCCAGCCTCCAATTCCTATGACACCATCCTGACCATCGTGGACCGCTTCTCCAAGGCTGTGCACTTCGTCCCCCTGCGAGGTCTTCCAACTGCCCTGGAGACGGTGGATCTCCTCGTCCAACACGTGGTCAGGCTGCACGGGATTCCGGTGGACGTGGTCTCGGACCGGGGGCCCCAATTTTCTTCTGAGGTTTGGAGATCGTTCTGTAACGCCATCGGAGCCAAGGTGAGCCTCTCCTCCGGCCATCACCCCCAATCCAACGGGCAGTGTGAGCGGACCAATCAGGAGCTGGAGGCTGCGCTCCGCTGTGTAACAGCATCTAAACCCACGTCCTGGAGTAACCATCTTGCCTGGGTTGAATACGCCCACAACACCGCTCGCTCTTCTGCTACAGGGATGTTCCCCTTCAAGGCGTCCCTGGGTTATGACCCCCCGCTGTTCCCGGTGCAGGAGAGTGAGGTAACTGTCCCCTCGTTTAGGGCGCATCTCAGGCAGTTCCGCTCCATCTGGGCTGCCGCGCGCAATGCGCTTTTACGCACAGCGGAGCGCAACAGAACTGTGGCGGACCGGCACAGAAGACCTGCCCCGGCGTACAGAGTTGGGCAACGTGTCTATGTGTCAACCCAGGACGTAACTTTAAAAGGCGAGAGGAGGAAGCTGGCACAGCAATTCATGGGTCCCTACCCCATCACCCGGATCATCAACCCAGTGGCTGTGCGCGTGGCTATTCCCCCCTCCCTCCACATCCATCCCACCTTCCACGTGTCTAAGGTGAAGCTGGCAGTCACCGACCCCCTTTGCCCTCCTCCTGCTGCGCAACCCGCGCCCCGGATGATTGGTGGCCATCCGGCCTGGTCCGTCGCCTCCATCCTGGACTCCCGGCGCCGGGGTCGTGGGTTGCAGTACTTGGTGGACTTGGAGGGCTATGGGCCCGAGCATCGACAGTGGGTACCCTCGTCGTTCGTGTTGGACCCATCGCTCATCGCTGACTTCCACCGAGCGCACCCAGAGAAGCCATCGCCAGGAGGCGCTGCTAGAGGGGGGAGTACTGTCACGCCACACCGCTCATCAGCGGCGCCACCTGCTCGCACACCTGTTCATCATCAGCGGCGAGGGATATAAGCCGCCTCGCCCTGAGCTTCGGCCTGAAGCCGTCAGACTTCATCCCCCCTTCAACGAGAAGCAACCTACTCTTCAGCACGACGCTGTGTGGTAAGAAATCCTTACCTCATCTTTCCCAGTCTGCTCCCCTGTGCACAGGTGGATTCCTCGGCGGCGGACAACCCCGTTCCCTCGTCGTTCCTCGCTGCTGCACCGAGCCCTGCAGGTGGCTGTCTCCCGGGTTCCGTCCTTGTTGTGCCAGTCATCTGTCCCTAGCAAGTAAGCTTCTCCCTCGCCTATTCTCCTCCTGTGTTGGTGTGTGCCCGTCACCCTGTGTCTCTGTGTTCTCTCCCATAGGGTTGCCGGCTGTATGGTCTCCTGCCTCTGTGCCTGAAGCAGACGCCGCCACCAACACATAAACATTTCGCAGACACACATCCATTCACCCCTGTTGCCAATAAACTATTTGAACTACTCTGAGCCTGTGTGTGTGCGTCTCCTGAGCCGAACGTTATGTCAGGAAGCAGATATATGCGAAAGGAAAACTCTTCAACTTCTCTCATTCACCCTTTTTTTAAACTCATTCAGGTTACATGGCATGGTATTCAAATGATGGAAAAACAGATTCAAATGATAACAGTGTACGATATCACATCAAGTGATATTGGATTCCTGAACATAAAATCCAGCGTTACACCTTTGTAGAACCAAGGAGGAACCAGACTTACGTTTCAACGGTAAATGAAGGCTGAAATGTCTAACAAAACAACGCAATTTTATGGGGAAAATTCATAAGCTAATTATCTAAAAATGACTTCTGAATTAATCTACAAAAATTAAGGGCAGTTACTTAAAAATGACTAAGAATTTTCCTTCAGTTTACAGCTTTACCCTGTGGCTGGGACTAATTGAGCCCTGAAATACGGGCTATATTCAATTGTAATTTAATTGTTCGGACATCACGTTTTGAACCCAGCAGATAGGAGAAGTAGGAGTTTCACTTACGAAAACAGCTGTAGGTCCACGTTTCAGCGGGTCGATACCAGCCGAGTTGGGAGTTAGGACGTCGGAGGAAGCGGCTGCTGTTATACTTCCTCACAGCCGTGGAAGTGATAACTCGGCTGGGGGCCCTTCAGGAGACAGTGGCAGCCGTGGATGGTTTGTCTCAGGGCGACGTGAAAATCCTTGGAACAAGTCCGGCCGAATCGGTGAAGTCTCTAGGAGCAGGATAGACCAAAAAAACTGAAGGAAAATCTTCTCAGTCAGGCGGGTATGAGGCCGGAAAGAGAGTCCAAAAACACAGTCTCTGTTCACTTTAAATTAGGAAAATTAAAGGTCCACTTTAACGGCGTGAAAAGTCCCCCCAAAAAAATGAGAAAAACATTTACTAGGATAAGAATGGCTTCTGAGGTGAAGGGAAAAAAGTTTGAGAATTTAATTCTCTGAGAAAGAAAGCTCTAAAGAAAAGGTGATTTCTCCTCAGTAACTAGAAAAACTAACGCAGGATTTGGCAAACTTCACACAGAATAATTTAGATAAAATAAAACTACACGGGACCTTGAAACGGTGGAATAAAATCTTCCTCTGAGATCTAGATTACTATTCTGCTTCTTTAATCTTAATTTAGTTCCTAATCTTTCTCAAAATCTCTTTCTTTCTTCTTTTCTGTGTTTCTAATTCTAACTTAATCTTTTAACTGCATAGCTTGTCCCTGTGTAGGTGTTTCCCTTGCTCTCCTGACTTAACTTAACTTTTCTTTCATCTTTGATCTTCTCTTGTTCTCTCTTACATAACTTACATCTGTGTGGGTTTTTTTCTGAATCTTGTTCTAATTCTTAATCCTGTGTTTTTTCTGAATCTTTCTCTCTAACTGCAGAGCAGCTTCTACTACTTTTTAAGTGACCCCGCCTGGTCATAAACTTGTGATGCCGATCGCAAGACTGACCAATCAACTTTATCAAAAGCAGTTTGAAATGGCTGTCATCTAATGTGAGAACATTTCTTTGTTTGAGAGCAGCCAATCAGACGAAGACACCATCCCATGAAATTGCAGAGAAAAATCAACACTCAGTCAGTTCTTATGAAATTAGGTGCTCAGTATAAAATCTAACTAAATTAAATGACTTGGCTAATATTTGGTGATCATGCATTTATACCAGTACTCTAATATTACATTTGTTTGAATAACACTCATGAACATAACATTTCTTATACATAATTATAATACCTGCATTCATATTTAGCTTAATGTAGTACAGCAAACTATGGTTAGTGATAAAAAAGGATGATTCTCAGCATCCTTAGGATCTGGGGGAGAAGAGATAAGCTGAAAGAAACTTAATGTTTAGAACAAATTAAAAAGTCATCCTACATACTGAAACACATTTCGTAGGCATCCGCTAGGAGGTACTGTTGAGCTGTAGATGATTTCTTTTAGGTCCATGGTATCTGGAAGGAAATCTGGAAAACATCGGAGGTTATAAACCCGTCTGATTAAGCCGTTTATGACCCTTTTAAGAGCATTGGTTTCCTGTAAAGGAGGATGTTATCCAAATGCAGTGTTCACATTGGAGGTCTGGTCTCCCGAGTTTTATGTTCCTTTGAGCCTTTAAAAGCAAATTCTGATCCTTACAATCTCTGCAAGAGGCAACTGTTTACATTGGGGTCCTGGGAAAACATCTTTGGGTCAGGCCTGGATGAAGCCTGGATGAGTCAATATGAAAGCCAGTGATATTCCTGTAGAACGCCGAAAAGTGGTATTCCTGTAGAAGGAATGAAGTGAAATTCCTGTAAAATGGAGAGAAGTGATCTTCTGTCTTGGTTTGAGTAGACGATGATGCTACATTTATGAGTCCTCCTCTGCTGATTCCCATCACAGTGCCTTGGTGCATCTCATTTATCTAACAATCTGACATTGTTTTTATCCAAAGTTCCAAAGCCTTGACTACTCAAGGTTAGGACCAGGAAACAGAGTCGCAGTCTTACATGCCTCTCTGCAGCTTCCATCTGCCACCCCTCAACTTAGCCCCTGTCTTCCCCATTAGCGAATCATTGTCTGCTCCCTCTAAAGTAAATAAAAATATAATGTATAAGCATCCCAAAGTGATTAAACAAAAAGTCTGTAAAAATGCAAATTAAACATGTAGCCTCTAAATCTAATGACTTGGCCTCTGTTCCTCCTCATAATTTAAAAATTAAAGGTGGTTTGTTAAATACTGGGTCTCTAATTCCCAAGTCATCAGATTGATGTAATATCCCTTGCAGAGACTTGGTAAGGGCAAGAGGATTATGCTGGTTTAAATGAATCAACTCCCTCTGGTTATTTAAACTGTCAAAATCCCGGAAGTTCTGGTCATGGAGGAGGAGTAGCAACAATTTGCCATTCCAAATTACTAGCTGTTCGTCCATCGTTGTCGATGATGACCTCGTAATCCTATTGATCAGTTGACGGTTGACGGTGAGTCCTGAGATGACTGATCAATCCAATTTTGGCACGGAATGTCCTGGCACATGTGGGGTAGGCATGCATCATCACATTAGCTGATGTGCTGGGCTGTCTAGTCTTGCGCAGTTCACACTTTTTTTTTTTTTTTTTTTTTTTGTTACTTATTTGTACCCGTAGGTAGATTTGGTTTGCAGTCTGGTGACAAGCCACCGGCTGCTGGTCGCTGCGTGCGCGAGCGCCCTAAACCTACATGTTTTTGGTGTGCGGGAGGAAACCGGAGAAATCCCGGAGTAAACCCGCGCAACATGGGGAGAACATGCACGCTTGGCTTTAGCTCCAGCAATATGTCTGGCTTCTAGACTTCTGCAGCCATCCTTAATGCTCGTATGCCAGGCCAAGCGGTCTTGTGCTAGAGTTTCCCAGGAGGCCACGTCTATATTGAGGGATTTCAAAGAGGCCTTCAGGGTGTCCTTGTAGTGTTTCTTTTGTCCCTCTCTCGACCTTTTTCCTTCTGAGAGTTCCCCGAAGAACAGCTGTTTTGGAATGCATTCATCAGGCATCCTGACAACATGACCTGCCCACCTGGCTTGCACTCTTATTAGCATGGTGTGGACCATTTCCATTTTAGCTTGCTCAAGGACTTCTGTGTCGGGTACCTTGTCCTGCCATTTGATGCCAAAGATCTTTCAAAGACAGGCGAGGTGGAAACGGTTGAGCTGTCTGGCATGCCTTGCGTACACTGTCCATGTTTCACAGGCATAGAGGAGTGTTGGGAGCACAACAGCACGGTAGACCTTTAGCTTTGTTTCTAGGCTAATGCCCCGTCTTTCCCATGCAATTTTGCGGAGTCTGCCAAATGCAATGCTGGCCTTGGCTATTCTGTGGTTGACTTCGGTATCTATTGTTGCAGACTGGGAGAGGGTGCTACCTAGGTATGTGAATTGGCCTACAACTTGCAGTCTCTGCCCCATCACTGTTATAGTTGGTTCTGCCTGTTGGCCATTTGGAGCTGGCTGGTGCATAACTTCGGTCTTCTTGGTGCTGATATTGAGGCCGAAGTTGTCACATGCTATGGAGAATTTGTCCATGCTTGACTGCATCTCACACTCTAAGCTGTCATTTAAGGCACAGTCATCGGCAAAGAGGAAGTCCCTCAGTATAGTCTCTTTTACCTTGGTGATAGCCTGGAGTCTTCTTGGGTTGAAGAGCCTTCCATCCTGCCTGTACCTGAGGCTTATACCAGTGGTGCTATTCTGAAAGGCTTCAGTGAGCATAGCTGAGAACATCATACTGAACAAGGTGGGTGCAAGCACACAGCCTTGTTTAGTGCCATTCGTGACTGGAAAAAACTCTGATGCCTCACCGTTGTCTAGGACGCATGCGTTCATGCCATCGTGGAACTGGCGCACCATCAGGATGAATTTGTCTGGGCAGCCAAACTTTGACATTATCCTCCATAGTTCCTGGCGACTGACAGTGTCAAACGCTTTGGTGAGGTCAACAAATGGGGTGTAGAGCTGGTGATTCTGTTCTAGACACTGAGCCGCAAAGATCATGTCCACGGTCCCTCTACCCTGATGGAAGCTACATTGTGATTCTGGCAGCAGGCCTTGTTCTAGGTGAGTTATCAGACGATTTAGCAAGAGTCTTGCAAGAACCTTACCAGCTATGAAGAGTAGTGAGATACCTTGGTGGTCGTCACATACTTGTCTGTTGCCCTTTCTCTTGTACAAGTGAACAATTGATGCATCCCTGAGTTCCTGAGGAATGGTGCCTTGGGTCCAGAAGGACCAGAACAGTTCAGTCAGCTTCTCAAGGAGTGCTGGGCCACCTGTCTTGTATATCTCAGCTGGAATGGCATCTGACCCTGGTGCTTTATCACTTGATAGTTGGCCAACAGCCTTTTGGACTTCAGCAACAGTAGCAAGTTCATCCATGGCATCGCTGATCTCGACCTGGGACATCCTGTTGATTGCCTCAGTGTTTATAGTAGATGGCCAGTTCAGGACTCCTTCAAAATGTTCAACCCATCTTTGGAGGATTTGGGTCTTCTCTCTCAGGAGGGTTGAACCATCTGAGCCCAAGAGTGGGAAGCATCCTGATGGCTTGGGTCCATACAGGGCATTGAGAGACTCGTAGAATCATTTTGAGTCATTCCTGTCTGCGTAGCCCTGGATTTCATCTGCCTTGGCACTCAGCCATGAGTCTTGCATCTCTTGGAGTTTGAGTTGAACTATCCTGCGTGCGCTGGTGAAAACCACCTTCTTTGAGACAGATAAGGGATCATTTTGATGGGCACAATGAAAGCTATGCTTCTCCATTAGTAGAGCTTTGATTTCCTCATCATTTTCGTCAAACCAATCATGCTTTTTCCATGTTGAGAGGCCCAAGACTTCCTGTGCAGACGAGTAGACAGTGTTCCTGAACAGCATCCAGTCTTTCTCGGCATTAGCTGTGAATCTCAAACCTGCAAGTTTGCATTCCAGGTCTTCCATGAGTGCATTAGCCTTGGAGTAGGTTTTTAGTTGGTACACATCAAGTCGTTTCATGCTCTTGTTCTTGTCCCCCTGTGGCCTTCTCTTAGGCCTGATATGCAGTTTCATCCTGGAGACAATAAGCTTGTGGTCGGTCCAGCAGTCAGCACCACACATGGCCTTTGTGACTCTGACATCCTGCTTATCTTTTTGCCTGATGATGACATAGTCGATGAGGTGCCAGTGTTTGGATTGGGGGTGTCTTCATGAAGTTTTGTTTCGAGTGGGCAGGTGGAAGACAATATTTGTGATGAGGAGGCTATGTTTGGCACAGGTCTGTAGCAGGAGAAGGCCATTGCTATTGCACTTGCCTACTCCAGTTTTGCCTATGATGCCTTCCCAGGCAGAACTGTCCTGTCCTACTCTGGCATTGAAGTACCCAAGCAATATGAGCTTGTTGTTGTGCTTCACAGTAGACAGGAGAGCATCAAGTTCTTCGTAGAACTTGTTTTTGGTCTCATCAGGGTTTGTCATCGTTGGTACATAGGCAAGGATGAGAGTAGCCTGCTTGCTGTCATGCAGTGGAAGCTGCATTTTCATGAGGCGGTCATACACGCCCATTGGCAGGCTGGAGAGTTTGCTCACAAGGTTATTCCTCACACCAAAACCAACTCCTGCTTTGCGGCGCTCATCTTTGCTACGGCCACTCCAGAAGAATGTATATCCACCTCCCGACTCATTTAACTGACCTTCTTCTGCAAGCCTGGTTTCACACAGAGCTGTAATGTTGTATCTTGCAAGTTCCCTGCTAACTAGAGCTGTTCTTCTTTCAGGTCAATCAGTTGGCGGATTGTCTAAAAGTGTACGCACATTCCATGTGCCAATGTTGAGTGATGTCACCTTTTTTCCTCTGTTGTTTCTACCGCTAGTGTGGGATCCCCTCCAGCCACGGTAAGCTGGCCAGGGTTGTGAAGCAGGCAATGTTTAGGGCACATTTTCTAGCCCCTTCCTCAGGCTGTGGAGGTGAGCAATGCAATCCTAAAAAGGGCTGCTCAGTCACTAAGACAGACACCGAACCCCGCTGCTGCTTCTGTTAGTGAGGAACGATCATTAGGGCTGAGGTGCCTCTGTGTACTTCCATGACTACAGCTGCCAGTGTATCCTCACCTGCTGCTTTGCCACTCGCCCATCGCCACAGAACTTTTGAACGGATTGACGGATTGATAAGACTTGCGTGAGAAAATTGAATTAAAGTGAGGGAGGGTTGTGCAGCGTCAGCCTCACTCTCTCTTCCAGGGTCATCTGATTCCAGTGGCAGGACGTAGTTGAGACAGCTGGAGATGATACTGGATGCAGGAGTTGCCGGAGTCTAGGCAGAATTTGACCATGACTCCGCCTACAGGGCTCCACTCCGATATTTCTGTCAGGGTTGATTCCCTTAGCCTTATACTATCCCTAGCACTCACAGGGCAGTGAGACTATTTGACCCATAGCTGGGGGTCTGTTCATGGGCATCAGGACGTGTCCACACACTGGTGGGCCTGGCATGCCACGTGTCTGGGGGCAGACCTCTTCCGAGTCCCTTGCAATTTGGCCTGAGCCCGCAAGGTGCTCAGTTTGCGTGCGTCGCCACGAGAAGGCATTGCATAGGGCTTGTCTACTGAGAGGCTATGTACTGGCAGGGAAGACTTACACACTCGGCTTCCTTTTCGCAAATTAGCTAGCCAGCGGCAGAGGCTGAAAGAAAGAGGTGACAAGCACACAGACACACAGCACACCGTACTAGACGCGTCAATAGACCATTTTGACACAATTACTAGTA
The DNA here is from genome assembly GCA_020510985.1 of Pholidichthys leucotaenia. Lineage (NCBI taxonomy): Eukaryota > Metazoa > Chordata > Actinopteri > Cichliformes > Pholidichthyidae > Pholidichthys > Pholidichthys leucotaenia. The sequence goes on along the minus strand of CM035838.1, from coordinate 434,467,801 downwards.
AATGTAAAGCAAAAAACATGTTATAATTCCTTTGAGGGCCTGATTGTCAGTATTGGGCATGTTAGCAATTTTAGGCTAAACTCAATTTTATTTGCCATAGTTTATGATCCTCCCTCAGCCTACTCAGAGTTTTTATCTGAATTTGCTGAGTTCTTAGTGGATTTAGTGCTTAAATTGGACAGAATAATTACAGTTGGGGACTTTAACATACATTTAGATAGAGATAGTGATTGCCTTAAAATGGCATGTAATTCAATATTTTACTCAATGGGGTTTTCTCAGAAAATAGAAAATTCTACCCATTACTTCCACCACACATTCGACCTTGTGCTGACATATGGCATAGAAATAGAAAATCTGATAGTGTCTCCTCATAACCCTGTACTATCAGACCACTATCTGTTAACCTTTAATTTTACTATTTCTGACTATTTTGCTCCTAAAGAAAAATATTACTACAGTAGATGTCTCTCAGATGATGCTGTTACCAAGTTTAAGCAGGTTGTTTCCTTTATGCCATGTGTCAACACAACAGAGATAAGCTATGGAGAGCTTGCTCCTTCTGTAATTAATAGCATGGTAGATAGTGTGACAGCTTCTCTGCATCAGACTCTAGCTATGGTGCCCCCTTTAAAAAAGAAAAAAAAAAGTCTAATCAGAGATTTCTAACTCCTTGGTTCAACACAGAAACTCGTAGCTTAAAACAGAAGACTTGTCAAATAGGAAAAAAAGGGTGGTCCACTAAATTGGAAGAAATCTATTTAGCTTGGAGAAATCAACTTCTAATTTATAAAAAATCTCTTAGGGAAAGCTAGAACAAGTTGTTATTCTGCATTAATAGAAAAGAACAAAAATAATCCCAGGTTTCTTTTCAGCACTGTAGCCAGGCTGACAAAGTGTCATGAATGGGCCCCTCCGAGGCAGAAGCACAGTTCCACGCGCTGGACTGTAGTGACATTTATTCAACCGAAAAAACACAAAGTCCAAAAATAGTGCTGACAAGTACAAAAAATGCAAAGCAAGAATAACTTACAAATCAAGCCTCTGAGCAGGGAGTGCTCAGGAGAAGTAAACTTCAGAGGCTGGTGAAGTGGAGTATACAGAAGTTGGAGCATTAGAGAACAACCAGTCTTGATAGCCATATATGACTGCCGCAAATACAGAGTGGACAGGAAGTGTTTAAATACATGGAGCATAATGAGCAGCAGGTGTGAGAGCTGAACTGGCAGGTGGACTGATTGCGTAACTGCTCCTAACTGATGAGAGAGCAGACTGAGAGCAGTGAGTGGAAGAGAAGCAAGTGTCCTAATACACAATCATTCACAGCTGGGAACTGGAAGACAGACTGTGAGTGAATGGTGGGTGTGTCTGGGAGATGAAGAAGAAGGCTCAAGTCACACAACCAAAATAACAGAAAACTGACAAGAAAATAATAGACATAAAATACTCAATACCCCCACCACCACCACCACCACCTCAAGGAGTGGAACCTACAGACACCCCAAGGCAACACCAAAAAAGAACCCCCACCCCCAGAGAAGGAGTACAGCAAAAAAAAAAAAAACACCCCGGGGGGGGGGGGGGGAACAGGTTTAGGAGGGAACTAAAGTCTAGAACCTGCTCAGGACCCACACCCAAGCTACACCGGGCCCCTGGGCCCCCCCAAGGCCAAGGAACCCAACTGTTCAGGTGGCTGGCCGAAGTCACAGACCAGCCAAACAGCCAAAGTGGTATGAGTCTGGTTGCCTGCCGGAGAACATAGACCACCCAACCCAGTGGCTCAGTCTCTCGGGCGGCCAGCCTGAGTTTTTCAACCACCACAACTGGAGGGGTGACCCAGTAGATGCCCCCCCCCCCCCGGGAGGCCCAATGATGGGAAGCAGGGTCAGAGGGGGGAGACCACAACGGTGTCTGGTGGTGAAGGAATGGTTGCACCCACGGGGGTCCCAGACTGGGACATAGTTGCACCCGGGGTGGCTCTTGGCCAGAGCATGGCAGCACCCACGGTGTTTCTGGACTGGAACACTGCAGCACCCTCGGTGGCTCCAGGCAGGAGCATCGCTGCACCCTCGGTGAGCCCGGGCTGGGCCAATGCTGCACCCACGGTCAGCCCTGGGCTGGGGCGTAGCTATCATGGCGGGCCCATACTGGAGCGCAGAATCCACGGTGGGTTGAAACTGGGGCATAGCACCCACGAGCACCCACAAGGGTCCCCGGCCGGGACACAGCACCCACAGAGACTCAGCCTGAGGAGGGACCCAGACCAAGGCCTAGGGCAGAGGGGAAGCTGCACCCACGGAGGTCCCGGGCTGGGACAGAGCACCCACGATGACCTCAGCGGGGGGGAGCTGGACCCATGATGTCCTCCGTTGGTAAGCCTGGAGCCACGGAGACATCTGGCAAAGTCAGATCTTCCCCGGCGACCCTGAGAGAAGGCTTGGAACAGACAGGGAAGAGATACAATGTCAGGGTCACCGGCAGCGGCGGAGTCTGGTGAGGTGAGCTCAGGTGCAGCTGATGGCTGCTCCCGACTCTCCTCACCAAGAGCCAGGCAAGAGCTCTCTAAGACAGAAGAGAGGAAAACAAAAGAGAGCACTTACCTGAGCTCGAGCTCCACCGGCGTCCAGGATGTTGTCGATCCAGACGACGACGTCTCAGGCCTGGTCTCTAGGAGTTACAGCTCTGGTTCCCACTCTGCTGTGGCGGTCTCCGCAGCAGGCATGATGGTAGTTGCAGTCCAAGTGAAATGAAATAGACCACGCTGGTGGCTTGCCCGGCGTGGCAGCTGGGGTACAGCTCTGTGTTGGCACTGGAGTAGGGTCTTCCAGGGCCACAGGGTCCTCCATTGTCCGGCGGCCCACTTCCAGGGCCGACAGACACTCATGAATAACAGGGGGCGATACAGAGAGAACAGGTGAGCAATTATTTGCTGCAGCAGTTGGGGACAGCTCAGGGGACTGCATTTCCTGTGCCTCCCTACCAGGAAGCAGGCAAGGCATATCATTATAAATTGACAGAGAATGAAATGAAACTTGCCTGTCATCCTGGTAAGCAATATTATCTGCTGCAGTTGGTGGACAGTCATCCCTCACTGTGTCAATGGTGAGCCTGGGCCCCTCTGTGGATTGTGGAGGAGCCACCTCTGACAACACATGAGTGGGCTTAGCCGGGGAAACCCTGGAAGACCTCTCAGCAGCAGGAGGGTACGTCGGCAAGACGAGAGGAGCAGCAGCAGAGGAGGAGGAGAGGGCTGGAGAAACAGCCGGTGAAGAGAAACAAGAAAGAGGCACTGCCACAGGATTAGTCTGGCTTGGCATAGGGGAAATGTCTGTTGACGAGGCTGGAGGTTTCCTCCGGTGGCCCGGAGCGAGATGATGTCGCCGCTGTGGAGCTGATGTGCCAGGCGAGAAAGAGGCAGATGGCATTGGTGGGAGTGGAGGAAGGGAGAGACTTATAACCCGAGGATGGAAGCGCACACTGGGTTTGACCTCCAGCAAGTTGGCAACTCCACCCCAGCACAGCCTCTCATCCTTGAGGAACGAGCAGCTCCAAGCTCTGTTCACCATGTCCTTGATCATGGAGGCGAACTCTCGCTCATCCTGACTCCATTTCCTTCTCCTTCGGTCTGTTTCACCTGCAGGAAACATGGCAGCTCCACCGGACAGGTGAGTGACAGGGAAAAAAAAAGGAAAAAATGCACACTACAACAGCTGGACCCTAATTATGGCAGAAGTTGTCTGTCATGAATGGGCCCCTCCGAGGCAGAAAGACATGTCTGTGCACTGGACTGTGGTGACATTTATTCAACAGAAAAAACACAAAGTCCAAAAATAGTGCTGACAAGTACAAAAAATACAAAGCAAGAATAACTTACAAATCAAGCCTCTGAGCAGGGAGTGCTCAGGAGAAGTAAACTTCAGAGGCTGGTGAAGTGGAGTATACAGAAGTTGGAGCATTAGAGAACAACCAGTCTTGATATCCATATATGACTGCCACAAATACAGTGGACAGGCAGTGTTTAAATACATGGAGCATAATGAGCAGCAGGTGTGAGAGCTGAGCTGGCAGGTGGACTGATTGCGTAACTTCTCCCAGTTGATAAGAGAGCAGACAGAGCAATGAGTGGAAGAGAAGCAAGTGTCCTAATATGCAATCACTCACAGCTGGGAATTGGAAAACAGACAGTGAATAGTGGGTGTGTCTGGGAGATGAGGAAGGAGGCTCGAGTCACACAACCAAAATAACAGAAAACTGACAAGAAAATAATTACAGACAAAAAATACTCAAAAAATGCATAGAGAGTCTGGAGTCAGGACTCTGTCAAATCTAGCATTCCCTTAGACTCTAAGCTTAGAGCTTACTAGTCAAGACTGTTAAAACTCTTGCTGCAGCATTTTGGATCAGCTGAAGACTTTTTAAATATGTTTTAGGATAGCCTGATAATAAAGTGTTACAATAATCTAATCTAGAGCTAACAAAAGCATGGATTAGTTTCTCAGCATCACTCTGTGACAAGATGCTTCTAATAATGGCAATACTACGCAAATGATAGAAGGCAGTCTTAGAAACAAGTTTAATGTGTGAATTAAAGAACAGATCTTGATCAAAAATAACTCCAAGGTTCCTCACAGAACTATTAAGAGAAAGAGTAGCCACATCCAAACTAAGAGTTTGATTTGGAAAGGTATTTCTAAGGTTTTTTGGACCAACTAGAATGATTTTAGTCTTATCTGAATTTAATAGCAATAAATTACAAGTCATCCAAGCTTTGATTTCCTTAAAACAAGCCTCTGATTTGGTTAATTGATTACTGTCATCTGGCTTCATTGACAAGTATAATTGTGTGTCATCTGCATAACAATGAAAATGTATGCATTGCTTTCTAATAATGATGCCTAGCAGAAGCATATAAACTAAAAACAAGAGGGCCTAGCACAAATCCCTGTGGACCTCTGTGATTGAGCTTTGAGTTGGAAGAAAACTCACTGACATGAACAAACTGGAACCTATCAGATAAATAAGATTTAAACCATTGCAACAAAATTCCATTCAGTTCATCAAGGTGTTCTAGTCTGTCAAGTCAAATGTTATGATTGATAGTATCAAAAGCTGCAATAAGGTCCAAAAGGACAAGTACAGAAACAAGTCCATTATCAAATGTGATAAGGAGGTCATTAGTGACCTTCACTAAAGCGGTTTCAGTACTATGATGGATTCTAAACCCACATTGAAACTCTTCAAATAATCCATTTGTCATGTGTGCCCCTTTGGGGTAGAGAGACAAATCCACGCGCTGAATGGTGTTGTGCAGATTATTAACAAAAAAAAAAAAAAACATGTCCAAAATAATGCAAAAATGCAAACGCAAGGATAACTTACACAGGGATGCACTCCTGAGGTGTCCAGCTCACGAGGAGATGAGAGTTTCCAAAGTAGTGGAAATGAACAGAGAAAATCAATCCAGGAACATTCAATCTAGCCGTAATGACTGAGTGAACAAGCAGAACTTAAATATTGGAGTGAGATGGCACAATGAGTAGCAGGTGTGGGGAACCAGAGCGGACTGGTGACCTAATTACGGAACTCTCGCAGCGAAGATAACTAGAGAGTAGGCTGAGAGTAATTAACCAGGTGGGAATGTCTGGGAGAGGAGGAATAATGGCCCTGTCACAGGAAAAAGGCAAAACAGTCTTCAACTACACAAACAGACAACACAATAACATTACTGAAACTTAAATAATAAATAGAATGATAAATCATCAGAAATCAAAACACAGAAGGACACCACAAGGCTTGGAAAACATACAGAAAATGTTCATGAATAATTTGAGAGACCGAGCCCGGTAAAACCCATGCTCAGTCCTGTGACGGAGCCCCCCACCCCTTTAAGAGGTGGATCCTAGACACCCCAAGGTAACACCAAAAGGACCCCCCCCCCCCCAAAAAAAAGGTACAGCAAAAAAACAAACCAGGGTGGGAGGTGGGGGAAACAGGTAAGAAGGGAGCAAAACTACAGGGCCTGCTCAGGACCTGCACCAAGCTACATCAAGGCCCTGGGACCCCCAGACAGTTCAGGTGGCCAGCCGAAGTCCCAGGACAGCCGGACAGCCAGATGGAAGGAGTCGGGTGGCCTGCCGGAAAATAAGGACCACCCAACCCGGTGGCTCAGTCTTTCAGGCAGCCTGCCTGAGTTCTTTAGCCACCTGGACAACAGTGATGACCCAGGATGCAGCCTCTCCATGGAAGGACCCACGGCAATGTTAGATGGAGGAGGATGGGAGACCCCAACGGCATCTGGCTGAGGATCTGCAGCAGCCGCAGTGGCTCCAGGCTGGAGCACTCCAGACCCCATGGTGGACCCGGGCTGAAGCACTGCAGCCCCCACGGTGGACCCGGGCTGGAGCACTGCAGCACCCACAGTGGACCCGGGCTGTGCCAACCCTGCACCCATAGTGGGCCCGTACTGGGCCAGAGCTGCACCCACACTGCACCCACAGGGATCAGGCCAAAGCACGAGAGCACCAGGCATAGGAGGCGGTCCACCAACAGGATACCGGATGAGGATGACGGGGGTAAGTCCACGATGGCCTCAGCGGGGGGGAGCTGGACCCACAGGAACCACGGATGGTGAGCCTGGATCTACGGAGGCATCTGGCTGAGATGGAAAATTTCCGATGACCCTGGGAGAAAGCTCAGACAAACACACAGAAGGGGGATCAGGGTCACTAGCAGCGGCGGAGCCCGGCGAGGCAACCTCAGGTGCAGCGGGCTGCTGCACCCAGCTCTCCTCCCCAAGAGCCAGGCAACATTGCTCTAATTCAGACAAGAGAAAAACTAAGGACAGCACTTGCTTGAGCTCCACCGCCGTCCAGGACTTTGACGATCCAGATGATGATGGTTCTTCGGGCTCAGCCCTCTGGAGGTTCAGCTTGGTTGCTGACTCTGCTACGGCAGCCTCCACAGCAGGCATGATGGTAGTCACAGTCTTCATCGCCCCAGCTGCCATGACCTACACTATTATATATATATATATATATATATATATATATATATATATATATATATATATATATATATATATATATATATATATATAATTTTGAATTAAATGCCATATTAAGGGAATCACTATCAACATCTACATGTATATTAAAGTCCCCTACTATAATAATTCTATCCAATTTAAGCACTAAATCTGCTAAGAAGGGCAGCGTGGTGGAAGAGTGATTAGCACTGCAGCAGCACAGCAACTTACCCTTTGCCGGGGGATCCTGGTTTCGATCCCAGCCCCCGACCAAAAGTGATCTGTGTGGAGTTTGCATGTTCTCCCCGTGTCTGTGTGGGTTTACTGTGGGATTTCTCCGGTTTCCTCCCACAGGCCAAAAACATGCAAGTTAGGTTAATTGGCATTAAACTGGGGATTCTAAATTGTCCTTAGGTATGACTGTGAGAGTGAATGGTTGTCTGTCTCTCTGTGTTGGCCCTGAGATGGACTGGTGATGTGTCCAGGGTGTACCCTGGCTCTCGCCAAAGATGTTGGGATAGGCTCCAGCGCCCCTGAGACCCAAAAAGGATTAAGAAGAAGAAGATGGATAGATAGATCTGCTAAGAACTCAGCAAATTCAGATAAAATCTCTGAGTGGGCTGAGGGAGGATGATAAACTATGGCAAATAAAATTGGGTTTAACCTAAAATTGCTAACATGCCCAATACTGAGGACCAGGCCCTCAAAGGAATTATAACATGTTTTTTGCTTTACATTGACTAGTAATTTGGAATGGTAAATTGTTGCTACTCCTCCTCCACAACCAGAACTTCTGGGATTTTGACAGTTTAAATAACAAGAGGGAGTTGATTCATTTAAACCAACATAATCCTCTTGCCCTTACCAAGTCTCTGTAAGGGATATTAACCTTTTGACTGCCTTGATTCATCCACAGGTAGCGCTGTGGAGTGCCTGTGTCACAGTTCTGCGACTGTCATGTGACATGGCCTTAAACCATAATGAAACCCCAATTGCACTCAGTATTGCACCTCACAAGGTGGCAGACAAGCATAACTTACTGCTTTTGCCTTGGAGGACTGATGGCTCCCATACCCCCCCCCCCACACACACACACACACTTCTGAACACCAGAGAAGAAGAGTTTGTAAACACATGTTGATCGATCACAAGACGGAGGAGGCATTTGCTCCCAAATTTACCAACTGCTTGTTCCTGTGATAATGTATTGTCACTTCCTTTGTTGCTGTCTGGTGTGGTTTGCTCTGTGGTTAGCTTTCCTCACTCTCCTGAGGATTGTTGCCTTTAATTGCATTTTAATCGCTTTTTTCCATCTACTGTCACCTCTCACTGCTGTTTAACAAGCCTCTTGCACCTGTGTGTGCACTCAGTGCCACTTAATCACCCTCTTTTGCCTTCTGTTCATCTTTTATTGGTGTTTGTGTTAGCTTCGGCTACTAGCTCTCCTTCCCCTTCTCCTCTGGTGTGCTCTCTGTGTCAGATATTTAGCTACACCTCTGCCTCTTTTAGTGATAATGGTAAATGTTGTCTTTATGAGGCGCTTAAGGTGAGTTTCTGCTGCATTGAAACACCGTCAGCGCCAGTTAATAATGACGGATTCCCATTAGCTGCAGCGGAGCGCCATAGCATAGGGCCTTTTAACCGTCCCTTGGCATCCACCTCTCTTGAGCAGCCAGGAGACAACGGGTGGGTGACAGTGAGAAGGAAGCATAATCGCAAGCCCCTGGTTCACCACCAATCTGTTCATGTTTCTAATCGATATTCCCCTCTCAGTGACACAACCGCCATATTTATTTATTTTAAGTAACTGTTGAAAGTCAACCTCTCATGTATTTACTTAAAAGCATTAAGAAGATGATGGCAAAGATGGAATGTGGAGGAACAGGAGGAATACTTTGAACTTTCTTTCAGTTTCTTCATAATAGTTTGTACTGAGTTACAGTACATTTTAAACTAAAACAAAACACCCATTAGAGAGCTGGATCATGATGAAGCAAGACAGGTATGTGGTAGATCTAATGTTTGACTAGCAGCAGTTATGTAGTTTATACACATTTATTGGCACTAAAATAACATTTAGCAAACTCCAAATTTGTTTAAACATGAAGCTAAAGACTGATTTTAAAATGTTCTCCAGAAGGTTTACGGGGTCCTGAGGTCCAGTCCAACAGGTGAAAAAATCTTCAAAGAATATGACAAAACTAAAACACAGACAGATGGACAACATTCTGACTGCACAAATGACACAGTCATATGCGTAAGAAATCACTCCAAATGAATGAATAAAACATGGATTTGGCACAAATGCAATATTATTTTCTTTTGAGTCAGCATCTTTTTTTTTACTATGCCTGTCGGCTGAAGACCAAATTCTGAAATGGCCCATTTACAGTGATGATGTGCATATTGCAATTTGACTCTGATCGGATGGCCTTGAGGTCAAGGTCAGAGGTCAGTTTTTCCCTCAATCTTGTAAACACAATAACTACTAAAAGAAATGATGTAGACTTTTCAAATCCATACAGTACAGTGGTACCTCTACTTACGAATTTAATTCGTTCCGGAAGAATTCTCGTAACGTGAAAAATTCGTAAGTAGAGGCGCATTTTACATGTAAATGCCGTAATCCGTTCCAAGCCCCCAAAATTCGGGCATAAATTTTTTATAAATCGTAAAAACGCATCAAAACATGTAACAAATACATGTTACAATTAGATTACTGCACAATAAACATAAAATGAGAGTTCAAAATGAGAGAAAGAATAATAAAAGAGAAAGAATAATAAAAATTATGTTCATTTACCTTTTAACTGCGATCGTCGGCGTCGGCGTCAGCGTCACCTTTTGCCTTCTCTGGTTCATGTTCTGTCTCATCAGTGGTTTTTGCCTGACGTTTTGTGATGAAACGATCCAAGGACGTTTGCTTTTATCGGCTTGTAAGGGCTTCCTTTTGTTTTAATACCGTGCTGATCGTTGATGTGGTTTTTTTTTTTCCCAAAACTTTATTAAGAACAAGGTGGCGTAGATGGTGATAAACATGGCAGTTAACAATTTTTTTTTCTCTAAATTGTGTAGTTCAGTCAACAGTCTTACAAGAGGTAAGAAGGATAAAATAAAGTAGTAAGAATAGTAAATAATAATAAGATAAAGCGAGATCAACCAAACGCACCCATTCGTGGCCAATGGGATACCAGGAAGATGCTAGGCGATAGCCAATGGCAGAGCAGCTACAGGTATGTTTACGTTCGGTAAAATACGGGAGCTGCGAGGAGCGCGTACTTTTTTTGCCTTTCGTATCCTGAAATTTTGCTCGTAACTAGAGGCAATATTTTCCCGTTGAGGCGTCTCGTAACCTGAAAATTTCGTATGTAGAGACGTTCGTAAGTAGAGGTACCACTGTAGTTGCATTTAAAACAATCTTGGATGGCTTACACCCTGACCTGGCAATGGGTTTGGGGTCAAGAGGTCAAAGATCAAAGTTTATTTGTGTACAAGACAATTCAAAGTGATTTACATAAAAACATTAAAGCATTACAGCAAATTGCAAAAGGAATACATAAGAATTTAAAAGCAAACTGTAAAGTAAATTAACGAGAAACAGAAACAAGCTAAAACAGAATATGACAGAAATAAAAGTTACAGTTAGGAGATTAACAATTGTTCTACTGAAAGACCGCAGAAAATAGGAGAGTTTTTAACCTCAATTTAAACCAGCTGAGAGTTTCAGCAGCCCTGATGCTTTCTGGGAGTTTGTTCCATATGTGAGGGGCATAAATACTGAATGCTGCATCACCATGTTTGGTTCTAATTCTGGGCACAGATAGTAGGCCTGACCCTGATGACCTCAGGGCTCTGGGTGGTTCATAATGGACTAGCAAATGTAAAATGTATTTTGGCCCTAAACCATTCAGAGCTTTATAAAGTTAATATTCCATTTGCACTATTACTATAGAATGAGTAAAACTAGGGCCACCAAACACGGCCACCAAACACACCCTGTGATCCTGAACTGTGACTATAGATTTCTGGTCAAAAGGTCAAAGGCTAAGGTTGGCATTTTCTATGCCCTATTACTATACAATCAGTAGGGTCACCAAACTTTGTGCACATGTTCATCCTGTGACCCTGAAATGTGACTGTAGTTTTTTGATTGCAAGGTCAAAATGGCCTGTAAACTATATCTCAACAACAAAGAAGGCTAGGATCACCAAACTTGATCACACAGGTTCACCCTAAGACCATGACCTCTGACTATGGGTTTAGGGTCAAAAGGTCAAGGTTAGCATTCCCCATGCCCCCTAAAGCTCTCTAGGGTCACCACATTTGCTACACAGGTTCACCTTCAGATCTTGACCTACAACTATGGGTTGTATACAACTGTTTTTCTTGTATTATGGATGATAGGTTTATCACAATTTGGTTCTGCCCAATAATTACATGAAAAAGTTCACCACTGCTCTCCTTCAGTGACATATGTCTTCAAAGAAAATGGATGCAGCAGATATCGCACTCGCCTCAGACTGCTCTTGTTAAAGAATTATGCAATCTTTTACAAAAAGTTCCTTATAGGGGATATAGACAGAATGTTCTCAAACATATTTTCTAATGTATACAAATATAGAAATAAAAGAAGAAAGACAGACCACAACAGAGAACACAGACACGCACACACGCACACACACACACACACACACACTCACACAGATATTTTAAGACCAAATTGTTGAAATGTGCCATCCTCCTCAGCACAGTGGGACACAGTTGTAGTACAGTGATGCTTATTTATCCATGAAACTGTACTAGTGGGACACAGTTTACGCATGAATGGCAAACTCGACCATGTGTTCCTCAGTGCAGCCCACAGTTCTGTGTGCCATCCTTGTCGTCAAGGCTTGACATTGACTTTTTTGCTCAACAGCCACTGTGGCCAGTGATTTTCCAAAGTTACTAGCCACTCAGCCTTTTCACTAGCCACAGTTGTGTAGTTGGAAAATTATGTTTAGTATGATCAAATTTGACTATGGCATGCTAAATTTTACTTGAACTGTACATGCATAAAAAAGAGTAAGAGAAACATGCTTTAATTATTTATTAACAGCAGTAAATGTTGTAAAAGAGTTGAGAAAAATGTCTGCAATATGAGAGTCAAGTACAGGTAGATTTGGGGTCCATCCCAATTCTCATTTGTACCCCTATCCCTTGGCCCTTGATTTCAAGTACTTTGTTTTGAAAAGTACTCCTGTGAATTGGGACATTCCTTCAGGGCTGTACGACATCATTGGTAGTTGCTGATGGATTTAACCCCTTGACGCCTGTCGTCGCGAATTCGCATCAAACCACTTCCGCTCCAAATGCAACCAAAATACCATCTGTATTCCTCCACTTCAGGTTGGAGCACTTCCAACACATACCTAGGAACCTTTTGCAAGCATTAGTTTCTCGTAGGAACGGTCAGAGACGGAGCACCATCCATTTCCTGATTGTTAGGGTTAAGGTTAGGGTTAGGGTTAGGTTTAGGGTTAGGGTTAGGGTTATAGTTTGGAAGTCATGAGAGTTGAAAATACTGAAAATAACTTTGTTGCATAAATAAAAGACTCTTCATACATGAGATGGGAACAGGTGCTTTTTTACCATTTTTTTACCATAGATGCCTCTTGTCGCTAATTTGCATCATACCTAAAATTATATCTATTTTATGTGCTATAGTCAAATTAACTTTCTCAACGTAATTTAGCATCTTTTTTTTTCGTAATTGGAAATAAATTCAGGCATTAAGGGGTTAACCTTAATGGACACTACCTGTTTTCACCAGAAAAAAGAAAAGAAAAAAACAGAAAACTGATGAGAAAAAAAGTCTCATCTTAAGGAGGAAAAAATATCTCATATTTACATGAACAATGCTAATCCATAGAAAAAGAAAGCTGTAAATTCACAGAGGAAAAAATTGGACACCCTGGTGGGCTGTTTTTGGCCTGCAGGCCATATGTTTGAGAACCCTTGCCAGCACTGTAAAAATATATATTTAAACGTTTACTTCCATGAAATAGTTGCATTATCACAGATAATCACAGATAAATGACAGTTCACCTCAGAGGAAGCTTCATTTGTTCTTTATAGCAACATATCAAAGTTTAGTCACATTTTCTCTCTGTCATACGAAAAAATTCAATTCGACTTTATTTATATAGCACCATTTCACAACAACAGTCATCTCATAGCACTATCAACTGTAGGGGGATCCCCCACAGTTGCAGAAAGACCCCAGCAATCAGGTGATCCCCTGTGAGCAAGCACTTGGCGACAGTGGAGAGGAAAAACTCCCTTTTAACAGGAAGAAACCTCCAGCAGAACCAGGCTCAGGGAGGGGCAGTCATCTGCTGCGACTGGCTGGGGGGTGAGGGGACAGAGAAGATGAAAAGAACAGACATGTAGAGAGCAAACAGCATGATGGGGACTCAATCTATGGGAGAGAACAAACAGATGTTAATGACCAGCAAAAAAAAAATATTTCATTGAGAGTGAAGAAAGGAGTGAGGCCCAGTGCATTATTGGAGGTCCCCCGGCTGACTAAACCTATTAGCAGCATAACTAAGGGAGGGTTCAAAAACACATGATCCCTCCCTAATTGTAGGCTATATCAAAAAGGTAGGTTTTAGCCCTATTCTTAAAAACAGAGATCGAGTCTGACTCCCGAATCCAGATTGGCAGCTGGTTCCACAGGAGAGGAGCTTGATAACTGAAGGCTCTGCCTCCCATTGTACTTTTGGAGATTCTAGGTATTACAAGTAATCCTGCATTTTGGGAGTGTAGTGCTCTGTTAGGATAATACAGTAGTATCAGATCTTTTAAATAAAAAGGAGCCTGATTGTTTAGAGCTTTGTAAGTAAGAAGAAGGATTTTAAACTTAATTCTAAACTCTATGGGAAACCAATGAAGGGAGGCCAGAACCGGAGAGATATGATCTCTCTTTCTAGTACCTGTTAATACTCTTGCTGCAGCATTTTGGATCAGCTGAAGACTTTTTAAAGATGTTTTAGGACAGCCTGATAATAAAGAATTACAATAATCTAGTCTAGAGCTAACAAAAGCGTGGATCAGTTTCTCAGCATCACTCTGAGACAAGATGCTCCTAATCTTGGCAATATTATGCAAATGATAGAAGGCAGTCTTAGAAACAAATTTAATAAGTGAATTGAAGGACAGATCTTTATCAAAAATAATTCCAAGGTTCCTCACAGAGCTATTAAGAGAAAGAGTAACCGCATCCAAACTGAAAGTTTGATTTGGAAAGGTATTTCTAAGGTTTTTTGGACCAACAAGAATGACTTCAGTCTTATCTGAATTTAATAGCAGGAAATTACAAGTCATCCAAGCTTTGATTTCCTTAAGACAGGCTTCTAATTTGGCTAATTGATTACTATCATCTGGCTTCATTGACAGGTATAAGTGTGTCATCTGCATAACAATGAAAATGTATACAGTGCTTTCTAATAATGTTGCCTAACGGAAGCATACATAAACTAAAGAGAGTAGGGCCTAGCACAGATCCCTGTGGAACTCCATGACTAAGCTTTGAGTTGAAAGAAAACTCATTATTTACATGAACAAACTGGAACCTATCAGATAAATAAGATCTAAACCACTGCATCGAAGTTCCATTAAGTCCAACATAGTGTTTTAATCTATCAAGTAGAAAATTATGATCGATAGTATCAAAAGGTGCACTAAGGTCTAAAAGAACAAGTACAGAAACCAGTCCATTATCAGATGCGATGAGGAGGTCATTAGTGACCTTCGCTAAGGCTGTTTCAGTACTATGATGGATTCTAAACCCAGATTGAAACTCTTCAAGTAAACTATTTCCCTGCAGGTGGTCAAATAATTGCGTAGCAACAACTCTTTCTAAGATTTTTGAAATGAAATGGTTTATGAAATGAAAGGGTCTAGCGTTGGCTTTTTGAGTAAGGGTTTAATTACAGCCGTTTTAAAAGCCTGCGGTACATGAACTAAAGTTAATGAAGAATTGACGAAGAATAAAGCTACCAATAAGTGGGAAGACTTCTTTAAATAACCTGGTAGGAATAGGGTCTAAAAGACAAGTTGAAGGTTTGGATGAGGAAACTATTCTGTCTAACTCACAAAGGTTGATTGGAGTAAACTCATCAAGACAGACATCAATTGAAGGAGTTGTAGTAGTTACAGTATTTAAGTTAACTGTGGGAAGAATCTGATTGATTTTATCTCTGATGGATGAAATTTTATTATTGAAAAAGTCCATAAAGTCCTGACTAGTAAGCTCTAGGGGAATGCTAGGATTGACAGAGTCCTGACTCTTTGTCAACCTGGCTACAGTGCTGAAAAGAAACCTGGGATTATTCTTGTTCTCTTCTATTAATGCAGAATAATAACTCGTTCTAGCTTTTCTAAGAGATTTTTTATAAATTAAAAGATGATTTCTCCAGGCTAAATAGATTTCATCTAAATTAGTGGAGCGCCATTTTCTTACTAATTGACGAGTCTTCTGTTTTAAGCTACGAGTTTCTGTGTTGAACCAAGGAGTTAGAAATCTCTGATTAGACTTTTTCTTTTTCTTTCTTTCAAAGGTCTTTTTATTATTATTAATTAAAGTATCAATACAATACAAAGTATTAGAAATTTTCATTTTTGTTTCAACCAAACAGTAAAAAACTAGAACTTAAAGCCAACAAATGTAAATGCTTCAAAGCACAAAAACCTTTAAATAAACAATTTAAAAAAAAAAAAAAATACAAAGAAAAATTGTGTGTGTGAAGTGGGGGTGGGGTAAAGGGGATATGAGCTACTCAGAAACTATAATCGTGGGTCTTTCAAAGAAATCAAGAAACGGGCGCCATAATTTATAGAATTTGTTTTCAGAGCCACAGACTGTATATCTGATTTTTTCTAAATCCAAACAGGACATTATATCTTTTATCCACTGTAAATGTGAAGGGGGCGAAGAGTCTTTCCACTTCAGTAATACAGCACGTCTGGCCAATAATAATGAAAATTTGAATACTTTTAATTTGGAACTTGGCAAGACAAGTTCTGGAGCCACACCAAAAATGGCGCATAATGGATCAGGTTTAATTTGATATTGCAGGACTTCAGACATAGTGATAAAAACAGAATGCCAAAAATTCATCAATGCAGGGCAGGACCAATACATGTGAAGCAAAGTGCCAGGAGCGCTACCACACTTTTCACAAGTTGGGTCTATATCCGAGTAAATACGTGCTAACTTAACCTTGGACAGGTGCATCCGGTATACAATCTTAAATTGAATAAGAGCGTGACGAGCACACATTGATACAGTGTGAACCTGGCCAAGAATAGAGTCCCACAGTTCATCAGTAAAAGTAAAATAGACAAATAAAGTAAAAAGACTTTTTCTTTTTTAAGGGGAATCAGAATCAGAATCAGAATCAGAATAAGTTTATTGCCAAGCACATTTACAAGTAAATAACAGGTAAATGACTTCCGGTTATGGCTGCCACGTAGGACGGACGTGTCTCGCTCTGCTCTGCTCCTGGAGAAAAAAAATCGGCAAATAACTCTCTCATTTGGGACAGAACGTATCCCAGCATTTGGGCGAGGATATGTCGGCGAAGCCTAAGGCTGGAAAACCAGGAAAAGGAAAAAGCGAGCCGCCGAAACAGTCCAAATTAACGGACTTTCAGGTCTGTGACGCAGCAAACAAAACTCCATATATGGCGGAGGAGGCTGGCGGCGGTGCGATGTCTGCGGGGAATGGCGCAGATGCGCTGATGGCTGCCATGAGTTCAATGAGAGCGGACTTTTCCTCTAGATTTGATGGGATTATGACAGCGTTGGAAGGAATAAGAAAGGAATTGGGTGACTGTGCAGAACGAACGGCGCAGATGGAGCTCCGTCTCGCTAGTGCTGAAGATGACGTCACCCGTCTTCAATTAAAGGTGCGCACTTTGGAAAAAAAAAATAAATCTCTGGAAGATAATATTTTGGATTTGGAATCTCGGTCGAGACAGAATAATTTGAGGCTGGTGGGTCTTCCAGAGGAATCAGAAGGTCGGGACGTATGTTCCTTTCTGGAAAAGTGGATTCCGGAGGTGCTGGGCAGCGAGGAGTTGCAATCAGCAGTGGTTCTGGAAAAAGCACATCGTATTGGCCCACGGAGAGATAAGGGACCGCCGAGGACCTTAATTATGAAGTTTCTTAGCAACAGAGACAGGATGAAGATCTTCAACGCTGCACGTGCTAAAGGAGAGATTAAACACCAGGACCAGCAGGTGCGGTTCTACCCAGATTTGGCCACAGGAATCCAGCAATTGAGGAAGCAGTTTGATCCCGTACGTAAGGAGCTGCGCAACCTTGGGATTCGTCATGGTGTAATCTATCCTGCGAGACTGCTGACCACGTATGAGGGCAGAACCCACATTTTCAAGACCCCAGAGGAGGCGCAGGAGTTCATCAAGAAGATCAAAGAAGAAGAAGAGACTGGTGGGAGCTAAGCATGAACAAAATATAAGGTAGAATAATTAAGCATTTGCACAGGCATCTGACTGACTTGAAGTAAATAGTAAGTTTACAAAATATAGATTGTATTATATATTAAAAAAACAAAACAAAAACAAAACAAACAAAAAAAAAACAAACTATGATGTACAAAGTTGTTAAAAATTTTGGAGTTAAGTTGGAAAACTACAGAGGAGAGTTAATGTTACGTCATTAAAAGCAGTAGAGTTAGGGTGATTGGGAGGATGAAGAAGGAGTGGCTTAGGCTGTTCCCCGTGGGTGTGGAACGGTCGATGGCTATATCGGGAGACAGAATTTTTCTTTTGATTTTGGGGGGTTTGCCACAAGTGTGGGAAGGGGAAATTTGTTTGTGTGTAGTTTGTAGGATGAATGTTCAACCACTCATGTTTTTGCTTCTCTGTATGAGCATGTTTACACTGCAAGGTAATCCTAAACTCTCTATTGATCATGGACCAAAGTGTTAATCTTAATTTAACTTCATGGAATTGCAGAGGTCTACAAAATTTAAAAAAAACTTAAACAAGTTATGAATAAAATAAAGGACATGGGTTCAAGAATTGTGTTTTTACAAGAAACTCATCTGATAGAGGAGGATGTTAAAAGAATTAGGAGTAGATGGCAGGGAAGTGTATTCACCTCTTCATTTTCATCCCGAGCCAGGGGAGTTATGACTCTCATACATAAATCAGTTCCTTTTCAGGTGAAAAATGTAATTGGAGACAAATTTGGAAGATATGTAATCATTCAAGGTTCTTTGCTATTAGAAAATATAAATCTTGTGAACTTATATGGTCCCAATATAGATGATCAGAAGTTCTTTGCTAATTTATTTCTCATCTTATCATCACTTACAGGGCAACATATAATAGCAGGGGATTTTAATTGTACATTGAATCCAGGTGTGGATAGATCAACAGGACTGGATTGTACGCACATTGGATGTAGGATGACTATTAATCATTTTATGAAAGAATTGAGATTGTTAGATATATGGAGAGAAATGAAACCACAAGTTAAAGCCTATTCTTGTTATTCCAGTACCTACAAGACATTCTCACGTATTGATTATTTTTTGATTTCCACAGAATTAAGGTCCAAGATTCAAAACTGCTTTTATGATAACATCGTGATTTCTGATCATGCACCCTGTTGTCTAATATATGTAGGTAAAAAATTGACAAAGGAATCAGGTAGATGGCAATTTCAGCATAAATGGCTTCAGGATGAGGAATTTGTCAAGTATATAGAAAAACAGATAGACGAGTTCTTTGACATCAATACTACACAAACATCAGCATGTGTAAAGTGGGAGGCTTTCAAAGCTTTTATTAGGGGACATATTATCTTCAGGTCAGGGAACAGGGAGATGCTGAAGTCCGTACAGAGGGAGCTGAGGAGAAAGATCAGAGAAGGCAAGGACAGCTTCAGGAAGAAGATGGAGGACAAGCTGCAACAGAGCGACATCAGCGGGGTCTGGAGAAACCTCAAAACCATCTCGGGGCTCCAGAATACCTCCCCCCAGGCCACAGGGGGCAGGGAGTGGGCGAACAACCTGAATCTGTTTTTCAATAGATTTGACCAACCACCCTCCCCCCTGTCTGCACAACAACCACTGCTGCCTCTAAAGAAATCAAGTCCTGCTGCCCACTCCCCACTCCACCAACACCCCCCCACTCCCAACACACAGCCCCCCATCCTGACCCTGACCAGGACCCAGGTGAGGACGGAGCTGAGGAAGATCAAGGCGAGGAAGGCGCCGGGACCGGACGGCATCAGCGCAAAGCTCCTCAAGTCCTGTGCAGACCAGCTGTGTGGGATTGTGACGTATATCTTCAACATGAGCCTGAAACTGGGGAGGGTACCACAGCTGTGGAAAACATCTTGTGTGGTACCTGTACCAAAAACTTCCCACCCCAAAGACCTGAACAGCTACAGACCGGTGGCCTTGACGTCCCACTTGATGAAGACCCTGGAGAGACTGCTCCTTGCTCACCTCCGCCCCCTGGTGGAACCAGCGATGGATCCACTCCAGTTCGCCTACCAGCATGGCATTGGGGTGGAGGATGCGGTGATCTTCCTCCTTCACCGTTCTCTGTCCCACCTGGAGAAGCCCGGGAATATGGTGAGGATCATGTTCTTTGACTTCTCCAGTGCTTTCAACACCATCCAACCGATGATCCTGAAGGACAAGCTGCTGCGCGCAGGGGTGGACCAGCACCTGTCATCATGGATCCTGGACTACCTCACGAACCGGCCTCAGTTTGTGAGAACCCGGGACTGTGTGTCCGACACGATCATCAGTAGCACGGGGGCCCCCCAGGGAACGGTGCTGGCTCCCTTCCTGTTCACTCTTTATACTGCGGACTTCTCACACAACACAACACACTGCCATCTACAGAAGTTCTCTGATGACTCTGCGATCGTTGGCCTCATCTCCAATGGAGATGAAGCTGAGTACAGAGGGCTTATCCAGGACTTCGTGGACTGGTGCCATCGGAACTGCCTCCAGATCAACGCGAGGAAAACTAAGGAGCTGGTGGTGGACTGCCGCAGGCATGGGCAGCCCCTCACAGTACCAGTAAATATACAGGGAACAGACATCGAGATGGTGACATCCTATAAGTACCTGGGTATTCATCTGAACAATAAACTAGACTGGTCACACAATACTGACGCACTCTACAAGAAGGGACAGCGCAGGCTGTTCCTGCTGAGGAGACTCAGGTCTTTTGGTGTACAAGGGGCGCTGCTGAAGTCATTCTATGACACGGTGGTGGCATCAGCCATCACTTTTGGAGTGGTCTGCTGGGGCAGTGGCATTACTGCAGCCGATAGGAAGAGACTGAACAAACTGATTAAGAAAGCTAGCTCTGTCCTGGGGCAGCGCCTTGATCCGATGGAGGAGATAGGAGAGAGAAGGACGGTGGCTAAACTGTCATCTCTGCTGGAGTCCGAGTTCCACCCTATGCAGGACATACTGAATGCACTGAGGAGCTCATTTAGCAGCAGACTACATCATCCCAGGTGCACAACCGAGAGGTTTCGTAGGTCCTTCCTACCAACGGCTGTCAGACTGTACAACCTAAGCAGGGCTGCTCGCAGAGATAGCAAAAAGACGTAACAAACTAATAGTTTTTTGAATGCAAAAGATGCAATAGACTTACACAATGGTCCCCTCCGGCATACAACTAGGAACTTACCGGTCGCTATGGAGGGTGAGAATATGTATGGGCACATAATCATACCATGTAGGATAACTAAGTAGACGGTTATGCTGTTTCATTCCATCTAGCAACAATGCTCTGCACTGTGTGTGTTTATATATTTACATATTTATTCCATCTAGCTACAATGCTCAGCACTGGGTGTGTTTATATATTTATATATCTACATATTATTCCATCTAGCTACATTGCTCCGCACTGTGTGTGTTTATATACTTGCATATTTATTCCACCTAGCTGCAATGCTCCGTACTGTGGGTGTTTATATATTTACATATTTATTCCATCTAGCTACAATGCTCTGCACTGTGTGTTCATATATTCATATATTTATTCCATCCAGCTACAATGCTCTGCACTGTGTGTCTGTGTGTGTGTGTATATATATATATTTTATAGTAATACGTACATATGTATATTAGCTGCTCTTGCTTGCTTGTTTTTTTTTTTTTTTCTCTTGCCTTCTGATTGTTGCTCTGAGTGTTGCTATCCCTGTGCTGTTGCAATCCTGGAATTTCCCCTTTGTGGGACTAATAAAGGCTTATCTTATCTTATCTTATCTTATTAGTTATACAGGATCAAAATCTAAGAAGACTCGAGAGGAGAGAGCTAAATTGGAACATAAAATAAAAAGTCTTCAGGAAAAAGTGTATGCAGGAAGTGACCCAAGGTTGGAGAATGAATTACTGATTTTGAGAGCTGAATACGACAAAAAATCAGCGAATAGAGCTGCCTCGAGTCTTCTAAGATTGAAACAATCTTTTTATGAACAAGGTGAAAAATCAGGAAAATTATTAGCATGGCAGATTAAACAATTGGAAATTAAAACACCAATTACCAGTATTATAAGTAACGGACAGGTAGTTATAGATCCTTTAGAAATTAATAGAGCCTTTAGAGATTACTATGAAAAATTATATGATACCAAAAATGAACCTGATTTAACAAAACTAAATGGGTTTTTGAACGAACTATCTATACCGTGTATTCCAAATGAAAACAGGGAGATATTGGAGTCTAAAATTAGTCAAGAAGAAGTTGGGCTAGCCATTGATAATATGAAATCAGGAAAAAGTGCAGGACCAGATGGTCTTCCAGTTGACCTTTATAAAAAATTTAAGAATAAATTAATAAAACCTTTTTTGGAAATGGTTTTAGAAGCATTTCAAAATAATAATTTACCATCATACATAAATAATGCCTTAATTATACTGCTGCCAAAACCAGGTAAGCCCTCTAATAAATGTGAAAATATGAGACCAATAAGCCTATTAAACGCCGACCTTAAGATAATCTGTAAAATTTTAGCAAGACGAATACAAGAAATTTTACCAAATATTATTAATCGAGATCAGAATGGCTTTATAAAGGGTAGACAAGGCTTCCATAATGTAAGAAGACTATTTAATATTATTTATTTTAATAAAGAAGCACCGGATACAGCTCTCCTATCATTGGACGCCAAAAAGGCCTTTGATAGAGTTGAATGGCCCTTTCTTTTTGAAGTCCTACAAAGGTTTGGACTTGGAAATAATTTCATAAAATGGGTTCAAATAATATACAATAATGCTACAGCAGAAATCCTAACAAATAACAATATTTCAAAACCAATAAAAATCAATAGAGGATGTCGACAAGGCTGTCCACTTTCACCTTTACTGTTTACTATGGCAATTGAACCTTTAGCGATAGCGATATGTTTACATTCACAAATATATGGAATTAAAGTTGGACCAACAGAACATAAAATCTCCCTGTACGCCGATGATATAATTTTGTTTATGTCGAATCTAAAAAAATCAATTCCAACCTTGTTGAATTTAATAAAGAATTTTGGGGAAATATCAGGATATAAAATAAATAAAACTAAATCTTCAATATTAATGCTAAATGAGACCCAGAGAAATTACCCAGCCCCTGAGGTAAATCAATTCAATGTTGTAAATCAGTTTAAATATTTAGGAATCCAAATTATGCCTAAGCTAGAATCAGTCGCCAGTGTCAACTATGAAGCCTTAATGTCAGATATCAATGAGTTAACTCAGAGATGGATGTCACTACCAATGTCGATGATCGGGAGAATCAATATACTTAAAAGTAATATTTTACCTAAAATACTTTATTTATTTCAATACATTCCCTTATCACCACCTTTAGATCTATTCTCAAGAATAAAAAAAAGTTAGTGGAATTTATATGGAACAACAGGAGGGCTAGATTACGTTTGTCTTTATTATATTTACCATTTGATCGTGGAGGTCTGAAATGTCCAAATTTTATGTTGTATTATTGGTCGGCACAACTGAGGTCTATGACATATTATTTTTCATCAAATGATCTCCCTCACTGGACTGAAATAGAATCATACAATTTACCTTTACCTCTTCCCATATTCATATACTCAGATTCGGCAAAAAAAATTACAAAAACAAGTTAAAAATCCATTTGTAAAGCATATGATCAAAATATGGTGTGAAGCTAAAAACTATTTAAAAGAACCACAGTTATTGTCACAATTTAGTCCAATATGGGGTAATCAATATTTTAAACCAGGGAGAGCGGACGCTGTATTTAAAGTATGGAATTTAAAAGGGATACAAAAGATTCAGGATTTATATTTGCCATGTGCAGACAACATAATGTCTTTTGAAGAGCTGAGGATCAAATTTAATCTCAATAGAACACATTTTTTTAAATATCTTCAACTTAGAAACTTTATTCGATCAAATCAAAATAAAGCTCTCACTCGACCTATTTATTCATCCTTGGAAAAAATGATGATGAAAGATAGTAAAAGAAAGGGTATTATTTCAGAGTTTTATAACTCATTGACACTATCTTCAAGTGAAAATTCACTGAAAAGATTAAACTACTGGAAAGAAGATCTGCAAATTGAAATTTCAGAGGAACAATGGGAATTGGCTTGTACAGAAGCTCAAACCAAATCAATAAATGCACGCCTTAAATTGATACATTTCAAATGGTTAATGCGGATGTATGTTACACCGGAGGAGTTAAATAGATATAACAAAAATATACCAGATACATGCACAAAATGCATGGAAAGTAAAGGAACCCTATTTCATTGTTTATGGGAATGTAGATTAATAAGAATGTTTTGGGAGGAGGTGAGGGTAACAATTGAAAAAATAATCTCAAAACAAATCATATTGAATCCTAAACTGTTTTTGTTGGGTCTGTACCCAGAAAAGCATAATTTCAATAAAAGTGAAAGAACATTCATAGACCTCAGTTTGCTTAATGCCAAAAAATGTATTGCACTATTATGGAAAAAGACTCATAGACCAGATGTGACTCAGTGGTTAAGACAGATGTTAACAAACCTTCCATTAGAAAGAATAACATATATACTGAAATTAAAGGAAATTGTGTTTGAGAATATATGGAGACCTTTTATTGATTATGTAAAAAATTTAAACATAACTCTTGAAGAAGAAGGTGAATGATGTGTGTGGACCTTGTAAATTCCAAACTGGTGAACATAATATGTATACTAATGTATTGGATTGTCTAGACTAAACAGAGGAGCATTGTTGAAGACTTGATTTTGTTGGTGGTTGTTGGTGTTTTTAGGGCATTTTTTTTTTTTTTTTTTGTAGTACTTTAGTGTTAGTGTTTGATTGTTTGTATCATGTTTGTTAAAAAAAAAAGGTTCAATAAAGATATTGTGGAAAAAAAAAATAACAGGTAAATATACGAGGAATTTGACTTGACACTGAAAATGTCATAAATGACATTCTCAATGACGCGGCGAGCCGTGGAGGCACCTGTCAGCAGGAGGGGAACAGAAGGCAGTGGGGGGAAGGGGGGGTGGACACAGTAGGAGAGAGAAAAAAGCATTGTTTATCAGAATAAAGTTCATATATGACCGATATTATGATTACAAGAAAAAAACTCTCAATGCACAATTAGCAGAAAGTAGAATCCACACAATGACACAAAGAGAGCAGTGAGTGTATATCTTCATCAGTCAGTATAAGTGGATCAGTATGTGTGAGTTGGGTGCAATCAGTGGCAAATCAGTTAGGTGGACAACAATAGTCTCTTCCTCAGCAGATGTTATGACTACAGTCTGAAGCAAAGGCACGTGTCCTTGAGCACGGCAGATGGAATAGTTGAGCCAGACAGCTGTCCTTGAGAGTCAGATGCTTCCCGCCAGTGTTATGAAAACAAATATACTGTTGATTATCTGGAGGACTGAGTGCTGAGGGTGCCGAAAAAAACAGGTCGAATAGCACTGACTTCAGAGAAAAAACTTTCTATTCTCTTACGGATTCAGTGCTCCAATTCCTTCATGGCCAGGCGTTGAAATCGATTCATGGACAGCTCTCAGCGTGATCGTGATGTAATCAATTTTCCTGTACAGTTCTCCATTGGCTGCTGTCAGAGTCCTGCCCAGTTGGTCAATTTGATGGGTGAGCTTCGCCGGGTCCGCTTTTTGATAAGCTCTATCCATCTTCTTCAATTTGCGGTACACCAGAACAATCCCAAATCCAATCAGTAGAATTCCGATGACCATTGCTCCGAAAAGATATAAATCTTCAATATCTTCAATAGAAAGATCACACAGGCGCAAGAGTTTCCAATTGCTTGTGTCCTTTAAATAACCCGCAGCAGCAGTTCCTGCAGGACAGATTGGCTCCCCCGGGCCAGATTTCCTCATTGAAAAAACAGTGTCAATTGCATTCAAAGCCCAGCTTATTAAATCCATAATTTCGTTAGATAAATCAGCAGTAAAGACACACAGACAGATGATAGCAAGCTGGGATCCAGTCAGTTAGGGAGGGAGAGAGAGATAGGGAGCCGGAGCTGGGAAGAAAAGCGTCTGCTCTCTTTGGAGGGTGGAAGTGAAGAGGGGCCACCAAGTCTAGAGTCTGATGCAGAGAAGCTGTAACACTATCCACCACGTTATCAATTACAGAAGGAGCAAGCTGTCTATAGCTTATTTCCGTTGTGTTGACACATGGCATAGAGGAAACAATCTGCATAAATTTGGTAACAGCATCATCTGAGAGGCATCTACTGTAATAATATTTTTCTTTAGGAGCCAAATAGTCAGAAATAGTAAAATCAAAGGTTAACAGATAATGGTCTGACAGTACAGGGTTATGAGGAGACACTACAAGATTTTCTATTTCTATGCCATATGTCAGAACAAGGTCCAATGCATGGTGGAGGTAATGAGTAGAATTTCCTACTTTCTGAGAAAACCCAATCGAGTCCAATATTGAATTAAATGCCACATTAAGGCAGTCACTATCTACATCCACACGTATATTAAAGTCCCCTACTATAATCATTCTATCAGATTTCAGCACTAAATCAGCTAAGAAATCAGCAAATTTGGATAAAAATTCTGAGTAGGTTGATGGGGGACAATAAACTATGGCAAATAAAATTGGGTTTAACCTAAAATTGCTAAAGTGCCCAATACTGAGGACCAGGCCCTCAAAGGAATTATAACATGTTTTTTGCTTTACATTAACTAGTAATTTGGAATGGTAAATTGTTGCTACTCCTCCTCCATGACCAGAACTTCTGGGACTTTGACAGTTTAAATAACCAGAGGGAGTTGATTCATTTAAACCAACATAATCCTCTTGCCCTAACCAAGTCTCTGTAAGGGATATTAAATCAATCTGATGATCAATTAACAGATCATGGACTAACAGAGACTTGGGAGTTAGAGACCTAATATTTAATAAACCACATTTAATTTTTAAATTATGAGGAGGAACAGAGGCCAAATCATTCAATTTAGAGGCTTTATGTTAATTTGAGTTTTACCAATATTTTGCTTAATCACTTTGGGATGCTTATATATTATATTTTTATTTACTTTGGCGGGAGCAGACAATGATTCTCTGATGGGGAAGACAGGGGCTAAGTTGAGGGGTGGCGGATGAAGAGGAGCTGCAGAGAGGCATGTAAGACTGTGACTCTGCTTCCTGGTCCCAACTCTGAGTAGCCAAGGCTTTGGAAATTTGGATAAAAAAGACAGGTGTGTCCTGCCAATTCATCACTGTTTCTCCAGACTGTCTGCAAAGTGAACTCGCAGCCGACGGAGTCTGGCTCCGCTCCGGGCTTGGCATGGGAGAAGGCGCCACCCACCACGGCATCTCTTCTCACAAGGCTGTGGTGTGAACTGGGGCAGGATGGGAGACCGGCCCATGGAGCAGACCATCCGCTGCTTCTCCTGTACCCAGACCAGAGTGGAGCCAGACTCCGTATGCCACTTCTCCTGTACTGGGCTGGCAGCAGAGCCAAATTAAGTCTATGGCGACAGTGGACCAATGAGCACACTGTGTGCAGATAGTACTTATGGGAGTTGTAGTTTCATAGTCTCACATTGTGATAGGTTTATTATTTTAGATGCTGTTTGAGAAAACTACAACCCGCCAAAGTACCTAGATGGAGTAGCTGTCTTACCGTCCACTGCTGAAATCCACCCACCATTGAAGGATTTGCGGATATTAATGTCAAGCCCTGCTTGTCATCCTTACCTACGTATAGTGAAAAACAGACATGAATGGTTTACTGCTCTCCCATCGAGTTTCCCAGTTTCGACTAGTAAACAGCAAGCTAACACGTGTGGTGCAGGCCTCAATGATGACAAGATGTTTCCTTTTATCTCGTTTATTGAAGCTACCCCACAAGGAACTCAAAGTGATGTACACTCGTCTTTTGGGTTTTACATCCGTTTACATTTGTTCCTACATCCGTGTAAAACTGCAACAAAGTAAGCATATACACGCCGTCAATGATATGGTCACCGTATTTAGCTTAGCACATATTAGCATTAGCTCTAGCTTAGCTTGGTAACAATGATGGCAACAGACTAGTCAGATCGCTTAAAATACACCAATGTAACCATGCAGTTCTCATTGTAGCTGTTAACACTGTCAAACCATGCACATACTCACAGACTAATGATGTCCAAGGCGCCGATAATTAACAACATCAACAGCGCTCGTACAATGAGTGGCGTTCTGCTCCGTCCTCTGGTTATATCATTACTGCGCATGTGCAGTACTTTGTGTATCAGTTCAAAATGATGCTTTCCCTACACCACTAGAGGGAGCCAAACTCCCTTACATGAAATGCTGTAATGGGAACTCTTAACTTGATACATGGGGGCAGCATACTCCCCGTCTGGTGCAATAACATTGTACCACTATTTAGACCACTATTTAGCCTTACAACATTTCAAACAACAGTGCATAACAATGTTAATAAATATCGTTATCTATTATTCCCTTTCTGCTATCAGTAAAACCATTTCTGTAATTGGTCTCAGAAACACTTTAACAGTCCCATCTCTTATTATCTTCACCTCCGCTTTTCGTACTTTATTGTCCCTTCCGTGAAATGTCTTCACAATCCGCCCTATGGGCCAATCATTTCTGTGTGCTTGCCCATCCTTGAGCAAAACAACATCTCCAACATTGATGTTCGGTTCTCTCATCAGTCCATTTTCTTCGGCTCTGAAGAGTCACAAGATACTCTTGTCTGTGGTTGGATTGTGCTAACATCTTTTGTGCATTTGTCGGGATGTCAACAGCTTCTTCTGGTGTGGCTGTGGAGGCTAATCCATCATCTACATAGAAATGTCTCATTATGAACTGTGTTAAGTCGTGTCCATGCTCTTTCTCACCTTCAGCTGCAGCACGTCTCATGCGGTAAACAGCCATGGCTGGAGAAGGGCTATTGCCGAACACATACACTTTCTTTCTGCAGTCTCTTACTTCTTTGTCCATGATGTCAATAAAAACTTGATCTTCTATTGACAGCGCTGGTTTATCGTCGTCCTTTGGTTTATCAAAGACTGTGTTTCCTAAGTGGTCTGTGTCTCTCTCACCCTGCAAGGCATATGGTGGTATGCTGTTGGGGCGTGAGGTGGAGCAACCTGAAACCTCTTTGACAAGAAATGTGTTTGGGCATGGGCTGAGGGATGATGCACGACCATTGTAGAGCACTTGTGTCTTCAGCACGTTAACAGTCGCAGGCTTGTGTGTTGTCCCTGAACACGTTTCTCCCACAATAACCCATCCCAAGTCCAAGCGCTGTGCATAGGGCGTACTGTGGGGCCCATTTATTTGTTCCCTCACCTTGTGTACCTGTAGGATGTCTCTTCCCAGCAGTAGGAGGATGGGAGCATGTTCATCTACAGGTGGAATCTTGTCTGCGACTTTTCTCAGGTGTGGATGCGCAAGTGCGTCCTTTGGCGATGGGATCTCCCTCCTGTCATCGGGGATCACATCACACTCGATCAAGTTTGGAAGCTGGAGCTGTACGTTTCCATCCATTGATTCTATTATGAAGTTTGGAGCTCTCCGCCCCCAAACCATAGTAGCCCCTGAGCACGTTTTCAGTGTGTAAGGGTCGGAAGGTGCTCTAATGTTGTACAGCTGGAAAAACTCTGATTTAGCGAGTGATCTGTTGCTTTGTTCATCGAGCACTGCATACATTTTCTGGGCTTCTTCTCTGTGTCCTGCAGGATAAACTAACACAGGGCTAATTTTTGAGCAGGATCGTGGGTTTTCTGCATTACCGCAAACTTCTGTGCATCTAGACGTGACTAGTGTGCCCTCATAATCATGGTGCTCCCCGCCATGATCCGTCTCAGCTTCCTGAGGCTCCATGGGAGGAGGAGAGGGGTCAGGATGTAGTGCTGTTACATGTCTATCACTACCACAGTCAGAGCACTGGATTAACTGCCTACAGTCTTTTGCCAGATGCTGAGTGGACCCACAACACTTAAAGCAGATGTAATTCTCTCTCAAGAACAGTTTGCGTTCTTCTATTGGTTTTGCTCTAAATGTTTTACATTTCTTTAATGGGTGTGGCCTTCTGTGTATGGGACATTGTTTATCTGGGCTTTCTGTTGTTTCACGTGTGTGGTTACCTGTAGCTGCGGGTGAAACTGGTGGGATGTCTGTTTTGTGGACACTGATGAGGTGCTCACTGGCGAACTTGGGGGCCTTTTCAACTCTGGTGCTCATGTGGGCCGGTGGAGAGAAACTGAAACTTGGGTCGTTTCTTATTTTGGCTTGTCGTCTGACGTAGCTGGAAAAAAAGCTGAAAGGAGGAAAGGCGACTTTGTGTGTTTCTTTGTATTTGGCGCCTGCTGCAATCCACTTCTCCTGTAGGCTGTAGGGCAGTTTCTCAACAACAGGATTCACTCCACGGGCTGTGTCCAGGTATGCGAGCCCAGGTAGGTATCCGCCATCCTTTGCACATTCGAGCTCCTGTAGAACGTCACCAAATTCTCTCAGCTTGAGTGCATCTTTGTCGCTGATTTTGGGAAAATCATCAAGCTTTTTTAGCAGTGCATTTTCTATTGCTTCAGGTGACCCATAACACTCTTCTAGCCTTTCCCAGACTAAGTTAAGGGCTGCTTTTGGGTTGAAGACATGTGCAGAGCGGATCCTCTTTGCTTGTTTTGCTGATTCTGTGCCGAGCCATTTTATCATCAGATCCAATTGCTCGTGGTGTGAGAGGCTGAGGTCTTGTATGGCATTCTGGAAGGATGCTTTCCATGCCCAATAATTCTCTGGGAGGTCATCAAACTGTAGGAGTCCCGTGCTCAACATCTCCCGGTGTGTGAGGTATTTGGTCAGATCATGAATGCTTCGTGCTTCCGTGTAATGTGTTGCGGGGGCATAATAGGGTTGTAACGTCGGGGGACTAATTGTCTCTGCAGCTCCATGCTCCTCCTCCATGTTGACACTGACCCTGCTCTTACCATCTGCAGCAATAGATGAGATGAATGGTACATTTGTGGCCATTTCAAACTGTTCACACTGGATCTTAGAGGGAGTGGCTGGATCAGTTTTAAATGGAGTTTCCTCAAAGCGCATATTAAGGTGCTTCTGTACATACTCAGATGTGTGTTGTGCTGAGCCAACTGGCAAGTCCATTAGTACTTGACTGAATTCACTTCTTGCACATTCCTCTGCTTCTTCATAGGCCGCAGCTTCAGCTTCTGCAGCTGCAACAGCCTTCTGATGGTTCAAAATGTGCATTTGTGCTTCAAGATTAGCTTTCTGCGTGATGAGGGCTGCTTCTTTCTCTGAATAAGCTAATTCAGCTCGTGCAGCCTCTGCTTTGGCTCTAGCTCTTATGGCTGAGGAGGTAGCTGAAGAAGCCTTGCTTGACTTGAAGCTACGTGAGTATAATGAGCTAGCTCGTGCAGCTGTAGCCAAGGGAGCTGTGTGTTCCGTCTCCATAACTTCACTTCTGAGTTGTGGAGTTGGCTGGTGCTGCTCTCCTGCTCTGAGGCTCATTTGCCGTTTGTTGTTGTTTATTGGGCCCGCCGCGCTGTTACTCTTTTTACTTTACTGCTCTCCCGTCGAGTTTCCCAGTTTCGACTAGTAAACAGCAAGCTAACACGTGTGGTGCAGGCCTCAATGATGACAAGATGTTTCCTTTTATCTCGTTTATTGAAGGTACCCCACAAGGAGCTCAACGTGATGTACACTCGTCTTTTGGGTTTTACATCTGTTTACATTTGTTCCTACATCCGTGTAAAACTGCAACAAAGTAAGCATATACACGCCGTCAATGATATGGTCACCGTATTTAGCTTAGCACATATTAGCGTTAGCTCTAGCTTAGCTTGGTAACAATGATGGCAACAGACTAGTCAGATCGCTTAAAATACACCAATGTAACCATGCAGTTCTCATTGTAGCTGTTAACACTGTCAAACCATGCACATACTCACAGACTAATGATGTCCAAGGCGCCGATAATTAACACCATCAACAGCGCTCGTACAATGAGTGGCGTTCTGCTCCGTCCTCTGGTTATATCATTACTGCGCATGTGCAGTACTTTGTGTATCAGTTCAAAACGATGCTTTCCCTACACCACTAGAGGGAGCCAAACTCCCTTACATGAAATGCTGTAATGGGAACTCTTAACTTGATACATGGGGGCAGCATAAATGGGTTTGAGAGTGGATCACAGCACCTATGTGAAATCAGATTTTAAATGCATTTTATGCCATAATTGTTCAAAATAAAGATCTATTTTGGCCTCACTTAGATAGTCACCACGGTCTTTACCTTGGAATGATGCCATCATCTACCTATCCTTGAGACCATATGACAACAAAGTCATGTGGCTGACCCCTAGGGGGCTTAGCTCAAGTCTATAATCCCCCTGGTGAGCATGCCTCTTCCTCTTTGCCTTGCTTGCCTAATCCTAGACTTGCAGGTAAGATGCATTTATCCCAGACTCCACTTTTTTCAATATTTCACTTCGGTGCAGGTGTCTTGCATCCCTGAGGATTGCTTGTGGTTGTCCAACACTATTTTATCTGTGCTGACATGTGTTTAGCTCCTTACTGCTTCCAGGCAGTAGCTAAATTATCACACCTACTATTAATCTGTGGCAGCTCATGGTACGTACTGTTTCATGTTCTTTCTCCTCAGCTTTGTAACAATCATCTGGTTTCTTCTTCTTTTAGATTTGATTGGCAGTTGGCAACCAGCTCACAGGTGCATTACCGCCACTGACTTGATTATCATCACTCTATATCTTTGTATAAGGCGTGGGCAGCACGGTGGTGCAGTGGTTAGCACTGTTGCCTTACAGCTAGAAGGTTCCTGGTTCAAATCCCCAGGTTGGCAGGGGTTGGAACCTTTCTGTGTGGAGTTTGCATGTTCTCCCTGTGCTGCGTGTGTTTACTCCGGGGGCTCCGGTTTCCTCCCACAATCCAAAGACATGCATGTTAGGTTAATTGGCTTTTCTAAATTGTCCCTAGATATCTGTTTCCTATAGGCCCTTAGAATAGAGGGTTAGTATTAGTGAAAGCACTTTGAGTGGTCTTTGTGACTAGAAAAGCGCTATATAAGTGCAGGTTAGTTAGTTAGTTCTTATGAGTTCTGAACAACTCCTTATGTGGGAAAAAATTATCCGTCCTTGGACTGTGTCCGAGGTGCGGCCAGCTGCCACACACTCTATATATGTCTACACCACCTTATCGTGATGGAGGGGTTTGAGTGCTGGACTGATCCCAGGAGCTATGTTGTCTGGGGCAACTTGCTCCTGGTAGGGTCTCCAAAGGCAACTGCCAGACTAAGAGCGGTCCAGTTGATCTCCATGAAAAATGTTACATCAAAGACCCAGTGTACAGAGAGGAGGCATATGGGTCCTCTCTCCAGTGGGGTCACCACATGCAGGAGGGATCATGGGGATCATGATACTATGTGAACCGGACAGAAGTCTGTGCTACTCAGCCTGGACTGATCCCCCCCACGACCCAGATCCCTGGATAAGCAGTAGAGGATGGATGGATGGCATTCAAAGAGTGAGAGTTGGCAATACTGATGTGCCAACTGTACACAGTATCCTAGTTAATTGTATGTTGTAACTAAATGTTTTAACCCATTGGGAAATATTCATAAAACATAGTAAGTTTCCCTTTAACCCATTTGATTCCGATGGGCTGATAAGAAAACTGTAAACTTTAAATGTCTTACCCATTAAAAGTAGTTCAGAAGTCTACGGACTTTATTGTGAACTTAAAATAACAATAAAAAGTTGAGCTTTTGGACACTAGTCTTCTTTTCTTCTTAGCACTGTTAATGGCATCATCATGGTGAGACAGTAAAATGTAACAGATTAGTAGAGTCAAAGGTGCCATCTATGCCGAAGACCTAGCCCTCTGGTGCAGTGAGGAAAGCATCGTGACTGCAAACTACAGAGTGCAGCATGTTCTCCGGCTCATCGAGGCATGGACCAAGTCATGGCTTGTAAGCTTAAATGAGAGGAAGACTACATACACCATCTTCACCCTGTCCACCCAACCCCAGAAGGTGAAACTGCAGATCAACTCCCATGAGCTCCAGGCTGAATATGCACCCACATACCTCGGGATCACCATGGATCGCAGACTGACTTGGAAGAACCAGCTGCACAAGAACCAGGCAAGAGCAAAGATCAGGATGGCCCTAATGAAGAAACTGTCAGGGACAGACTGGGGTGCAGACCAGGATGTCCTGAAGAAGCTCTATGTAGGAAGGATTCAGCCTGTTCTGGAGTATGGCATGGCAGCAACCTCAACAGCTGCCAAAAGCAACACTGAGAAGCTGGATAGACTCCAAAACCAAGCCATGTGAATGATGACAGGAGCCATGCGCAGTACCCCTATCAAAGCACTGGACACAACAACAGGCCTTGCACCACTGGAAGACAGAAGAAACGTCAAGGTACTGACCCAGGCCGCCAAATTCAAAAGACTGGAAAACCATCCCATGAAGGACAGACTGAACAAGCCAACAAAAGGGAGACTTAAGAGATCGAGCTTCATCCACCAGAGCAGAACACTTGAAAGGAGAGACCCAGAACTGATGGACCACATACCCACACCAATACCACCCATAGCATCTGTTCCCTCCTGGAACCGACAGAACTTCCCAGCGACAGAACTTCCCAGCCATACGCACAGACATATCGGGCATTGAGAAGAAAGGAACACAGTTAGACCAAGAGAGGAAGTCGCTGGCGCTGGAGTTCATTCAGTCGTGCCTACCCTAAAGAGCAGTGGACTCACGTCTACACAGACGGCTCTGCCATGGAAGCAACCAGGAATGGCGGAGGCGGCGTGTACATCAGGTACGCTGACGAGGAGACCCACATTCCCATTGCGACTGGAAAGTACGCCACCAATTTCAGGTCTGAGGCAGAGGCCCTGAGAACAGCAGCGGCCCACGTCAGGGAGCATCAAGACAAGGCACACAAGCGGGTCGTCATCTTCACTGATTCCCTCTCTGTCTTGGATGCAATTCAGGACCCCCGACGCAAAGAACTGAATGAACTCGCCCTCACTCTGTCTCAACTAGCAACACAGGTGAACGTATCACTCCAATGGATTCCTGCCCACTGTGGAATCTATGGAAATGAGATGGCTGACAGATTTGCTAAGGAGGGTGGGCAGCAAGACCAGGAAGACAGGCAGGTCTCTTACAGTGAGGAGAAAACCATTATTAAGGCCCTGTCTCACAAGAAGTGGCAGCAGCAACACCCAAACTTCTGCAAGGATGACAACTACTATAGTCTGAGCAGGGCTGACCAAGTCGTTCTGTTCAGACTCCGAACTGGACATAACAGAATGCATGTTCACATGCACCAGAAACTTAAAGTTGGACAATCGGACAAATGCCCATGTGGTACTGCCCAAATGACCAGCGAACACCTCCTCCAAGACTGCCCAGACCACGCTGCACTCAGACGAGCTACGTGACCTGACCCCACATCGCTGAACCAAAAGCTGCACGGGGACCTCGGGGACCTCCGCAGGACGGCAGCATTTGCCAGGGCAGCTGGTGTGACCATCTAGCGATCGACGAAGTAGAAGAAGTAGAGTCAAAAAGTGAATACCTGCATGTATTTTGTAGTAAAGATAAGATAAGATAAGCCTTTATTAGTCCCACAATGGGGAAATTCCAGGATTGCAACAGCACAGGGATAGCAACACTCAGAGCAACAATCAGAAGGCAAGAAAAAACAACATCTAGTAAACATATGTCCACATTACTATAAATGTATATATACGTATATAGACACACAGTGCGGAGCATTATGGTTGGTTGGTGAATGTGCAGCAGAAAGTCTAAACTCTCTCTCCGTGGATGCGGCGGGCCAGCTGGAAGTCTTTGGGCATGATGGTGACCCCCTTAGCGAAGAAGAGACCACCAAAATATAAATATATATTAAATCAAATGAATTTCACTGCATTAATAAATAATACCTTAAGGTAGTTTATGTTGTGAAGTGAAGCTCTCTTCTGACTGCTTCTTTGACTGTGCATTGCTTTATGGGATATGCAGGCTAATGAAACCACTGGTGTCAGAGAAGTGTTTGCTCCTCTGGGGCAAAGGAGAGGACCCACTTGCCAAATGAATATGAGAAACCATGATTTATTAGTGAACAGAAAATAAATGCTGCGTGAGGGCAGGAGAGAAATGAAATAATAATCCAAACGGCGTGGCATAAAAAAAACAGCAATAATCCAGACAACGTGGTATAAATAATAGCAAGATAAACATAATGTTAACATAAGACACAGCAAAGAACACAGACTGAAAACATACATGAATAGAGAGGGGAGCAATCAATACAAAACAGAACAGGTGGGCACCATCTATTGAAAAGTACTCCTATGAATTGGAAGGCCCAGCAGAGGATGTTCTTCCTGCGGCAGCTGAGGAAGCTCAAACTACCCACCAAGATGTTGATACAGTTCTACACGGCCATCATCGAGTCCATCCTCACCACCTCCATAACTGTGTGGTACGAAGGAGCCACTGCCAGGGACAGACTAAGGCTGCAGCGTGTCGTGCGCGCTGCTGAGAAGGTGATTGGCTGCAAGCTCCCATCCCTCCAGGACCTGTACATCTTCAGGACCCGGAGGCGTGCAGGCCGGATCATAGCCGATCCCTCACACCCTGGTCACGTACTGTTTGCCCCCCTCCCCTCAGGTAGAAAACTTCGGTCCATTCAGACTAAAACCTTCCGTCACTTGAACAGCTTCTTCCCCTCTGCCATCAAACTGCTGAACACTAAGTGACTTATTAGACTCTCGTGCACTATGTACAGCAGCTCAACCAGACTCATGTCAATTATCACTGTTTTCTTTTTGCATTACCGACTGCACTATGTGGTACTCCACAATATCTGCTGCTCGCTAACATATTTAAAAATTGCTTGACTAGTAATACTCATTCATATTCTACATTTTATTGCATGTATAGTTTTTTATTTCTATCTTTATTTTTATCATGTTTAATGTTGCAGCATTGCACCGAGACAAATTCCTAGTTTGTGTACTACATGAACAATGGCAATAAATCTGATTCTGATTCTGATTCTGAAATCACAGATAAATGACAGTTCACCTCAGAAGAAGCTTCATTTGTTCTTTACAGCAACATATCAAAGTTTAGTCACATTTTCTCTCTGTCATACAAAAACTTAAATTTGCGGACAGTAAACTCGAACTTCTTGTTCTAAAAATAATTATATTCAACCACAGATGTAGGGGTGTGTGTGTATGTGGGGAGCACAGGGATTAGCTACACACCACTGGAACAATGGGGGATCAGGAACAGTGGCCCTAGCAATGTGATCGCTGAGAGCGGGGACAGGTGTGTCCTGCCGGTCGCTGTCTGTTCATCACCGTTTCTCCAGACTGGCTGCAAAGTGAACTCACCGCAGATGGAGTCTGGCTCCGCTCCGGGCTCGGTATGGGAGAAGGCGCCACCCACCACGGCATTTCTTCCCACCAGGCTGTGTTGTGAACTGGAGCAGGATGGGAGACTGGCCCATGGAGCAGACCATCCCCTGCTTCTCCTGTACCCAGACCAGAGTAGAGCCAGACTCCGTCTGCCACTTCTCCTGTACTGGGCTGGCAGCAGAGCCAAACTAAGTCCATGGCGACAGTGGACCAATGAGCACACTGTGTGCAGATAGTACTTATGGGAGTTGTAGTTTCATAGTCTCACATTGTGATAGGTTTATTATTTTAGATGACATGATTTATGGTTTTTAGATAAACAATGATTTATTAGTGAACAGAAAATAAATGCTGCGCCAGGGCAGGAGTGAAATTAAATAATAATCCAAACGGCGTGTCATGAAAAAACAGCAATAATCTGGTCCCCAAACCAGAGCACAGCACGAGTCGAGTGGTCTACCACAGTTCAAGGACCACCAGATGGATGAACACGGCATGTTGGGTGGTCTACCAAAATCCATGGGCCCCCAGACGGGAGAAAACACATGAACCTTTTGCTCTAAAAATACATGAGCCCTTTGCTCTGAAAACAACATATGAGCCTTTTGATCTGAGAATTACACAGGAGCTCTTTGCTCTGAAAATAACACATGAGCACCATACTTAGGGAAAAATGACATGAAAACCTTAGATTGAGTTGCTGATAACAAAGAACCCTTAAACTCAGGAGATGACAACATGAAAACTTTAAATTCAGGAGGTGACACGGGAGCTTTAAGCTTTGGTGAAAATAACATGAGAGCCTCTTGCTCTAAAACTGATGACTGAGGCGTGCCAACCCCAGCAACCAACAATATGTGCATGCTGGCCTCCGGACAGGGCGACTGGGGAGAGCTGACCTCTGGATGAGGTGGCTGTGTCCATTACTGACTGCGTCTTACTGTCAGAGAAGCGTTTGCTCCTCTGGGGCAAATAAGGCGAGGACCCACTTGCTAGGCGAATATGGGAAACCATGATTTATTAGTGAACAGAAAATAAACGCTGCGCGAGGGCAGGAGTGAAATGAAATAATAATCCAAACGGCGTGGCATGAAAAAAGCAGCAATAATCCAGACAATGTGGTATAAATAATAACGAGATAAACATAATGTTAACATAAGACACAGCAAAGAACAGACTGAAAACGTACATGAATAGAGAGAGGAGCAATCAAGACAAACCAGAACAGGTGAGCACCATCAAGGCCATCAAGAGGCACAGGTCGGGCGGGGCTGAACAAACACAGAGAGGACACACACCAAACATGATATATGGGTCAAAACTTAACACAAAGTGTGGACAGGAACTGCAGCCATGTCTAAACCATTACAACTGGTTGTGCTTTTCAAAATACAATGTGAGATATTTTGAGTGCACTAAAGAGTGAATAAAACTATCATTTAAGATTTTGATCAGGACTAAAAAATGGCTGATTCACTGTATAGGGCACTATATAGGGAATGAGCAAATATTTCCAACACAGCGAGCTAGCCTCTTGCTTGTCAGAAATTAGCGATTAGTGCACCGCTGGCTGAAGAGATTCATTCACTCTGATCGCTCATTTTATTGTCTAATTAAATGTAATCTACAGGCAAAATGTCCACAATGTATGACAGTGATACTCCAGCAAACTGATTTGAGCATTCTGTGATGATCAGGTGAGCGTGCTCCCCCTCCTTCTATGTTTCTCTCCCTGCCTTCCTCTCGGGTCCCAGAGTTGATTGAGCTCAATCAACTCTGGGACACACCTGCACACACCTGCTGCTGCCTCATCTGCCAGTTTTGAAAGCATCAGTCTGTGACTGTTTCCTCGCTGGACCATTGGGTATTGGTGCCATTGCATCAAGTTAATCGTATTGTATTTTTGATTTCCACCAGCTCCTGACCTTCTCCTTTTTCATCTTCCTCAGGTTGTTGCCATCTCAACGGTGACTAATTACTCCGGGGCTGCGCATGCTCACCTGTACCTCCGACCATCACGTCTGGACACCTCCTTCTCCACCTGTTTGCCCTGCTGGATCTATTCCCTTCAGCTCACCACCCACTTCATGCTGGGTCTCCATAGCCCAGCCCTCTGCTTGTCGTAGTAAGCCTCCCATCTTCTCTCGAACTCTAGTCCTCTTCCTAAACTTCCTCCTCATTAACCATTTCCCCTTTTTAATCCCCACAGGCTGTGTGCTCCCCTCAGTGAATTTATTTACTCAGCTTTTCAATAAACTGGGCTATTAACTGGGCCCAGTCCATACTGAGCAGTCCTGAGGGCCACCATTACTCCTATGATTGGCTGTGTGCTCCTCTTGGTGGGTTTATTTATTCAGCTTTTCAATAAACTGGGCTCTTAACTGGGCTCAGTCCATACTGAGCAGTCCTAAGGGCCACCATTACTCCTATGATCGGTTCGTTCAGGAATTCACTCGGGTGTTCGATCATACGGAGAGTGAGGGGAATCGCACGAGCCGGCTGTTGGTGCTTCGGCAGGGAAGTCGGTCTGTCGCTGACTTCTTGGTTGAGTCCCGGGTTGTTGCGGCCGAGTCTGGATGGAATGACGTTGCCCTGCACAGCCCCTTTCTCCGGAGGCTCAATTCCAATCTCCGCAACAACCTGGCCATCCACGCCAACCCCTCCTCTCTGGATGAGGTCATCGGACATGCCATTGGCCTAGACAATCGCTACCACGAGTGCGCTAAGAAGCAGAGGTCCACTGCCTCTTCACCTGCACCGTGGTCATCCCCCCCGTCCTCTCGCTCCGCTGGGATGGCCTCTCCAGAGCCAACGGTCCTTGGCCGAGCCCATCTGACTCTGGAGGAGCACCAGCGCTGGATCAAGGCGGGTCAAGTCTTTATTGCAGTCCCACGGAA
This sequence comes from Pholidichthys leucotaenia, assembly GCA_020510985.1. Lineage (NCBI taxonomy): Eukaryota > Metazoa > Chordata > Actinopteri > Cichliformes > Pholidichthyidae > Pholidichthys > Pholidichthys leucotaenia. The sequence continues at coordinate 434,427,859 of CM035838.1, read as the reverse complement.
CACGTGTTGCCAAGTTGCCCCCTCTGGCAAAAAGATTTGGCCCATCAGTAGCTGTGGGGGGGGGGGGGTATCTGGCGGGCAAGTCTTAACAAATCCCCTCGGTTGTTTAATCTTACCAGCTCTTCTCCAACAACCCTGGGCTGAACTCAAGGTCACCACTCTAATTGACTCTGGAGCGGAGCAAAATTTTATTTCTCAGGGGTTAGTTCAAAAACTAAAGATTCCCACTGGTGTCCTACCGTCCCCTCTAAATGTCGTCACCCTTTCCGACAGTAATTTGGCCTTGGTCACCCTTCAAACCGAGCCTGTTTCCATCCTCCTGTCCAGTAACCATCACGAGACCCTCAACTTTTTTGTGCTGCCCAGTTCTTCTTCACCCGTCATCTTAGGTTATCCGTGGTTCCATAAACATAACCTCATAATAAATTGGGGTCAAAATTCCATTACATCCTGGAGCCCTTTTTGTCTCTCGTCATGCCTTCGTTCAGCCGCATGGTCACCTACTCTCCCCATCTCCCCCCCTCCAGCCAAGCTGCCTGAACTCAGCTGCGTGGCCAAGGTCTATCATTACCTAGGGGAGGTCTTTAGCAAGTCTAGGGCCCTCTCTTTACCCTATGACTGTGTAATAGACCTCCTCAAGGGCACACAGTTGCAGTCCAGCTGCCTCTATAGTTTGTCTGGGCTGGAGAGGGAGGCTATGGAGAACTAAAGATTTGCTTAATGCCGGCATCATTTGTCCATCTTCTGCTCCTCTTGGTGCCAGGTTCTTCTTTATGGGCAAAAAGGATGGGTCCTTGCGGTCATGCATTGATTGTCACAAGCTGAATGCCATTACTGTCAAAGACAAATATCCCCTGCCGCTTATTAATTCAGCCTTTGAGCTTCTCCAGCACGTGCAAGTGTTCACCAAGTTAGATCTCAGGAATGCGTACCATTTGATTTGCATACGCGGAGGTGACAAGTGGAAGATGGCATTTAAAACACATTTGGGGCATTTTAAATATCTAGTAATGCCCTTAGGGCTGACCAACGCTCCTGCCGTCTTCCAGCGATTAATTAATGACATCCTCCGGGACATGGTGAACCAGTGTGTCTTCATTTACCTCAATGACTACTTATTTTTCCCCGTACGCTGGAGGAGCACACAGTCCATGTTCGGGTCTTACAACAGCTGCTCGAGAATCAGCTTTTTGTGAAGGCCAAGAAGTGTGAGTTCTCTTCTTGCTCCACTTCCTTTTTGGGGTTCATTGTAGCCGAGGGTGATGTGAAGCCAGACCAGGCTAAGATCAAAGCTGTCCTTGATTGGCCTACCCCACAGTCCAGGAAGCATCTTCAGTGCTTTCTGGGCTTTGCAAATTTTTTTACCACCTCAACTAAGATCCCATTCAAATAGTCAGAAGCAGCAGAACAGGTCTTTTCTGCTCTTAAAACTCTTTTTCTCAGGCGCCCATCCTGTCTCAGGTCGACCTTCTATTCCAGTTTGTGGTAGAAGTAGACGCTTCTGATTCAGGGGTAGGCGCCGTCCTCTCTCAGTGCTTCGTCTCCAATCAAAAATTACATCCTTGTGCGTATTTCTCCCTGCCAAGAGAAATTATGCAGCAGGAGACCGTGAGCTGCTGGCCATTAAGTTGGCATTAGAGGAGTGGAGGCACTGGCTAGAGGGAGCCACCCAGCCATTTGTTGTCTGGACAGATCATAAAAATTTAGAGTACCTAAGGTGAGCCAGAAGATTAAACTCTAGACAAGCCCGCTGAGCTCTGTCTTTTGTTAGGTTCAACTTCTCCATTACTTACTGCCCTGGCTCACGCAATACTAAACCTGATGCTCTCTCTCGCCAGTTCTCTTCTAATCACTCTCCATCCTCTCACCCTCTCGTCACCCCTGCTTCCTCTGAGCCTATCCTGCCCTCTACCAGCATTGTAGGAGCCCTCTTTTGGGAGGCTGAGCAGAGGGTCAGGCTGGCCCAGTCCTCCAAACCCATCCCTGAGGAAGGCCCGCCAAACCAATTGTATGTCCCTGCTAGCCTTCGCAGTGAGGTAATCCAATGGGGGCACACCAGTTTCTTTGCTTGTCATCCAGGAATTTTTAGAACTATCAAACTCTTGCACCAGGCGTTTTGGTGGTCGACTCTTTGTTCGGATGTCTGGGACTTCGTTAAAGACTGCCAGGTCTGTGCCACCAATAAGTCTGACTCTTCACCCCCAGCCGGCCTTCTTCACCCCTTACCTGTTCCGAGTCACCCCTGGTCTCATGTGGCTATGGACTTTGTTACGGGCCTCCCGCCATCGCAAGGTAACACCATCATACTAACCATTGTTGATCGCTTTGCCGAGGTTATTCACCTGCTGCCCTTGCCAGAGTTGCCCACATCTACAGAGACTGCCATTCTCCTCACCTTTCACGTCATTTGTCTCCATGGCATTCCTGTCGACATAGTTTCAGACTGCGGTCCACAGTTTACTTCGCAGTTGTGGAGGGCCTTCTGTTGCTCCATCGGCGCCACTACCAGCCTTTCCTCCGGTTACCACCCTCAGAACAACGGTCAGGTCGAGCGTGCCAACCAGTCCCTGGAGGCCACCCTGAGGTGTGTGGTTTCCTGCAACCCCACCACCTGGAGCTCCCATCTGTCCTGGGTGGAGTATGCTCACAACACCGCTGTCTCCTCCGCTACTGGCCTGACACCCTTTGAGGCCTCCTTGGGGTACACTCCTCCTCTCCTATGTATGGCGGAGAGGGAGTTAGCCATTCCATCTGTGGAGGCCCAAGCCCGCCGCTGCCACTGTCTCTGGAGGTCCACTCGGGCTGCCCTTCTCCGTTCATCTAATCAGAACTGTCTCTATGCCAACCGCAGACGTACGCTGGTGCCCAGGTAAACTGTTGGCCAGATGGTGTGGCTGTCAACCAAACAGGTTCCATTGAAGACAGAGTCGAGAAAGTTGTCTCTACGTTTTCTGGATCCATTCCCCATCTCCCAGATCATCAACAATGTCACAGTCTGTCTCAAGTTGCCTCCGTCGCTCTGCATCCACCCAACCTTCCACATATCCCGAATTAAGCCTCTCTCTTCCAGTCCTCTTTGTCCTCCCCCAAAGCCTGTTCCTCCTCTCAGGGTCCTCGACGGCCACACCACCTACACTGTCCAGAGGATCTTGGACATTTGTCGCCTGGGCCAGGGGCTGCAATATCTGGTCCATTGGAAGGGTTATAGACCTGAGGAGAGGTCATGGATTCCCGGATCATACTTTCATGACAAGGGTATGGTCCGGGCTCTTTTTGGGTTTTGTCAGAGTTTGCAAAAAGTTGCCAAACAGTTTGCCAACAGTTTTTAAGATTGCCAACAGTTTTTCTTGTCGGCAAAAAAATTTGAACAAGTTCATTTTTTTTTTTGCTAATGTATTTTCCATAAACAGTTGCAAAACAGTTGTAAGCATTTGCAAACAGTGTGTTGTTAAAGTTATTTTTGGTTTGCCTAGTAGTGAACCCTTGCAACTGTTTCAGACCCTTTACGACAAAACTTTTGGTGACCTTAAATACTGTGTGTCAACATTCCTCAGCATTGTCATGTTCATCAGCTGTGAGATACCACCTTTACTCTTTATTACTTTACTGTCAGTACTCAGATTACTTGCCTTTTTCAAATTCCTACTTCTCCTAAACAAAAACATTTATATAGTCCATCTCTGATCGGCTAAGGCTGCCTTCAGCGTACCCTACAGTAAGTCCAGCCATTCTTGTCATTTGAGTAGACTACCTGATAACAGTTACGATCCTGTCTCCACGTACCTTCTTTACAAGATGTTTTATAGCTGTGAGGAGCTTCCCTTTTCCGCCCCCAGTCCTCAGTTCTTTACCTTTTTCAGTGAGGTTTAGCAGCTTTTGGAGATTTTCCACCATGTAGGCTTCATGTTTTCTGTTTTTCAGGTATCTTTTAATGTACTTCATTTTTGTGCTATAAGAGTTTACATTTTCTTCTTTGGTTCCTGTACTCAAGTCAGCATTAAACCTCTTTTTCATCGTTTTTGGATAACTTCTGCATAAAGTTTTTGTAAGGCGCTGGACTGCTGCTCCTTCATTCTCTAAAGCATCTCACCGAAACCATGATAGAGAGAAAGATCCACTCTGCCCAACTCAACAAGGTTGCAAGAGGAGACGGTGAATGATCCAGGAGAACCTTTCAGGACCAGATCTCCTTTGGGCCCAGTTCCAGGGACGTATGACTGTGTGGCTGAACAGACACGTCTCAACCAGAGCAGCGTGGAATAACTCAGAATCTTTCTGTCTCTGCTTGACAAAAAAGATGTCTTAAATATTTTCTACCTTCGATAAGTTGGTTTCTTAATTATCCAAATCCACCAAGCCGATAATTCTCTCCCTTTTATTGTTGCAATTTTGCTCAAACCAACCAAATAGTGACTAAAATCATTTTTCCATATTTTTCACCAATTCTGATTTTTTGTTGTTTGTTTTTCCATTCAACATAAACCACCCTTCTTCTTAAATTACACTCAGAGCTAAATGTTCTGTAGGTTGTCCAATATCTGTCATCTCTATGACCATTTTCCCCAGGTTTATTCCAGTACCACTAAATCATCTGTGCTGCTTTTTTGTCTGATTGTTGTTTGTTGTGTTTTTATTACATGTTCTTATAAATACCAAGCTAACCTCTTAAAATTCCAGTGTTCTGCCAATACAGAATGTTTATCAGAGCTTCACAAAAGCAATGAAGGATGGCATCATCAGACTTCCTTACCTTACCAGGTAAGAAAGTCTGCCATCTCTTACCAGGGCAGAACCCAGATATTCTCTTATTTGGATATCTGTTCATGACAGTGGGATTCAGTTTTTAAATTTGGTATTTGGATATTAGCTCCTTCACCCAAACTGTTCGGTTTGCTAATACTAACTCTGTTTTACTAAATTTACAAATCAAGGTCACAAAATTACATGAATAAATTTATAAATATATAAAAAAAAAATTCAAATTCACATGACAAAAATTGAAAATTTATGAACAAAATGTCATAAATTGCCCAGGCAGGGGCGAAACAAAGACCCAAATGCTGGAGCTGTGAGTTTGCAGGAATTTAATAAAAACACAAAATATTACAAAGGAACAAAAACTTACAAGACTTGAGGCAAAGGCAAGATACAAGCAGGTAGAATAGCCAATGGCTAAGGCATATGAAAACGCCGGGAATAAAGTAAGAGTAGCATGGGACACATGCAGAAATACAAAGAGACGGGATAGGGGACTTATGTCTGAATACTGAGAAGGATGCTGTACCGAACTCCAGTGCAGTGGCCCTTAAATAGCACAACAAGAAATTAAACCAAATGATAAACAGGTGTGGGTAAAAAGCGAGGATAATGAACTGAATTTGTGACAGCTGTCATCATTTTGGTCTGATTATCCTCGCTCCTGTTACCCACACTTGTCATCATTTGTTGTAATTCCTTTGTCCTATTCAAGGTGCTCCTCAGTTCAGTGCAGCATCCTTCATTAAGTTCTAGACGTGAGTCCAGCATCTTTTCAACATTCATCCTTGTTATCCGGTGTGAGTCCAACGCTTCAGCCTATTTCCAGGCTGTTCTCATTTTTCCCTGTTTAGGCTAGTTGATCTTACCAGCGTGTGTCCCACCCTTCAGACGTTTTATCCAATGTGTGTCCCATGTCTAGTCTTTGGACTATCCTCATAATCCTGCCTGAAACTCAAGCCTTATAAGTTTATGTTTTTTCCCGTTTGGATTTTGTGTTTTTTATTAAACGTTGGCAAACTCACAGCCCAGCATTTGGGTCTTCATTCCACCCCACCTGTGCGTTTATGACAGAAGGACGCTGCCAGTGTGGACCCAGCGAACTGTGAGTTTGCTTTTTTGTTTCTTCACTCCCTTCTATTTTCGTTTCAGTCCGTTGTTGCTGGGATGTCAGCTCACACGGACTATCATGTCTTTGGACTGGACGAGATGGAGCGTTGGGCTGCGGGGCTGTTGGAGACCATCATCTCGGATGCTCACACTTCCCACACTCCCGAAGAGGCTCTGCAATGTTGGGATAGTGCGGCACAGGTAAAAGAGGCATACCCCAGCCTGTGGAGTTATCCAGAATTTGCGGTTCTCCTCGCCTCTGTGTCCAACTCCCAACACATGCTCCGTGGGTTGGGGAAAACCTCTCCTCCACCTGTACCTGTGCCAGCGAAGAAGCGTCCCCGGGTATGGAAGTCTCCAGCCTCTCGCCGCCATCCAGCTGCAGCCCTGCTTTCTTCTCTTCAACAGTGGCACACACCATCTGCCGTCACACTAGCGCTGGAGGAGCCCACGGTTTGCTCGATTGGGCACGCAGCCTTTGTGCCCCTCGACAGTCCCACTGCTGAAGTGCTGGAGGAGCACCGGCGGGTTTTGTTGGCAAAGACAGAACTGTTACTGGATTATAAGCCATGGCTTCTTCCGGAGTTAGTGGCCCAGCTGCTTTGAGGTTCACCGGGTGGAATGGAGTCTGACCTCACAACAGAGGGTCCCCTGACTCCAGTGCTTCACCACCCTCGTCAGACAACCTCCACAGCCCCCGGAAGGGATTCGCCTGGTTCTGCAGCAGCAGCAACAGCAACAACCCAGGAATTAAGACAAGTACCTATTCATTTGTTAAAACCTGGAAATGAATTGCTTTGCCTTATTTCCAGGGGATGGGGGGGGTGCTCAGCAGCAGTTATCCACTTTGGCTGAGCCCTCACCGCCTGCTGCTGCAACAACTACCTTATCCTAACCTGCTTTGCCCGTGTCCCCCTCTGCTTTCCCTGTGTGTCAGCCGGTCCTGGGAGGGAGTCGCCAGACAATGGAGGGCCCTGCGGTTCTAGAGAGTCCTGTTCCGGTCCCACAGTCTCATTCTGAATGGGAGAGGAGCACCCCCTGCGTCCCAGAGCCTGAGCCGACAATAAAGTGCCCCCTGGTTTCTGCATCACAGGACTCGGAGCCTTTGGTGAGACAATCCCCAGCTTCAGCTGTCACATCTGGAGGTCCACCAGCATCAGCCATTATGTCTGGGGTTCTACCTGCTTCAGCCGCCACGTCTGGGGGTCCGCCAGCATCAGCTCAAGTCAAGGCAAGTACTCTTTCCTGTCTCTACATTATCAGTTTTAGAGAGATCTTGTCTTGCTCGTGGTGGAGAGAACCAGTTGCAGCAGCCTCTGCTCCTGAATTTTCCTCACCGGGCTCCACTGCTGTCAGTAACAGGGATCCGGTGGTTATCTCTTCTTCCCCATCTGAGGTGGCCGTGTCGGAGATGGATTCCCAGATGGATGGATTTAAGATGCCCCAGCCTGAGTGACCGGAGTCCTGGACAGCGGTGGAGCCCGAGTTAAGGCAAGTCTTCTTTTTCGTCTTCCCAATATAAGTATTAGAGAGGTCTTGCTTTGCTCTTGATGGGTAGAGCCAGTTGCAGCTGCCATCTGTTCCTGAGCTTTCCTCGTCGGGCTCCACTGATGCCAGTGATAGTGACCCGGTGTTTGTTTCTTCTTCCCGGTCTGAGTCCTTGTCTGGTTCCACCAATGGTCATCAGTCCACTGCGTTTGGTTCCACCGATGGTCATCAACCTTCACTTGAGGTCACCGATGGTCATCAATCGTCGCCTGAGGTCACGATGGTCGTCAGCCTTTGCCTGAGGTCACTGATGGTTGTTTGTCCTTGCCTGAGGTCACTGAGAGTCATCAGTCATTGCCTGAGGTCACTGATGGTCATCAGCCTTCGCCTGAGGTCGCTGATGGCCATCAATCTTCACCTGAGGTCACCGATGGTTGTCAGTCTTCACCTGAGGTTGCCGATGGTCATCCGTCTTTGCCGCCTGGTTTCCCTGCTAGTCAGCCATCCTCTTCGTCGGGTTTTCCCACCAATCAGCCGTCTTCTACATCTGGTTTCCTCGCTGGTAATCCATCCTCTTCGTCTGGTCTCCTCACTGATCAGTCTTCTTTGTCTGGTTTCCTCGTTGGTCAGTCATCTTCGTTATCTGGTTTCCATGCCTCAGCCCCTGCGATCCACGAAAGGCACGAGTTCCAGCTCCCACCTCAAGGATGGGGTGTATCATGCCCGATGGCCCATTGGCAAGTACTCTTCTGTCTTTATATTATCAGTTTTATAGAGATCTTGTCTTGCTCATGACGGGGAGAGCCAGTTGCAGGTGCCCTCTGTTTCTGAGTTTTCCTCGCTGGGCTTCATTGCTGTCAGTAACAGGGATTCGGTGGTTATCTCTTCCTCCCCATCTGAGGTGGCTGTGTCGGGGATGGATTCCCAGATGGATGGATTTGATACGCCCCAGCCTGAGTCACCAGAGTCCTCGACGGTGGTGGAGCTTGAGTTAAGGCAAGTCCTCTTTTTTGTCTTCACAATGTCAGTATTAGAGAGGTTTTGCTTTACTCTTGGTGGGGAGAACCAGTTGCAGCTTCCATCTGCTCCTGAGCTTTCCTCGCCGGGCTCCACTGTTGCCAGTGATAGTGACCCAGGGTTTGTTTCTTCATCTGGTTTCCCGCTGATCAGTCATCTTCTTTGCCTGGTTTCCTTGCTGGTCAGCCATCCTCTTCATCAGGTTTCTCCACCCATCAGCGGTCTTCTTCGTCTGGTTTCCTCACTGGTTAGCCATTTTCTTTGTCTGGTCTCCCTGCTGATTAGTCATCTTCTTTGTCTGGTTTCCTCGCTGATCAGTCATCTTCATCATCTGGTTTCCATGCCTCAGCCCCTGCGGTCTGCAAAAGGCACGGGTTCCAGCTTCCGCCTCCAGGAGGGGGCGCGTCGTGCCCGTTGGCTCAGGTATACTGGGAAACCACCCGACAGACTACGCCCTCTGGTAGGGTGGCTTAGGACCTCTGGGAGGCCACCCAATTTATTCCACCGTGTGATCTGGTGGTTTTGGATCTTCTGTAGGCCACCTGAACTGCTTTACTTTTTCACTCAGTGGTCCTAGAGTTTCTGTTGCCACCTGATCTGTTCTGTTTTGTGGGTCATGAGCGAATGTTTTTGTTTTGTCCCCCCTAGCCTGGTCTCCCCCACCACCCTTCCTGGATGGATTATTGTTCTGTTCTTGTTGGGGGGGGGGGGTGCTTTCTTTTTCTTTTTGATGTTACCTTGGGGTGTCTGGAATCCACCCCTTAGAAGGGGGCTCTGTCATGCTGTATAGCAAGGTTGGGGAACCATGCTCCCACTTTTTGTTATTCTGATTATTTTCTGTAATTTTCCCATTTTAGTTTAGTTTTTAATCTGGTTGGTTGGATGTATTGTTATTTGAGTTTGCCTTTTGTTTCTATTTAGGAAAGTTTCTGTTCTTAGTTTAGTTATCATTATCTTGGCACTGATATTATGTGTCTGTGACCATCCAGTTTTGTAGTATGAATATTATCTGCCTTTTAGACATGAGCCTACCTTCACCTTTGCTTGTAATTCTCTTTTTGTAATGTAATATTTCAGTATTTCCATCTCTTGTTTTTGTATTTATCTTGTCCTCGCCTTTTTGGGACATTTCTCCTTGTTTGCATTACCTGGTCTGTTTCGCATTTTGTAATCATTTCATATACAGTATATAGCCAGTTACTTGTGGCCATATTCTCCTGTGCCTTTATTTTGACAGTACTCATTGTTTCTTTCCTCTTTTAGTACAAGTTCGCGGGCTGTCACAGCTGTCATTATTTTTGGTCTGATTATCCTCTCTCCTGTTGCCCACACTTGTCATCATTTGTTGTAATTCCTTTGTCCTATTTAAGGGCCGCTGCACCTCAGTTCGGTGCAGCATCCTTCATTAAGTTTGAGATGTGAGTCCCACGTCTTATCATCATTCATCCTTGTTAGTTATCCGGCGTGAGCTCCATTCTTCAGCCTGTATCATGGCTGTTCTCATTTTTCCCTGTTTAGGCTATTTGGTCTTCCCGGCGAGTGTCCCACCCTTCAGCCTTATTATCTGATGTGTGTCCCACGTCTAGTCTTTGGACTATCCCCATAATCCTGCCTGAAACTCGAGCCTTGTAAGTTTATGTTTTTCCCGGATTTTGTGTTTTTATTAAACATTGGCAAACTCACAGTCCAGCATTTGGGTCTTCATTTCACCCCACCTGGGTGTTTATGACACAAAAATTTACATTTACACCCCCAGACCAGCCAACCCCGCACCCCCCCCCCCCAGTGGGGCCAACACCCACCCCACCACCCAGGCCAGAGACCGGCCTGGGCCCCCTCGCGCAAGCCCCCCCAGCACCACTGCCGCACACCCTGGGGACCCCCATGCCTAAAGAAGTCCCCCCCACCCAGGGGAGCCCACATAGCCGAGAGGCACTACCCCCCTTAATCCAGCACCCCCCGACTCACAGACACACCCCTCCCCACACCTTCACACCCACATGCTCCCATTTGCGCCCACATGCACTCCCTCACTCTCACTCACCCGGACCCACCCATTCTCTCTCACTCCTGTACCCGTTCAATTTCACCCCTCATTCACCCTTGTTTCTTAAGGTGGCTGAGAAGCAAATGCAGTGAGCCTGAATGCGCACCAGCACCCGAGAGCGGCCGAGGAGACTGCCGGCGCAGGCCAGCGGCCACCCCCCAGCCAACCTACCCTAGGGCGGCCGTGGCCACAGAAGCAGACCCCCACCCTCAGCACCCACCCGAGCGACTGATCAGTAGATCACCGCAGGTGCCCCGAGATGCCACCCGACACACAAAGCGCTGCACAGAACCAATCCACCCCCACCACCTCCATTCATCACCCCCTCACTCCCACTTACTCTCATATTCAGTCCCACTCTCACTCCCTTGGTTGTATCTATACATTCAGCACCACAAAGGGATTTTGACCACATGATGGGTCCCAGGCGCCCTACTGGGCCCCCACGCCCCCACGCCCCCAGCAGAAGGAGGATAACAGGGGTGAGGGAAGACCCTCACTCCCCCTCCCCTCTGCACAAAACATGGTGGATGTATGTCAGTTATATGATGTGATTATGTGTAAATGTGTGGACTACTATAGTGCAGTTAAAATTGGGGGGATGGTGATTGGAGCACCGCTAGACACTGCGATGGGCAGCAGGGCCCCCAACCCCCCCAAGTCCTCAGTGTCTAAAATGCAATTAAAATTGAGGTGAGGGCAGCCCCACGACGCAGCAAAGGTAAAGGTTGTCACATTATTCTGAATACTTATTTTTTTTAATGAAAAATAAATTCGACCCAAGGGGTATCCAAGCTGGGGCTTGATATCACAGCTTCTCACACCAGAGTCCAGTGGTCTAAGAGGCTTGATCACTTGGCAAGCCCAGTAGAAATGCCTATATAAACTTATATAGATTTTCCACGGGTGAAGAATCCAAAAAAACTCACTTCATGCAGTCGGCAGTTCAGCTCCCTGTATCTTTGGCTGATGTCACTGTTTTTAATTCTTGTGACTTTTTTTCCCACTCCTCATATGCCTCCAAGAGAGCTTGTAACTCTTCCTCAGAGAAATAATTCTCTCTTTTCCTCCACTGCTCATGGTTTCTTAGTAGGTTGAGGTCAATCAACTCTGAGTTGATCAAACAGTCATAACTGGAATTCTGGAACCAGAAACTCTGAGTAAGTTCTGGCAGGTTCACTTAACCCTGAGTTCAGGATTTATTTCAGGCTATTTAACCCTGTTTTCTGGAATACCCCCTGCTGGTATTCACTCTTGTTTTGAGCTTCAAGTGCTGCCACGTGTGTGCCAGTCACAGGTGTAATGGAACACTCGTGGGATCAGCTTGGGCGTGCTGTATGTGCTAGAGTGACCAACATGACCTTCAACAGTTGAGGGCCTGTTTCCATCAGGCTTCACCTGACACACATTTGTTCTATGAGTGATGTGATGTAGCTGTCTGTATTGAGATGATGAGGTGTGTTCTGTTACAAAAATGTCAAAGTCAGTTTTTGCTTTAAGGCAAAAACAAGAACCTAAGCCCACCTACTAGTGATGGATTCTCACGTCACTTAAATGTACTGAGTCACTTTTGGTTTGTTCACTAAAAAGATCCATTCAAAATAGTCTGGCACCGAATTGTGCTGTACTGGAGGACAAACTGTCTACCACTCACTGAACTGTGAGTTGGCTGAACGGAGCGGACAGGGCTTGTTTGCTGCTCAGACAGGTAATTCAGCTGGTGATCCCTGGCTTCCAGTACAATTCCACATGGAAAATTCCCCCACCATGACAGCCTTAGTTATGATGGATTATAGGTAATGACAGACGGACAGGTTTTTTACAAACCTGTCCATCAAGATGACAGACAAAAAATTGTAGCATAACCTCTGACAGGCACACACACACACACACACACACACACACACACACACACACACAAATATATATATATATATATACACACACAGTTAGGCCCAAAAATATTTGGACAGTGACACAAGTTTTGTTATTTTAGCTGTTTATGAAAACATATTCAGGATACAATTATATAATCAATATGGGCTTAAAGTGCAGACTCTCAGCTGTAATTTGAGAGTATTCACATCCAAATTGGAGCAAGGGTTTAGGAATTACAGCTCTTTAATACGTAGCCGCCTCTTTTTCAAGGGACCAAAAGTAATTGGACAATTGACTCAGAAGGCTGCAAAAAAAAAAATAACAAGGCTGCATGGGCTCTTCCCTCATTAACCTGTCATCAATTAAGCAGTTAAAAGGTCTGGAGTTGATTCCAGGTGTGGCGTTTGCATTTGGAAGTTGTTGCTGTGAACACACAACATGCGGTCAAAGGAGCTCTCAGTGGAGGTGAAACAGACCATCCTGAGGCTGAAAAAAAAGAAGAAATCCATCAGAGAGGTAGCAGAAATGTTAGGAGTGGCCAAATCAACAGTTTGGTACATTCTGAGAAAAAAAAGAGTGCATTGGTGAGCTTGGGAACTCAAAAAGGCCTGGACGTCCACGGAAGACAACAGTGGTAGATGATCACAGAATCCTTTCCATGGTGAAGAACAACCCCTTCACAACATCCACTCAAGTGAAGAACACTCTCCAGGAAGTAGGTGTATCAGTATCTAAGTCTACCATAAAGAGAAGACTTCATGAGAGTAAATACAAAGGATTCACCACAAGGTGCAAACCATGAATCAGCCTCAAAAATAGAAAGGCCAGAATTGACTTTGCCAAAAAACACCTGAAGAAGCCAGTCCAGTTCTGGAACAGCATTCTTTGGACAGATGAGACTAAGATCAACCTGTACCAGAATGATGTGAAGAAGAAAGTTTGGAGAAGAATTGGAACAGCTCATGATCCAAAGCACTACATCTTCTGTAAAACATGGTGGAGGCAGTGTGATGGCATGGGCATGCGTGGCTTCCAATGGCACTAGGTCACTTGTGTTTATTGATGATGTGACAAAAGACAGAAGCAGCCGGATGAATTCTAAAGTGTATAGGGATATACTTTCTGCTCAGATTCAGCCAAATGCAGCAAAGTTGATTGGACAGCGCTTCACCAATGATCCAAAACATACTGCAAAAGCAACCCAGGAGTTTTTTAAAGCAACAAAGTGGAATATTCTGCAATGGCCGAGTCAGTCACCAGATCTCAACCCAATCGAGCATGCATTTCACTTGCTCAAGACAAAACTTAAGGCAGAAAGACCCACAAACAAGCAACACTTGAAGACAGCAGCAATAAAGGCCTGGCAAAGCATCACAAAGGAGGAAACCCAGCATTTGGTGATGTCCATGGGTTCCAGACTTCAGGCAGTCATTGCCTGCAAAGGATTCTCAACAAAATATTGAAAAGTAACATTTTACTTAGGGTTATGTTTATTTGTCCAATTACTTTTGAGCCCCTGAAATGAGGAGCGTTTGTATAAAAATAGCTACAATTCCTACATGTTTAATCATATATTTTTGTTCAACCCCTTTAATTAAACCTTAAAGTCTGCACTTCAATTCCGTTGTAGTTGTTTTATTTCAGATCCAATGTGGTGACATGCAGAGCCCAAATCATGAAGATTGTGTCACTGTCCAAATATTTCTGGGCCTAACTATATATATATATATATATATATATATATATATATATATATATATATATATATATGTGTGTGTGTGTGTGTGTGTGTGTGTGTGTGTGTGTGTGTGTGTGTGTGTATATATACTGTATATTGTCCAGAGTAACACAGAATACCTCTAAAATTCTATGATATTCGAAGATATTGTTAAAAATATTTCTCTGTGCTAGATTTCATTGTTGAATTTTTTGGATCTTTTTTTTTCTTGCCATGATCAGAGGGAACATTTGAGCAGACAGATATTCTAGACTTTAGTTTACATATTATCCAGAGTTTTTGTTGCTCCCTTTTGCATTTTTGATTATGTCTAAGAAGAAATTTGTTTTTACTATATGGGGCTGCATGGTGACTTCATTTCTGAGGCTTTTAAAAATCAGTCTATACTTAAATCCGTGTTTAGCCATTTTTATAAGAGCTAAATCCCTTTTTTTTTCATGAGATTCTATAATTTTTCCTTTAGCCAAGGTAGATCCTGTTTTCTCTTAGTTTATTGGTTTATTTGTCAGGGACCATGTACAGAAAAAAATATTAAACACAGGGTAAAAATGCTCTGTACCAGATTATAGCGTTCTCACTTATTTCCATCTGTAGTCCCTGGGGCAGGCAGGAAGATAGTAAAAGAAAAAAACAGCACATATAGAAAACAATTCAGGTCAGGTTTCAGAAACTGTTGACCCTGAAACAAGCAGGGAGTAAGTTTAAAGGTAAAAATTTAAGAGAGACAGCAAACATAAAAACCAATTTAGGAGTACAATTTCATGATCCCATTTAAGGGAGAGAGTCAATGCTGGCAGGCTTAATTACTTAAAATCAATTTTTTAGTCTCTGTGGTAAAGTCTCTGTAATTTGTTCTGGTCTTCAAAGCAGTGGGGAACTTGTTCCATTCCGTTATATCTTTGTATGAGAATGCTGATTGTCCAAAAGCAGTGTAGCGTCAATCCCTTTGGCTCCAATCTATAAAATCACTCTTAACCTTAAAGAAATTATTTAACCCAAAAGTCTGGTCAAGACTTGTTTCCTTCACCTAAGAACCATGGTTTGAAAACACATTCCATGGTAAAAGGGACGATAAGGATCCCATTTCGTGCCAGAACGGATTAGTCTGCAATCATAAATCCCTGAACATCCTCCCCAACCAGGCAGCTTTATGCTTTAAGAACTGTTTGAAACCTTCCAGATACATTGGCCCACATTCCACAGGTCTCTAGGAATTATCCACAGCTCAACATTACCCCCTGGGGGACAACTCCAGAATATGTTTGCTGTTGCCTCTGCAAGCTGAACTGGGGTTAATGAATGAAATGACTTTCTTTTAACAAAAACTCTCAATTCTCAGATTATTTTCTTTTTCAGGACACCCTGGAAAATCAAGCGGGACACTGACATACCATTCTGGTTTGAAATGTTTCAGTAATCATCAGAGATGTGCCAATCCAATCCGAGGTATCAGTATCGGGTCGGCTCCAACTATTTTGCCTGGATTGGTATTGGTAAGAAATAAAAGTCATTGTCCAAAGTCTGATACATTAATAGTGATATTAATAAAATGAAAGTGCGGTAACTGTTCTCATCTATGCTGCGCATGGCTTGCCATAGACGTAAACAAACAGTGTCACTAGAGCTGTGCCGCGGTGGGTGGGACTTGCCTGAACATGTCAACATGTCTGCAGTGTGAAACTAAAAAGCAGGACTGCAGAATGCAACTACTTCGCGGGGTGGTACCAGCGTTTCCAATTTTAACCCTCTGAGTGTGTATGTTGCCGAACTGCGACATCACCCCTAGTGGTCAACAGTGGTAAATATTTTTTGTCAATAAAATAGTTCAGATTTCCAAGGCTATAACTTGAAAGTTGCAAGAGATAATGGCTTACTGTCAATTAGAAAGATGTAAAATATGATCCAACGTTTCAGATAGGAATAGATTTACGCATATAATTTGCATAATGTCATGGCACCTCTTTAAATTCCATAACTCAGTCAAAACTGGACTTCAGACATATTTACACAAAGAATGGTTCAGTCTTTTGACACCGTTTTGTTTACAGAGGTACCTCATCATCTTATCTTCAAAGTATATGAACAAGAACTCAATACATTAAAAAAAAAATGAAATAAGTCACTTACTGTTGACAACGGGGGGCTGGCTGGCCCAGGTGGATGGCTGGCTGGGGTGGTCGATGTGTTTTCACACATCATGGTCCATATTTTGCGTTCTGTCGGTAATTTAAAGTCTGTACCACATCTACTAAGTCTTATGATTATCCCGCATAAATTTTGTATGTATCCCATGGCTATTTTCGGCGTACAAGGCCGAAAAAGTGATGATGACGATTGCGGACATATTAGCTTTCTGGGCTAAATGCTAAAACAGGAAAAGAAAATGAGTTCTTCTTCGGTGTATTACGTGTCATCCACTGAGTCCTCCAACAGATGTCTGCCACCTTTTGAAACTGGCAAATCAGTATAATCAGTACAGATCCCCAAGGTAGGCGATCATGTCAGAGTGAGAAGACAGGCGCAGTGCCACGCTCTGCCACTAGGGGCACGAAAATTCTCACACTCAAAGAGTTAACACTACAAACTTGATAAAACATTTAGGGAAGTATCACAGTAAGGAATATGCTGAATTCTGCCAAGCGCCGAGCACAAGGATAAGAAATCCTGCACTGCAACAGATACAGGTTCAGGTTCAGGTTCAGGTTACTTTATTTGTACCCGTAGGTAGATTTGTTTTGCAGTCTGGTGACATCCATATTTACAAGCCACAAATTATATTCAACATAGACACAAACACAGGCACACATGAAACTGACTATAAACATGATAAAAAATACTCAAGGCTCCATCAATCAGGGTATAAAGACAAAGAGATGAGAGAAAAACCAGAGGTAAGAGAGAAGGGTCATATTAAAAAGTTAAAAACTAGTCAAAGAGGTTAAAAACTCAAAGGTCTAAAACCCAGTAAAATATTTAGAACCCAAATAACATCCTACAAAAATAAGTAAATATAAAATGGAGTTAATAAATAGGTACCTAAATTATGTGCAATATATTGTTACAACTTGTTCAACTCTTTGACAGCAGCAGGAACAAAGCTGTTTTTGAAGCGCTGGGTTTTACTTTTTGGGACAGCAAACCTCCGTCTTGAGGGAAGAAGCTGAAAGTTGCAGTGCAAAGGGTGGAAGTTGTCATTTAAAATGGAGGTAGCCATCCTCTGTACTTGTCTGGTGTACAGGGATGTCAGGCTCAGCTGTGACTCACCAAGAAAATGACTGGACCATCTAACTACCTGATCCAAGGATTTCCTCTGTTTCAGTTTTATCTGACCAAACTATGACACTAAAGAAAAGGATAAAACAGATTCAATAAAAGCCCGATAAAACACTCATTATGATTCGGTCAATTTGGAAGCATGCAAGTTTTCTCAAGCAATGCAAATGTTGCTGACCCTTTTTGCACACCCTTTCACAGTTCTCTTCAAAGTTTAAATTACTATCAATAATCGTCCCCAAGATATTTGCAGGATTGTACACATTCGGTGGTCTGGCCTTTTAGTACGGTGACTTTGTGCCTGGGAGTTTTCCTCCTAAAGTCAATAATCATATCTTTCGTTTTTGTTGTATTCAGCTACAGGTAGGAATCCTCACACCAGTGAACAAAGTCATCAACTACTGGGCCGTGGCCACTCTCACCATCCTGGAGGAGACTGACCATAACTGAGTCATCAGCATACTTTATAATGTGTCTGTTATGTCTGCTCCGACACATGTTTGTGTACAGGATGAAGAGTAGTGGTGACAACACACACCCCTGAGGAGAGCCAGTAGAAGAGCACTTTAGGTCAGACAATGTACCGTTGACCCTTACTCTCTGCGTCCTGTTGGTTAAGAAATCCAGAATCCAACCCATCAGATTATTGCTCAAATCAAATTGTTGCAGGAGCCTTTCAACTAAAATATGAGGTTGGATTGTATTAAAGGCGGAGGAAAAGTCCACAAATAAAAGCCTGGCGTGTGTCCCATGAAAATCCAGATGTTTAAAAAGCATGTTAAACAGAGTGACAGTGGCATCCTCCACTCCTCTGTGAGGCCTATAGGCAAACTGCAGAGGATCCAATACATGCTCAGTCTGCTTTAGGACCTTACATCTGACCAGTTTTTCAATTTCATTAAAATTGAAGTCAAAGCAACTGGTCTAAAGTCGTTTACCGTTTTAGGACAGCTGGATTTTGGAACAGGAACAACCACGGCTTCTTTCCAGATCTTAGGCACATGCTGTGTCTGTAAGGACTTACTGAAAATGTAATGAAATATAGGACTCAGTTCATGTGCACAGGACTTTACCAAGCGCCCACATATATTATCAGGGCCCTGACTTTTGTTCACTTTTACAGCGCAGAACTCCCTTTTAACATCCTGCACCTCAATATTAAAGTGCTGATTGTCTTTGAGTTTCTGTTTCAAATCTTGGGTTTCTGTGCTAAAATCAAAGGAGTCAAAACAACCATAAAAACAATTAAGAGCATTAGCCAGCTCTGTGTCTGAATTAAAACCATCTAAAAACACACAATTACTGCGCTCTGTGCTTTGAAGGCCTGCAATAGTTTTCATACTGGCCCAGGCTGAACCAAGTTTCTTTGTTGCCATCTTACTTTCCAACTCTGATTTATAATTCTGTTTTGCTTTTAAAATTTCGGCCTTCAGCTCTTTTGTGGCAACCTGTAACTCAGAAACAGACCCCTGTTTAAAGGCAAGTGCTTTCCTCTGTAAGCAGGATTTAACTGATTTTGTAACCCATGGCTTGTTGCTGGGATATAACTTGACACGTTTACGTGGAACGATCGTATTTTTACAGAAAGCCATGTATGAGCATGTGACGTCCACCAAAGAGTCCAAATCATCCCCGCAGGACAGTGTGAACATCTCCCAGTCTGTACAGTTAAAGCATTCCTGGAGGCTGTGCAGTGAATCCTCTGTCCACACATCTATGTCTCTGGTCTCCACCTTGCCTCTTCTGAGAGCAGATTTATATGTGGGCAGCAAATGTACACAGTTGTGATCTGAGGATCCTAAAGAAGGAACGGGAAGTGATTTGTAGGCCCTCTCTATGGATCCATAGCACAGGTCGAAATGTCTTTTTTCGCCTGGTTGGGCAGGAGACATACTGATAAAAGTTTTTAAGTGTCTTCTTTAAAGAAACATGGTTAAAATCCCCAAGAATAAAGTTTGGCGCCTCTGGAGAAATTGACTGCAGCCACTGGACCACATCAAAGATGGTGCTGGAGGCGGAGTCAGCATCTGCCCACGGGTGGATGTACACAGTGGTGATAAAAAGCTGGGGGAACTCACGAGGCAAATAAAAGGGGCGTAGTGACACAGACAGCAGCTCCACATCGGGTGTACAGATGCGCTCTCTGACCGTGACAGATGTGCAGTACTGCTTATTAATATATAAACATATGCCACCCCCCTGACGCTTCCCCGTTACCTCTTCCTGCCGATCAGAGCGGAGTGGGGCTCCAAAGCCGTCAATCCACAGGTCTGCGTCCCGGTCATGCGCAGTAAGCCAAGACTCGGTATAAGCCATGACACAGCAGTTCTTAAAGTCCTTCTGGTAGCGTACATTCCCCTGAATTTCATCCATCTTGTTCCACAGAGATTGTACGTTCCCAAAAATCATAGAAGGAAGAGGAATGTTACCAAACTGACGTCTTCTCAGGCGCAATTTCACACCTCCATGCTTTCCGCGTTTCCTTCTCTCGTCTCTCTTTTCACTGCTGTGTCCATGAACGTCTCTCAAAATAAAGTCCGGCAGTTGCGGCTTAGACTCAATCACAGACGCTGCATCAACCATGTTTAAATGCAGCAACATGTCCCTGGAATAATGTATTCTGCCCGCCATGATCCCGATCGCGTTTACCTCAGAGACAAAGAGCCGGAGGAAAAGTAGCAGCAGTGCAAAAAAGGGGAGGAAGTCCATATTGATGGAACCAGGGAGCTCTTCGCCATACAGTCCACAAACATTCCAGGACAGAACCGACACAGAGAATTTCGTAAAAACACATTAAAGTGCATAAAAACAGACACACAGACAACGGACTTTTTCACCAGTTGCCGGTCGCTGCGTGCGCATGCGCCCTGGATCTATTTGATACTGCTGGACTCTTTTCCAAAACGTGACAAACTACCTCCTGAGAGCAAAAAAGCAAAGATGATAACAGATAAAATTGTCAAATTTATCTGCTCGATGACCAACGCTTTGATCTTGTGGAAAACGAGGGTTTCCGGCGTTTAATGGAGTATTTGGAGCTTCGGAACACGCTGCCACACCGGAGCTAGTTTTCTGACAGTGGTCCCAGTTGCTGTAAGTAAGGAAGTATGCACATTTATCTCAAGACATTTATCAGCAATCCCAGCTTTAAGCTTCAATGAACCAAAGTTTAAAATAAAAAAGCATCATTGCTGAACAGAGTCAAATTTGTAATATATTTCTTGTTTGACTTTTAGATTTACAGTTGTGAAAAAATTAGGACACCCTGTATAAGCCTGTGTGCGTTTTTAACATATTTGGATATATGGATATTTAATATCAATGTTAAAATACAATTTTTCAAATTTTCTGTAAAATGTAATTCTAAACAAATAGTGAGGAATAAATTAAGACACCCCCATCTTTATTATGACACCCCCACCTTCATTCCCTCTTAAAATGGCTAAAATAATTTAAATAAATGCAAATAAAAACAAAAACAAGATCAGACATAGATACGTGAAACTTTCTTAATAAAGAACTGAATATTTAAAGGGGTGTCCAAATTTTTTCACGACTGTATGTTTTTATGTGTGCAAAATGCAGCCAGTCATTACCAATGTATGTTCTGTACTTAAGAGAGACTGTATCGGTTTTGGATCAGTATCGGTCGATACTCAAGGCCACAGTATCTGTATCGGTATCAGACTTGAAAAAGTGGTATCGGCTCATCCCTAGTAATCATTGGTTTAAATGTACTGCATGTTTGAAAATGCTTAAATGAACCTTATTCTAATGCATGTTAATTATAGAAGGACAAGTTTATGAAAGTGCATGCTCAGTGAAAGTTAGTCATGAATCACTGAAGTTAGCTTAGATTTTATATATAAGTATATAATGTGAATTTCTCCATTAATAATAATAATAACTAGAAAAGCACTCGGAGAGCGCAGACCTCCGCCAAGCGCCACAATTCCCCCCATACAGTGTTTGTGTGTACGTTTTCAGATTCCTTGAGCATGTAAACATATGACTAGCAATTGGATTCACAATGATTATTTGTTTATTTGACAGGGACAGTGCAATAAACACACAATTAATCAATGACAATCAATCTGATAGTGATAGGATTAGTGGTTCAGTAGTAAAAGCATTGCCTCCTTGGCGGAGGTAATAAACTGAAGTGTTGCTGTTGTGTCCATCTCCTCCACTGACGGATGCAAATTGGGTAGACAGGTTGCCGTGGGTTTTATATTATATTATGTTGGGGTTTCGCTCCGCGGCAAACGAGAATTTAGAAGCTTCGCCGGCAGAGAGCTCGTTATTGCGCAGCGCGTATGGCTGGCCGGCGAATTTCTGCCAAATGCGCAGCTCCTATGGCTGGCCGGTGAATTTCTGCCAAATGCGCAGCTCCTATGGCTGGCCGGGGAATTTCTGCCATCACTTTTAGCATTAGAGTGACACATATCAGGCGCAGCATTACTGGCGCCGGGATTCCTCTCTGTTGCGGAGCCGCAGGACAAAAGAAGGTGCGATAATGGTTGCCATGGGTTTTATTGGGTTTGCGGTCCGCGGAAAAAAGAGGATTTGGAAGCCTCCCCCAGCAGAGAGCTGGTTTTTGCGCAGCCCCTATGGCTGGCCGGGGAATTTCTGCCAAATAATCCGGCGCCGGACAGCTGCCCGTGTCAGCTTTTGCAGCGTAGTGCAAACACAGGCACTCTGGCGAGCCCTGTTTTCTGTGTGCTTTTGTGCCTAAAACTTTGAAGAAGGCGGAGTTTGTGTTCATCAGACACGACGACCAGCGCCCTCTATTGCGCCTGCGCACATGTTGAAAATGGCTGTATGTCACAGTGTTGAAAAATGCTTTAAAAAATTCCTGTATCCAGACGGTGAACCGGATCACCCCCAAAATTTAATCAGTTCTTCCTTGTACCATTTCCAACAACGCCTGAAAGTTTCATGGAAATCCGTCCAAGACTTTTTGAGTTATCTTGCTAACCAACAGACAAACAGACAGACAGACAGACAGACAGACAGACAGACAAACACGCAAACTCCGGCAAAAACATAACCTCCTCCTGGCCTTTTCGGCCTGGCGGAGGTAATAATGCATCAGATTTATATAGCGCTTTATCATAGACACTCAAAGACGCTTCACAAGTAGATACATTATTCATTCACTCCAGACAGACAATGGTAGTGGCAAGCTACTACTGTAGCCACAGCTGCCCTGGGGCAGGCTGACGGAAATGTGGCTGCCAATCTGCGCCAACGGCCTCTCCGGCCGCCACCGAACATTTATACACATTCATACCCAGTGTTATGGGCACTGAAGGCAATGCGGGTGAAGTGTCTTGCCCAGTGACACAACGGCAGGATATCTGGGGAGAGTGGGATTCGAACTGCGGGATTCGAACCGCTAACCATCAGGTTATTAGATGACCTGCTCTGCCTCCTGAGCCACTGCCGCCCTAATATGTGTTTGCCTTCTAAAAACTTATGTCAGTCATTTGACTGGTACCAGCCAATCACCAGGCCGTCTCTGTTAGACAGTGCCCCCTTTCATTCTATTGGTCGGTTACAGACAAAGGACTGTTTTCTTGTTGGACCAGAGTTCATTCGATTCTCCCGCGATGAGAGACAATTGGTTCTTTTTCATGTCAGTCAAGTTTTTTTCCTACAGAAACTATTCAGTTTAAGTGAGGAACACCCTCCTTCAGGCAGTGGTTCTTTCTGAAAGTTTGTCTAGGTTGTCTGTGTGTCCTGCCTTGAATTCTGTCTTTGCTTTAAACATCTGGGAAAAATACTTTTTTTTTTCTGTTTTGAGCTCAAACTTCTCTTTTTACTTGTCTGAGCCAAAAGCACCTTCAACGCATCAAGGTTGTTCAAAATTCATCTGCCAGACTTTTAACTCAAACTAAGAAAAGGGCTCACATTACACCGGTTTTGGCAGCACTTCACTGGCTCCCAGTTGGTTTTAGGATTCCGTTCAAAATTTTAGTTCTTGTTTTTAGAGCTTTTCATGACCAGGCTCCTAAATACATCACTGAGCTGCTTAATGTATATAACCCCTTGCGGTCTTTGAGGTCCTCGGATCAACTTTTACTGGCTGTTCCTCGAACCAATTTCAAAACTAGAGGTGATAGAGCCTTTCAGGCAGTGGTACCAAAATTGTGGAATGCTCTACCATTGTCTTTGCGCTCAGTAGACTCTGTTGAGGCTTTTAAAAAGCAGCTGAAGACACTGCTGTTTAAACAGGCTTTTTAGTTTGATTTGGTCTTTATGTTTTTTTTATGTTTTTATGCCTTTATTATTGTATTTGTGATACTGTTTTATTTTATTGTGCAGCACTTTGTGATCCTTTCTGTGAAAAGTGCTATATAAATAAATTTTACTTACTTACGTACTTACTTATTTACTTACTTCTCTTTATATGGAGTGAAACTCTGTGTTCACAGAGGGTTTTTTTTCTGTATTATTCTGTTAAACTTTTCTATTGATTTTCCTTAACTCACCGTGTTTTAAAGTGGACTGATCATTTTTTTTTTCTCTCACACTAGAAGCTGTTTTCACCAATCACCACGACATCTGAAGAACTCGGATTCCGTGGTTTGATTATTTTTTTTTAATTAATCTTGTCTTTCCAATTCTGTGCCTTTGATCAGACTGAACTATCTCATCGATTTATTTGGACCCGTGAGAGCCGCTGGGAAAAAAAACCCTGTTGTGTTGTCCATATGACATACTGCGTCAGTGGCCAGCATCCTCTCATCATTGTCGCCAGATCTCAGCTCCTGACTGCATGCCTCTGTAAAGAAATTATCTGCTGGCAGATTATTTCCAGTATTATTAAATAAAGCTTACCAAAGCATTATCAAATAAAGTGGAGGATCCAGCTGGAAAGCTAACACAAAGGTCACGTGAGCAAGATTCCTTTGTTTCATTTGCTGAGTTAAAGCAATGTCCATCGCCTTAAAATATGTCATAATTTGTCTCAGGTAGTTTATAATTCTGATCAGAGCTCTAGAATTAAAGACAAATGGTACCCCTCTTTTCAGTAACTCCCGTTTTTACTTTTTAGAGTAACTCAGAATTTCTTTTCCATATAATCAGCTTTTAGAATTTTCTTCATAAAATTTGCATCCAATTTTCTTCATATTTTGATTAGTTATTTCAGTCTCCATTTTCATCACAGTTACAAATTCACACTGAGGTTCCCTTGGTTTCACAAATGTGATTACACTCTTTTGCTCAGTAAACAGTTACAAGTTGAATGTGATGCTTGATACTTGATCATTTCACTTTACCAACAAGTCTGTTTAATGTAATGTCATTTAATCTGAGTCTGATCATTAAAACTGTAAATGGTATATGGAAGTTTCTGTTGATTTATTTTTCCTGTGTCTGTTCATGAAGTCACCCAGGAGAATTCACAAATATTTGAGAGTGAATAATTGAAGGTTTAAAGATTAGTTATTAATAAATTGTCCAAGTTTTGGACTGGTGCTCCAAAAACGAGTTTTTCCTGGTGTGTGCGTGGACCTGAAGCAAACCTTCGTTTCCACACACACCTCTAGATATAAATTAAATAATCTTTGTACCTTATAATCAATTTTCCCCACAGCAGTTTTACATAGGGGGATGCAACAACACCACCTAGAGGAAGTTCTTGTTATTCTGTGTCACCATGGGTTGGGATGCCGTCTCGGCACTCAGCCCATGTTTTCCCTTTTCCCATTGAGCAGCGTCTCAGCAGGCTCCCAGCTGGCAGCATTACGGACGGCTGGGGCCAATTAGTCCTCATCAGCTGGGGCGCTGCCAATGAGGATAAATAGGAGCAGCCTCGATGACTCGGGGCTGCGACATAAGCACTGCTAGGCTGAAGCCCCTTCGTCTGGTGTCAGCCTCAACTCCCCTTGCAGCATTCCGGTGTTTGTATCCCGCTGTGAGTATGCACGTCTTGTTACCTCCATGTCCAGTACGAGCTACCTACCCCTGCGCTGTGCAGCCTGAGAATGTACGTCTGTATGAGTGTCTGTGCTCTCCTCATCCCTTATCCCTTACCCAGAATAAAACATCTCGACTCACTGGCTTGTCCCCGGCTCTGATTGCCCGGCTCCCTAGAGCCGGATATGACAGTATGTCGCAGCCAGAAGAGTTACCGGCGGCCGTGAGTCGCCGTGGAAATGTACCTTTCTGTCCAGGTGTCAGCGCTGCTCACATGCCGTTTCCCAGGAGTCACTTCCGGCGCCAGGGCGACGAGCTGAGGTCCATCTCGGAGGCTGTCGACGGGACGCTCTTCACCCTGCACGACGCCTCCAACGCGAGACGCTGGCATCCGGGCCGTGCTGAGGAACTCCTGGACTGTCACCCTCACTCTCTGTACCATCTGGAGGACAGTGCCAGGATAGACGCTGCAGGTACACAGCGAGAGAAGCTCCACGGGGTGGATGGAAATCCTGGCAGGGAGTCGAAGTGGGCGACGTCTTTCCCCGCTTCGGAGTCCCGTTCCTGCCGCTATTCCAGTCCGGGAGTTCGCGCCAACCAGAGGACTTCCCCCGACCTGCGCTACGTCACTCAGGATTCCCTTCAAGGAGCCGCAGCTGACAGCAGTTATGTCTGGGGTCGAGTGGCTGTCGCGAGCTCCACTGTGTTTCCTGTCACCACCTTCAGGCATGTGGCGGCGGCAATGAGGTTGATGGTGAGGACTTGAGGGCTACGAAGCTTTCCCGTGCTCGACGCCTTCCTCGTCTCGATCTCCGATCTGGAGCGGCGAATCCTGGGTTTCCCCCTCGCTTCATCCCCTGGGAGTAGTCGTCATCACATTGCCGAGTCACCTCTGCATGAACCTCGTCCGGATCCAGTTCTGGGCCATCGTCAGGACAGTTCCTCCCACGCAGCTGTCACCTCTTCGCCTCGTCTGTGTGGAGATTCTACAGCCCCGTTCCCTGAGCCTCATTTCCCCGCTGTCATTCCTGGACATTCGGGCTGGCTCACCCCGGCTGTTTCCCCCTCCTCCTCGACGCGCTTCCTGACTGCTGTGTGTGCCTGGAATTTCGGCCTGGTGAGCTCTCTGCTGGAGACAACGCGAGCGATCCTCAGACGAACTCCCGGGGGGTCCTCCGTTATCGCCGGGCGGGGAGAGGAAGAAGCAGAATCCACTACAGCAGGCGATACTCAACCTCCAGGGGGCAGGCAAGTCATTGTTTTTTCACACCTGCTTAATGATTTGCTCTGTCACATCCCTGGAGGAGAAGTTCAGGGTTCGCAGCTCCCTGAACTCCCTCCACCTGCTGTAACCTGTATTCCTAATCCTGCATCCTCTGTGTCTCTCTCCGCCGAGCGGTCCCCGGCTCCGGGTCAACGTGGTGGGATATGGAGAGGGCCTGTGGTTCCGCAGCTACATTGCGGACGGAGGAGGAGGACTGACTGCTGCGTGGAGTCTACGCCGACGACTGAGCGTCCCCGGGTCTCCACGGAGGAGCGGTTTGGTCCAGCGGGACGAGATTCTTCTGGCTTCACGCCGAGTGGATCGTCGGCGGGGTTACCTGAGCTGGAGGAATCTCAAGCTGCGCTGACCATCGTGCTGGCTGCGGGGCCCGACGCGGCTAGATGGGAGCCTGACAACGACCTCCTGACGACGGATCCTCGATCTTTGCAGTCCTGGACGGCGTCAGAACCCGAGATCAGGCGAGTGCTCTCCTTTCCTTTCTCTCTTTTTATCTTTGAGCACTTCAGCCTATCTCTAGGGGAGACGAGCAGGGTGCAGCCGCCCGCTGCGTCTGAGCTCGTCTCGCCGGGTTCTGGCGCTGCCGGTGATCCTGATCCCGGTTCTGTTTTCTCTTCTGAGCCTTCTCCCAGGGTCACCGGCGAGGAGTTGCTGTTCCTCGTGGTGCTGGAGGGTCCGGGTTCAACGTTGGAGGTCGGTTCTGGTGCAGTGTCCAACGTGGGTTCGCCCGAGACCCAATCGGGGTCCAACGTGGGTTCGCCTGAGGCCCGATCGGGGTCCGACGTGGGTGCTGCCCCAGTATTGTCCAGGTCCGGTGAGGAGGTGGCCGTTTCCCTGCGGCCTGATGCCCGCCGCCCTCGTCATCGGCTCTCCCCTGAGCCTCTTCCACCGGGATCCGCTCTGATCCTTCGCCCGTCTCAACGGTCCTGGTGGTTGAGTGATGCGGGTCGACGACCCGACCCACAGAACTTTTGGTTTGGTGATCTGGTTCCCCCCACTGGTCTGTGTTTCCCTCTGGGCGGCCTGGTTCGGCCGCCAGTGGACTGGATTCCTGGGGTCTGGGTCCGGAGTTCGCCGTCCGAACACTTCTCTTTCCCTGATTCGCCAGCTGGACAATGGGCGGGGAGATCTCCGGTGTCATCTCGGCTATTTTTGGACTCTGCCTGCCATGCATCTCGGGTGTAGTATTTTGTCCTGTTGGTGGATTCGTATTTATTGTGCTGTGTGTTTTCCATCTCACATACTCAGCATTTTATTTTATTTTTTTCTTGTACCATGTTTTTAGCCTCGTTTTTTGCATTGTAGAGTTATGTTTTGTTTCCTTTCAGACCATACTCTGCAGTTGTCCATTTATTCCACTCACTTTCATTTCTTTAGGTGACTGTGGGTACTTATATATTCGTGTGTGTGGGTTTTCCTTTGCCCGCACTCAGTATTTCTTTTTTATGCCCTGTCTGTTCATTATAGAGTCATGTGTCTTGTTTTCCGTAACACCATGCTCTGTAATTGTCCATTTGTTCCAGTCACCCTCACTTTTCTTGGTGACTGTGTGTGTATGTACTTAAATTAGCGCTGTGTATTGTTTCCCCTTTATTTAACCATACTCAGCATTTTTGCCCTGTACCTTTTTGGTGGGTTTTTTTCCTTGTTCTGGGTCACGCATTGTTGGTACTCTCTGAGTAGTGTGTAACCGGCGTGCTGACCCAGTTCTTCTCCCCATCTGCACTTGGGTTAATTATTCCCTGTTTTGTCAGTGTTGTATTTGGTTTTTTTTTTTCCCCGCTACCCTACATTGCCCCATTGGTGTTGTCCTTCCCTTGGCTTCTTCCCCTCCGGTCCTGCCTCCCTTCCCCCCACCCTAGGTGGGGGGGGGGGGGCTGGGATGTTCCTGGTCGTTCAGGAGCCCGACCTTGAGGGGGGGCTCTGTCACCATGGGTTGGGATGCCGTCTCGGCACTCAGCCCATGTTTTCCCTTTTCCCATTGAGCAGCGTCTCAGCAGGCTCCCAGCTGGCAGCATTACGGACGGCTGGGGCCAATTAGTCCTCATCAGCTGGGGCGCTGCCAATGAGGATAAATAGGAGCAGCCTCGATGACTCGGGGCTGCGACATAAGCACTGCTAGGCTGAAGCCCCTTCGTCTGGTGTCAGCCTCAACTCCCCTTGCAGCATTCTGGTGTTTGTATCCCGCTGTGAGTATGCACGTCTTGTTACCCCCATGTCCGGTACGAGCTACCTACCCCTGCGCTGTGCAGCCTGAGAATGTACGTCTGCATGAGTGTCTGTGCTCTCCTCATCCCTTATCCCTTACCCAGAATAAAACATCTCGACTCACTGGCTTGTCCCTGGCTCTGATTGCCCGGCTCCCTAGAGCCGGATATGACATTCTGGTGTTTTGTTCAGTTAAGTACACAAAAGTCTTAAGGGGCGGGGGTGCAGAACCATGGATAATTTTAAAGAGCAACTGTATATTTGCATAAATGATCATGTTTTCAAAGCTTACTATCTTGTGTTTGGCAAGTATACCACAATGGTGATACTGTTGTGTCTTCTTATCCAGAATTTTGATGGATTGTTTATACAGGGATCCCAAGGGTTTCAGAGTCGTACTATTGGCTTGTGACCAGCAAGAGATGCAATAGGAGAAATGTGTCACAATCACAGCATTCAGAAAGGTTTTTGATGCTTTTAAAGTAAGTGAGTTTCTGATGCAACAAAAGTTTGCAAGTATGGCGCATATTTAGGGCGCATATATGGTATTCATATTCCCCGCATATACCTAGTAGGCATGACGGTGCATATTCTGGAAGCTTCACGTCTTAATGGCCAAAGAGGACCTGACCCTGCAGAGACCTATGGGAGGTGTGAAGTTGCTCTTGTAGGAGACGGGAAGTCGGAGAGAATGTCCTAGCAGGAGCCCCGGAGGCTAGAAGGATGAGAGACAATGGAGATGCCAAGGAGCCTCGGGGGCTATATGTTTACTAAAGGACTGTGGGTTGGGGGTGTGTTATTTGATGTTGGGGGTTTGTGACTTTGGAGAGTATAAGAACTGTGAAGGACGATTGTTCTACCTCTTTTCTGAGATTCTGTGCTTGTTAGAGGATGTGACCTCTCAATAAACCAACCCTGATAAATAAACTTAGTCTCGTCTGTGAAAGGCATCCTCTACACTGGTGACCTACGACAAACTGTGGCCGGTGGCGACGATCTTCCCGCACCGGATTCTTCAGGAGCCAACCGGGTTAACGCAGCTACCACACTACAGCTGCCCGATTTCTGGCAACATAACCCGCGCTCCTGGTTTACCACTGTGGAGGCGCAGTTCCACCTTCGGGGAATCTCAGCAGATGCAACAAGGTTCTACCATGTCGTCGCGAAGCTGGACAGCCTCACAGTGCAGCGGGTGGAGAGCCTGACCAACCACCCGCCCCAGGACGACAAGCATGGCGCACTGAAAGCCGACCTCATTCGAGCTTTCACTCCCTCGCAGGGAGAGCGAGCAGAGAGACTTCTGGCGCTAACATAAGGGGAAGCAGACAGGCCGGCAGATCTGATGGCGAGGATGACGAACCTGAGAGGCGAAGATGATGACAGTTTTATCTTCGCCCACCTCTTTCTCATAACACTACCGCCAGCAGTGAGAGTCACCCTGGCCAGCTCACAGCTGCTCAACGACCGTGATTACCACGGGCTGGGCCAGGAGGCGCAGCAGCTCGTCGACGCCCATAGACAACACGCAGCCACGACGGCGGCAACGGAGCTGAACGTACCCCCACGAGATGAGGGGAGACCAGAGGCCGCAGCACCGGACCCACTGACGTCAGCAGCGGCAGAGACCCGGAGAAGCGGAGCGGATGGCACCCTCTGCTTTTACCATCGATGTTTTGCCGAGAGGGCGTGCAGATGCATCCTACCGTGCCGATACAAGCGCCAGGGAAATGCCAAGACCGAGAGTCGGTAGCAACTGCTGCTCTCGGCGCGAAGAACAAGCTGCTTTTCGTGACGGATGCGAATTCAGGGAAGGATTTCCTGGTGGACACAGGCTCCCAGCTGAGTTTTGTCAAGCCTTCCTACACGGACCTGCTGGCGCCTTCCAGCGGACCCCTGGTGCTAGCGGCAAATGGCTCGACGATCAAAACCTATGGGGAGAAGACGCTCCTCCTATCCTTCCACGGTCGCACCTTCGAGTGGACTTTCATCGTAGCTGCAGTTAGCAACAGCATGCTAGGTGCTGATTTTTTATGCTCAAACAGTTTATTAGTTGATCTTACTAATAGACATATGGTAAATGCACTGTCTTTCCACTCTATCTCCTGTACAGCTCGGGTGGCCCTGCCTTCTGCACATCCCAATGTCACAGCTGCGGGTGGTAAGTTTCATGCACTACTCAATCAGTTCCCAGCACTCACGGTCCCAACATTTTCAGCGTCAGTAGCCAAACACGGGGTCGAGCACTTCATAACTACCTCTGGCCCCCCTGTTTTTGCAAAAGCTCGGCGCTTGGACCCAGCTAAACTGGCCATCGCGCGCGAGGAATTCGCCAACTTGGAAAAACTGGGCATTGTTAGACGCTCTAACAGCCCTTGGTCGTCACCCCTGCATATGGTTCCCAAAGCTGACGGCTCGTGGCGGCCTTGCGGTGATTTCCGCAGGTTAAATAATGCTTCAGCACACGACCGCTAGTCAATTCCGCACATCCAGGATTTTTCGGCACATTTGGCGGGGGCGCGCATCTTTTCCAAAATAGATTTGGTGCGCGGTTATCACCAAGTCCCAGTCCGCGCTCAAGACATACCCAAAACGGCAGTAATAACCCCCTTTGGGCTTTTCGAGTTTTTGCGCATGCCTTTCGGCCTCAAGGGCGCCGCACAGACGTTCCAACGCATGATGGATGCGGTGTTGCGCAGCCTCCCTTCCGTGTTCGTCTACTTGGATGATATTTTAGTAGCCAGTACACCCGAGGACGGACACGAACGCCACCTCACAGCAGTTTTTCAGAGGCTGACAGAGCATGGGTTAATAATTAACCCAGCGAAATGCCAGTTCGGGGTAGCGCAAATCGATTTTTTGGGGCACCGCGTTTCTCCAGAAGGAGCGGTCCCGCTGCTCGATAAAGTACGCGCGATAACGGAGTTTCCCCAACCGCAGACAGTTAAAGCATTGCAAGAATTTTTGGGGATGGTCAATTTTTATAACCGCTTCCTCCCCAGCACGGCACAGCTCATGCACCCACTGTACGTGGCACTAAAGAAACAAAAACCTGCAAATAAGGTCGAGTGGTCCCCGGAACGGGAGCGCGCTTTCTCCCAGGTCAAGTCGGCCCTGGTGAACGCTGCGTTATTGGCACACCCGGTGCCAGCAGCTCGCATGGCACTAACCACGGACGCTTCCGACGTAGCAGTTGGGGCGGTTGTCGAGCAACTGGTAGCAGGGAGCTGGCAACGGCTTGCATTTTTCAGCAAAACATTGTGCGATAACGAGCGGAAATACAGCGCGTTCGATAGGGAACTTTTAGCCCTGCATTTGGCCATCCGCCACTTCCAGTTGGGCACCGTTTCACCGCGTTTGTAGACCACAAACCATTAACATTTGCAATGGCCAAGATTTCAGAGCCTTGGTCGGGCCGACAGCAGAGACAGCTGGCCGCGATTTCGGAGTTTACCACCGACATTCAACACATGGCCGGCAAACACAATGTAGTGGCAGATTGTCTCTCGCGCGCAGTTGCAACGCCAGGCCCCCAGGGGGCAGACACGGTGGCCGTGGACGCAGGCCAGGCTTGCGGCGTGGAAGCGCTCGCAGCCCCGGTCTGCGTGGGCTTAGATTATGCAGCCATGGCCGCCGAGCAGGTTAGTGATGCGGATGTGCGCGTGCTCCAGCCTGGGCCAACAGGGCTAAGGCTGGAGCACAGGGTGCAACAGATAGGTGTGCCTCCTCTAATCTACGATGTCTCCACGGGGCGCCTCCGCCCCGTGGTCCCAGCTGCATGGCGCTGCCGTGTTTTTGATTTAATCCATTCGCTGGCACATCCGGGGGTTCGCGCATCGATCAAAATGGTGGGAGAAAAATTCGTTTGGCCGGGGCTGCGTAAACAGGTCAAAGAGTGGGCCGCAGCCTGCACAGCGTGTCAAAGAGCAAAGATACACACGCACACGCGGGCCCCCTTAGAACCTTTTCACATCCTGGCCAAACGCTTCGACCACGTGCATATCGACTTGGTGGGACCCCTCCCGCTGTCGCAGGGGTTCACATACCTTCTAACCATGGTGGACCACACCACGCGCTGGCCAGAAGCGGTCCCCCTGGCGTCAACTACAGCAGCAGACGTTGCGCACGCGTTTTTAACGGTTTGGGTCGCGCGTTTTGGATTTCCGTCAGACATAACATCTGACAGGGGTCCCCAATTCGTTTCCGAGCTCTGGTCATCCATGGCACTCAGTCTGGGGGTGAAAATTCACCGCACTACCGCTTATAATCCCCAAGCCAACGGTTTGTGCGAACGCTTTCACCGGTCATTGAAAGCAGCCCTCAGAGCGGCTCTCACGGACACAAATTGGGTTGATAAACTTCCATGGGTTTTAATAGGGTTGCGTTCAGCACCTAAGGAAGATTTGCAAGCCTCTCCGGCTGAGCTAGTTTTTGCCCAACCCCTCCGGTTACCGGGCGAATTCCTTCCAGAGAACCCCGCACCAAACCGCCCACCCGCTCAGCTGCTGCAGAGCGACACGGGATCAAACACCCTCCCCGGCCCAGTTCATCACAGTTTCCCACGCGTTTTTGTGCCTAAGACCTTAAAGAACGCAGAATTTGTCTTTGTCAGACACGACGCTCAGAGGCCAGGTTTAAGACCGCCTTATGATGGACCGTTCAGAGTGTTGGAAACTGGGGAAAAACATTTTTTGCTCGATTTGGGGGACAGGAGGGAATTAGTCTGCATTAACAGACTCAAACCCGCTTTTGTGTTGGCTGATGAACAAGTGCAGTTAGCCAGGGCCCCCGTCGCGGCAGGCCACCGGTGAGACACTGTTCTAAGCTTTCACAAGGATGTGCTAACAATTCTAATACACGGAAGCAAGAAACAGCTACAGGCAGATCGAAACCTGCTTTCAGCAGATATGGCAGGAGGTTGAAGCCCAAGCAATTGGGAATGTGATATGCTGTGCCATTTTGCTGTTCTGTGTGATATGACATGATTCTATGCATATTGGGGTGTACTTTGTCCTTATTTAGACATTTGGGGGGGTTATATGGCGCAGGGGCGGGGGTGCAGAACCATGGATAATTTTAAAGAGCAACTGTATATTTGCATAAATGATCATGTTTTCAAAGCTTAATATCTTGTGTTTGGCAAGTATACCACAATGGTGATACTGTCGTGTCTTCTTATCCAGAATTTTGATGGATTGTTTATACAGGGATCCCAAGGGTTTCAGAGTCGTACTATTGGCTTGTGACCAGCAAGAGATGCAATAGGAGAAATGTGTCACAATCACGGCATTCAGAAAGGTTTTTGATGCTTTTAAAGTAAGTGAGGTTCTGATGCAACGAAAGTTTGCAAGTATGGCGCATATTTAGGGCGCATATATGGTATTCATATTCCCTGCATATACCTAGTAGGCATGACGGTGCATATTCTGGAAGCTTCACGTCTTAATGGCCAAAGAGGACCTGACCCTGCAGAGACCTACGGGAGGTGTGAAGTTGCTCTTGCAGGAGACGGGAAGTCGGAGAGAATGTCCGAGCAGGAGCCCCGGAGGCTAGAAGGATGAGAGACAATGGAGACGCCAAGGAGCCTCAGGGGCTGTATGTTTACTAAAGGAATGTGGGTTGGGGGTGTGTTATTTGATGTTGGGGGTTTGTAACTTTGGAGAGTATAAGAACTGTGAAGGACGATTGTTCTACCTCTTTTCTGAGATTCTGTGCTCGTTAGAGGATGTGACCTCTCAATAAACCAACCCTGAGAAATAAACTCAGTCTCGTCTGTGAAAGGCATCTTCTACACAAGGTTATATTTCAGAGTGCGGCTCATTCGTTTCATGTGCTTTTTAACGCTGAGCGTGGGATCTAATGTGACACCCAAATAATTAAACTCTGTTACATTTTCTATATTTGCTCCATTTACAGTTATAGTCGGATAGTGTGTGTAATTTTGTTTGTTGGTAAAGTACATGGTAGCTGTTTTCCCTACGTTTAGAGTGAGGCATGATTGATTAAAAGCCATTTTGACACTTTGGCAAACTGTTTCGGTACATTTGATAGACAATTAAAAAATGTATCCTCAGAGGAAGGAGGTCGATAGATCACAACTTTAGTACTTTAGTACAACTTTAACTCCAACACATTCCAGCGTATTTTCAGCAATGTCAAGTTGATACACTGAAAACTATCCTTTACATAAATCATGACCCCTCCTCCCCTGCTATCTTTTCTGTTTTGTCCATAGGTAAACAGCTGGAGATGTTGTTGGGGTTAACCAAGTTTCTGAGAGGCATAGGTTGCCAATATTTGAATTTGTCAATTGTTGTTGAATTTGTTCTGTTTTAGAGACAATGCTCCTAATATTGAGATGACCTCCAAAAAAAAGCCTTTAGGTTTCCTTGTTGGATCCCACAATACCTTGGTATGATTTACAGTTTGAAACATTTTTGTAGTTTGTTGTTTTTCAGTCAGTTTTTATCCGATATCCATCCCATTTTGTAACAGTCTTACCAGTCTTATGCAGTTTGAGTCTTGTTGCAATCATTTTTCCTGCGTCGATGTCACCGGCATCCCAGGTGACTTCACTGATGCCATTCCTCTTCAGATGGGCCACTGCCACACCGGCATCTGGGGAAACCTTTCCTGCACTGATAACACCGGTGTCTTTGAGATCAGCCTCCTCTGGATGGGCCACTGCTGCATCGGTGTCCAGAGGGGCTGGGACGACATTGACAGGCAGCCGCTGGGCCATGGATCATTGGCATGGCTCAGCCTGGCGAACATCCATCGCTGAAAGAGCCACAGTTGCATCAGCGTCCAGGGGAAAAGGGCCAGAACTGACATCCAGCCGTCGGGCTCCAAAATGTTGATGCGGCTCCATTTGATGGGCACCCCCCGGTGGAAAAGCCGCCACTGTACTGGTGCCCAGGGGGACCAGGCTGGTGCTATCACCTCGCCGTTGGGCCACAATTCGTCATCCCGACTCCGCTTGGCAGGCCCAACCCACCAGGTAAGCCGCTGGAGCACCAACATCCCGGGTGCCTGGGTTGGTGCTGACCTCCAATCACTGGATGCCATGCTGTTGGCATGGGTCTGCCGAAACGGCCAGTGTTGCTGTACTGGTGTTTGGAGGGACCATGTGCTGTGGATTCCATTGTAAACAGTTTAGCTGTGGTTGCAGAGTTAGCCACTTTAGCTGCTGTGCTGGCTGCAGGGGCCAGGTTGGCCAAATTAGCTGAAATTGTTGCTCTGGTTGCGGTACTCCAGCTTATTTGCAGTTGTTCGGCTAGCTGTGGTGACCAGGTTGACCAGTTTAGCAGCGGTTGTTGGGCTGGGTGTGCCGGCCCAACCAAGTTTCCATTGTCCAAAGGCTGTGGGCCTGGGTTTGCCTTCACATCCCCTGCTAATAATATCATAGCTGCTAGGTAGATAGACCTCGAAGCTGTCCTTCCAGAGCTTACTTGTACCCGTTTCACAGGAAGCACCTGGGCAAACCCACTGTCCAGAAAAGTGGAGGGCAGCAGATTTTGTTGATGAGTGACCGTACCATTGTGGTTCTCAGTTGTGAGGCGCTGTCGCATTGATAAAGTAGACAGACAGTTAAAACAGCACCAACTATTCAGTGTTCCGGTGGCAGTTGAGTCCATTTTGTGAATAAAGTAGGTTTAAAAGATACAGGTTGAGAAGGTTTAAAAGGAGATTTAAGAGAAGCACATGCAGACCCTGCCAGTCTGCATGCGCATTCAGCTTCCATCTTAGCAGTCTTTTTGTGGAACTAGACAAATTATTTTTTCTTCGTTGCGGTTAAGGACAAAAGCATATTGGTGGGT
Organism: Pholidichthys leucotaenia; assembly: GCA_020510985.1. NCBI lineage: Eukaryota > Metazoa > Chordata > Actinopteri > Cichliformes > Pholidichthyidae > Pholidichthys > Pholidichthys leucotaenia. The sequence continues at coordinate 434,391,320 of CM035838.1, read as the reverse complement.
TGCAAGCTAAAGTGCTGGTTGAAACCTACTGCAATCCTGAGAAGCGCCTCAAAACAGCAACAAAGCTCTAACAAAGCTTGTGCTAAGTAATGGCTAGCTATGCTAACAACATCATGTTTGTGGATCTATGCTATCTGAATAGCCACAGCTGGATGTAAAGTGGAAATACTCTTGTCACAACAGCCACGGCTGGATTTCAAGCACAGGTATGGATCTGGACAGTTTGTGACCCAGCAAGAATTAAATCTGATTGCAAGATCGGTCATTACAGACTGAAGATGTGATAATAGTCATTTCCCATCAGACAGCTGGACTGTGATCCACTGAAGTCAAAACATATTTATTTGCTACCTGGATAAAGATTATTCAAAAATGTATTTTGATCTCCAAAAGGAATTTGAGGAACTGGATCATGTCTCTGTCACAGCAGATGTTTGGACTGTGGATAATGGACATTTTCTTTGGATCACTACACATCGGATTAAATCCATATCATAAAGGTAAGATAAACATAGATAGCTTTATGCAGTGTTGCCAACTCTCACTCCAAAATGAGGAAATTACTGGCAATATCATGTTGATTTTCAGACTGTACAACCTATGCAGGGCTGCTCGCAGAGATAGCAAAAAGACGTAACAAACTAATAGTTTTTTGAATGCAAAAGATGCAATAGACTTACACAATGGTCCCCTCCGGCATACAACTAGGAAAATACCGGTCGCTATGGAGAGTGAGAATATGTATGGGCACATAATCATACCATGTAGGATAACTAAGTAGATGGTTGTGCTGTTTCATCCCATCTAGCAACAATGCTCTGCACTGTGTGTGTTTATATATTTACATACTTATTCCATCTAGCTACAATGCTCCGCACTGGGTGTGTTTATGTTTATATATCTATATATTTATTCCATCTAGCTACAATGCTCCGCACTGTGTGTTTATATATCTACATATTATTCCATCTAGCTACATTGCTCCGCACTGTGTGTTTACATATTCATATATTTATTCCATCCAGCTACAATGCTCTGCACTGTGTGTCTGTGTGTGTGTATATATATATTTTATAGTAATATGTACATATGTATATTTAGCTGCTCTTGCTTGCTTGTTTTTTTTTTTTCTTGCCTTCTGATTGTTGCTCTGAGTGTTGCTATCCCTGTGCTGTTGCAATCCTGGAATTTCCCCGTTGTGGGACTAATAAAGGCTTATCTTATCTTATCCTATCTTATTTTCTTCAGATTTTCCCCACAATAAGAGCTCTCAAGGCAGGATAAAGCAGACTGAACATGTTCTAAAAGCTTTGTCTGAAACAGTCTGTTTTCAGCTTGACATTAATAAGCCCGTAATGTAATCCATTAAATAAATTACCCTGCTATGTGTGCAAGATGATTTAAGTACGCATTTAAGTAAAGTGAAAGTTATTTTTCTAAGTAACTAGTTACTTTAATCATGCAGTAGTTGGTAAAGTAGCTCAGGTACTTTTGAAAAGAAGTAACTAGTAACTGTAATTAATTACTATTATTTAGTAACTTGCCCAACACTGCTGACCACCGACCTTGATCTTAAATACAGCCTTGATGCAAACCCACCATTTAGGATGAACTTAAAGTCAGGATCAATGGCCTTGGAGGAGTATCGTTTTTTTGGAACTCATAAATACCCAGATCTCTTGACCTTTGACCTTGAGCACATCTTGGATGCAGACCCTCCTGAGGATCATTGTGAGTAAGTTTGGCGATCATCAAGGCAATTTCCTAGGAGAAATAGTGATTTTTCTGAAATCACATAAATGCCCAGATGCCCTGACCTTTGACCTTGACCTAGAACACAACTTGGATGCAAACCTTCCTGAGGATCATTGTGAATGAGTTTGATGAGCATTGGGGAAAATACCTAGGAAGAGTAGCAATTTCTGTGAAATGTGGATGGATGGACAGATGGATGGATGTCACATCATCACATTGGCTCCTTACAATTTGGTGGAAAAAAATGGTCGGGTCTCAAGGTTTTGCTGCCCATTTTCTGTACATGTACTGTATTTGTTCTAGGTTTTCTTCCATTACGGTCTGTGCCTTTATTTTGACAGCACCGTCATGTTACTTCCTTTTGTCAAATCTTTTCGTGGCCTGTCACAGCTGTTTAGTTGTCTTTGATTACTTTTGTAGCATCATCTCACTTTGGCTCATCAATAATAATTATTCTTCAGCTTAAAGACATTGTTTCACCCAGGAAAAGGACAGCCAGGAACTGCTCTCTTACCCCAGGCCACAATTGAACTCACATTCCTTTGCTAAAACCAGCTTCAGGAATTCACCCTAATGCACTTCCTTTGGACATTTTATGGCCCAATAAATGGTGGAGACATAGAACAGAACCCTGGAGTACGTCATATGGTCACTACAAATATCAACAGCTCAACATTGCCCCTACTGGCAACTCTGGGACATGCCGGATTTAACCAGCAAACCTTCTAACCACATCTTTAAGACTCACTTCTAAACCTCTTCCTCTTTTTCAGGACACCATGGGAAAGCAAATGGACTCTTGATGTTTAATCTGGACAATCAATAATAGGTTTGAAATATATTAATCTGTGATTTAAATATGTGCATGCTAAAATGTTTGAATGAATGTTTATTCTTGCATGTTAATTTATAAGCACTGATTATAAGTTGCATGAACACTGAAATAGGTTAGAGTTATATATAAATGTATAGAGGAATATTGCAGTATTGAAACTTCTGTATTAGAATTTGTGAAGGCATCTCAAATCATGTGACCGCCAGCCGCCAATCTTTGCTTGACAACAGCTCTCTCTAGGTTCAGACGAAAGACTGTTTGCTCATTGGACTAAAGTTCATAAAGCCCGCCCACGAAGCAAGCCTAGTGGTCGGGGCTCCTGTCAATCACTAAAGCCCGCGAAAATTCTCCACAGATAAAAGGGAGCTGCGTCATCACTTCACCCCTCTTCCGGCCCTTACCCTTTTGCCTCTTGCCCATTGTCCTGTTCACTTCTATTGTCTTCATGTCTATCTACACAGCAGAGAACTTTTCGGGAGAACAAAGGGACTTATCCCACGTGTTTCTTCTCTACGATCACAGAGTCTGACGTATCCTGGGTTTTTTTGTAACCTCTTTGTATCTTAATGTTTCTTTAAGCGTCTAAGAATTAATTCTTTTTGTTGAGCTCAATTCTAATTAGGAATTAAAAACTCCAATCCTAGACGTTTATTCTTATAACTTTTTCCTGTTAAACTTTCTGTAAAGTCACCGTTTTAATTCTAGTTTAAGTTTTAATCTTGACTTTATTTTTATAATTTTATTGACCATTCCTGCACCAGAAGTTCTTTTATCTAAAGTCCGAAACTCTTTTGATTTGATATCTGATTAGATATTGCAAATTAATATCGAATTCCCTGGGAAAGCCGCTTGCCAACAAAGAAGAAAGAAGACGCAGCTCACCACACCATGAGGAGGAGACGTCCTGAGCTAGACCCCAGCCATTGTGATCAGACCTACGAAACCTCATCTTGTGATAACCGACTAGAAAAGTTGCCGCATCACCGCATATTTGCTGGACAAATATTCCAGCTTTTGGCACTTTTCACACATCGAAAACTTCCAGTCGGCGATGCAGAAGGATCTTCAGTTTCGACCATCAAACAAGGAATCACGTGAGCCATATTCTGATTCATCAGAATCAGAATCAGAATCAGAATCAGAATCAGAAAAGATTTATTGCCAAGTACATTAACAGATCACTGATAACATACGAGAGAATTTGACTTGACACAGAAAATGAACCTGCATTTCCAGTGACACGGCTGCATCGGGGACGCACCTGCCAACAGGATAGAGGGTACAGGCAGCATAAGAATAAGAATAATACGAGGAACAATAGGAAGGAGCAAAAAAATCATTGATTCAGAATACTGGTTGCATAATCAATCAATATTATGATTACAAGGAAAAAAAAAGCTCTCGATGCACATTCGCAAGACAGGATTCACAGGACACAAGAGAGCAGTGTGTGTATCTTTATTCAGTTCATGGATCAATATGTGTGCGCTGTTGAAGCAGTGTTGATGATAATAAGAGAACAACAAGGGCACTTGGCAGGAGATGTTTTGTCTGGCTGCCGCCAATCGTCCTTGCGATTATCTGGGCAGGCTGTCCAGATGGCTGTCCAAGGCCTTGTGCTCGATGATTTTGAAAACACAGACTGCAGACAGCCAGGAGGAATTTTCATGGGGAAATTGAGCCAAATAGGACTGATCACAGAGAAGGCTTTTTATTTCTTCTGTAGATTCAGTACTTAATCCTTCATTGCGGGGCTTTAAGTCCGTCGTGGAAAGACCTAAGCGAGACCATGATGTAATCCACCTTCCGAGACAGTTCTCCAGTTGTCGCTATCAGGGTCTTCTCCAATTTTTCAATTTGATAGATGCACCTCGCCTGGCCAGCATTTTGATAGGTTGTATCCATCTTCAGCAATTTGCAGTACACCAGGACAATCCCAGTTCCAATCAGAAAGATCCCGATCACCATTATTACGAAGACATACAAATCTTCAATATCTTCGATAGAGAGATTAGTGAGACACAAGATCCTCCAATTACTTGTGTCACGTAAATAGCCCGCTGGAGCCGTTCCTGCGGGGCAGACAGCTTCCCCCGGAGCACTTTTCCTTGTTGAAAAAATAGTGTCAATTGTGTTCAAAGCCCAGCTTATTAACTCCATAATTTCTTTTCGACGGTCGCAGTTAGACGCAGACAGACAACAGCAAGCTGGGATCCAGTAGTTGGGAGGGGAGGAAAAAAAAGTCAGAGCAAGAGAGAGGAAAAAGCGTCTGCTCTCTTGGGAGGGCGGAAGTGAAGATCTGCTGAGTTAAATGTCCAAGGTTTGATAATAATTTGATATCTAATCAGATGCAAATTAAGGAACCATTAACATAACCTTTCTTTTCATTAAAATCCCATTTTCATTTTCTTAAAGAGTAATCCAGAACTTTTCATATAATTAGTAAAACTTTCCCCATAAATTTGTGTTGCTTTCCATAATCTGTTAACTTCAAATTGATCTAAATTCATTTCACAGTTAACCCTGGTTCTGCAAATGTTGACATTGTTAACCTATCATTTACAAGTTTAATTTCATGGTTAATGAAATCATTGCAATGTCTTTTAATTATCATTTCATTTAATAAATATGTGAAAATGAGAGAAGTTGTTGAGAATTTATTTCATTCTGAATCTGGTTTAAGTCCCCAGTATTGAATTCACTAAAATTTTGAGACCGATTATTAATTAATTTATTGAGTGATTAAGCAGGTATAAAGTGAAATAAAGATTAAAATTGCTTCCAAAAGGAAGCTGGTGCCCCTACACAAGTGTTATTAATTTTTCCTGTGTATATGAACCGAGAATTCATCTCAGGTTCCAATACATTAATATAAATTAAATAATTTTTATACTTGATCATAATTATTAACTCATATAACGTTACACTTTCTCACTCATGTGTCCACACCTGATCCACATTTGGTTTCTCCCCAGCTGCCTATTTAAGGTCGCTTGTGTGAGATTGTATATTATATATATATATTATTATGGCGGTGCCCTGGGCTAGAGAGGGGTGATGCCCCACCCCTGGGAGGTGGCATCACCTGGAGTATAAAAGCAAACTGCGGGAGACATCTTGTCTCTTCGCTGTGGCTCCTGTGCTCGTGGTAGAGTCAGGTTCAGGTTCAGGTTCAGGTTACTTTATTTGTACCCGTAGGTAGATTTGTTTTGCAGTTGGTGACATCCATATTTACAAGCCACTAATTACATTCAACATAGACACAAACACAGGCACACATCTTACAAAATAGGTAAATATAGAATATGTACAATATAATTTTATAGCTTGTTCAACTCTTTGACAGCAGCAGGGACAAAGCTGTTTTTGTAGCGCTGGGTTCTACTTTTTGGGACAGCAAACCTCCGTCTGGAGGGAAGAAGCTGAAAGTTGCAGTGCAAAGGGTGGGAGTCATCATTTAAAATCGAGTCGGCCATCCTCTGTACTTGTTTGGCGTACAGGGATGCCAGGCTCAGCTGTGACTCACCAAGCAAACGACTGGACCATCTGACTACCTGATCCAAGGATTTCCTCTGTTTCAGTTTTATCTGACCAAACCATGACATTAAAGAAAAGGATAAAACAGATTCAATAAAAGCCCGATAAAACATTGTCATTATGGGTCGGTCAATTTGGAAGCGTGCAAGTTTCCTCAAACAATGCAAATTTTGCTGACCCTTTTTGCACACCCTTTCACAGTTCACCTCAAAGTTCAATCCACTATCAATAATCGTCCCAAGATATTTGTACGATTGTACACATTCGGTGGTCTGGCCTTTTAGTATGGTGACTTTGTGCCTGGTAGTTTTCCTCCTAAAGTCAATAATCATATCTTTCGTTTTTGTCGTATTCAGCTGCAGGTAGGAATCCTCACACCAGTGAACAAAGTCATCAACTACTGGGCCGTGGCCACTCTCACCATCCTGGAGGAGACTGACAATGACTGAGTCATCAGCATACTTTATAATGTGTCTGTTGTCATGTCTACTCCGACACATGTTTGTGTACAGGATGAAGAGTAGTGGTGACAACACACACCCCTGAGGGGAGCCAGTAGAAGAGCACTTTAGGTCAGACAATGTGCCATTGACCCTTACTCTCTGCGTCCTGTTGGTTAAGAAATCCAGAATCCAACCCACCAGATTATTGCTTAAATCAAATTGTTGCAGGAGCCTTTCAACTAAAATATGAGGTTGGATTGTATTAAAGGCAGAAGAAAAGTCCACAAATAAAAGCCTGGCGTGTGTCCCATTAAAATCCAGATGTTTAAAAAGCATGTCAAACAGAGTGACAGTGGCATCCTCCACTCCTCTGTGAGGCCTATAGGCAAACTGCAGAGGATCCAATGCATGTTCAGTCTGCCTTAGGACCTCACATCTGACCAGTTTTTCAAAAATTTTCATTAAAATTGAAGTCAAAGCAACTGGTCTAAAGTCATTTACCATTTTAGGACAGCTGGATTTTGGAACGGGAACAACCACGGCTTCTTTCCAGATCTTAGGCACATGTTGTGTCTGTAAGGACTTATTGAAAATGTAATGAAATATAGGACTCAGTTCATGTGCACAGGACTTTACCAAGCGCCCACATATATTATCAGGGCCCTGACTTTTGTTCACTTTTACAGCGCGGAACTCCCTTTCAACATCCTGCATCTCAATATTAAAGTGTTGATTGTCTTTGAGTTTCTGTTTCAAATCTTGGATTTCTGTGCTAAAATCAAAGGAGTCAAAACGACCATAAAAACAATTAAGAGCATTAGCCAGCTCTGTGTCTGAACTAAAACCATCTAAAAACACACGATTACTGCGCTCTGTGCTCTGAAGGCCTGCAATAGTTTTCATACTGGCCCAGGCCGAACCCAGTTTATTTGCTGCCATCTTGCTTTCCAATTCTGATTTATAATTCTGTTTTGCTCTTAAAATTTCAGCCTTCAGCTCCTTGGTGGCAACCTGTAGTTCAGAAACAGACCCCTGTTTAAAGGCAAGAGCTTTCCTCTGTAAGCAGGATTTAACTGATTTAGTTACCCATGGTTTGTTGTTGGGGTATATTTTGACACGTTTACGTGGAACAATCTTATTTTGACAGTAAGCCATATATGAGCATGTGAGCTCAGCCAGAGAGTCCAAGTCATCCCCGCAGGCCATTATGAACATCTTCCAGTCTGTACAGTCAAAGCATTCCTGGAGGCTGTGCTCTGAATCTTCTGTCCACACATCAATGTCTCTCATCTCCACCTTGCCTCTTCTGAGAGCAGTTTTATACGTGGGCAGCAAATGGACACAGTTGTGATCTGAGGATCCTAAAGGAGGAAGGGGGAGTGATTTATAGGCCCTCTCTATGGATCCATAGCACAGGTCCAATGTCTTTTTTCGCCTGGTTGGGCAGGAGACATACTGATGAAAGTTTTTAAGTGTCTTCTTTAAAGAAACATGGTTAAAATCCCCAAGAATGTAGTTTGGCGTCTCCTGTGTTCCTGGTTCTCGTTCTAAATAAAACTCATAAAACGTCACCTTGACTCCTTCATAATTTGAGACACAACATTTGGTGACAAGGATATATGGGGATGGAGAGGGCTGCTGCCACACTTTGTACATTTTTGGAGGTTTCGGGTGAGCCGTTGGTCCCTTAGGCCAGATGGTATGCGGCCTTCGAGAACTATCTGATGGCGCTAGACCTCAGCGACCTTGACAAATTGCGAGCAAGGGCTATTCTGGTCCATAACCTGGGTATGGAAGGCAAGAGGATCATGAGCACGCTTGGAGGAGGTGACTCATTCGGCGATGTCATGAGGCTCATGGCTGGCTACTGTCGCACCCCTGAGAACATCATAATGTGGCACATTCAATTCAGGCAGCGGCGCCAGCGACCCGGAGAGTCAGTCCAGCAGTTTGTGGTGGACCTTCGACTGCTGGCTGGTGAGTGCAGGTTTGGAGCTTTGGAGGAGGAGATGGTCCGCGACCAGTTAGCAGAACACGTGGCCTATTCCTCGGCAAGAGTTCGCCTGCTAACCCACACTGGTGAGCTAACATTGCTAGCGGCCATGGAGCTAGCGCAGCAACACGAGGCAGCAGAAAGGCTAACAAAGAATCTCAGTGATAAGGAGGCCCTGCCCAGGAATGACGCACAGTGGAAGGCACTGGCCTTGGATTCGGATGATGGCAGCGGGGATGAGTACGCGGCCATTGTGAAAATTAGGTCCACCCCGGGGACGGCGAGATGCTACAGCTGCGGAGCCAATAGGCACCGCTATAGAGCGAGGGAGTGCGCAGCGAGGGGCAAACATTGTGGACGGTGTGGTTTGTTCCACCACTTCGCCAGTTTGCTGTAACTTTGACAAGGAGGAACAGAGACCTGCAAAGGACAGTTTAAAGAAGAAGACACCTACGGTGGTCCACGCTGTCTCGCCCAACACCGACGGTCGAATTGTTTGCAATATACTGTTGGACGGGATGTCAGTACTGATGTTGGTGGACACGGGGTCGGCGGTCTCCATTTTGAACTTGGAAACAGTGAAAAGGTGCTTTCCCCACTACACTGTGAGTAAAACAAACATTTACTGTTACAGGTATGGCAGCAATCCCCTGGACATTGTGGGCTTGGTGTGGCTGTTGGTGAGGTATAAGGAGGCCTCTATGTGTGCAGCCGAGTTCATGGTGTCTCGTGATGGTAACAATTTAATGGGCTGTGACTTGCTTTATGGGCTTGGATTCTTCATCACCTGCGGAGAAGTGGAGGAGCGGTCAGGTGGTGGACTGTGGGACCGGCCATTTTATGTGGGAAGTGGCGGAGAAGCGTGGGACTTAGGGTGGCCCACTTCGAGTGAAGAGGGACGCTGCCAGCACCAGATTACGCCGATGCGATGGGAACTCTGTGTCAGTGTTTGCGGTCCTGAGAATGCAGGACCTGAATGGCATGGTTTAGTCCCCGCAAAGGCAGATGGTTCCAGAGAGCGAGCAAAGTGGGGCTCAGGTAGCCGGACGAGTACCACCGTTGAGCCAGACGTTGCCAGTGCCGCTCCGATGCAACAGCCACAAGTGATCGGGGTGAGACCAGACGGCACGAACCCTAGCCATGCCCAGAATGAAAAGCAAGCTTGGCGGAACGCTGAAGAGCCATAAGGGTACCAGGTTGCGACGCAGAAGAAGGAGAAAGCCAGAGAGCACTCCCCTGGGCGAGGGTGATGACGTCCGTCCTAGGGTTAAGCCTCGGCTAGGACGGGTGCGCAGTTCAAGAGAGCTGAAAGTTGGGCAGGATGATCTGCGGGTGGTTCGGGCCGACGGCGACAGGTACCTGAAATTGACTGATGGGTCGAGATGGCACCCGAATGAGCTGCGGCATTTGGGAGGAAAGGAACGTCAGTGCAGCCCATCTCCGGTCACAAAGAAACGGAAACGCTCTGGGAGTGGGTCACGGGACAGATGCTCCAGAGGGGTGCCTACAGGAGACCCAGGTTAGGACTTTAAGTGGGGCTTACGGTGTGCCTAGTTCAGTGCATTTTGAAGTGTGTTCGCTAAGGTTAATGCTCTGATGTTTTTTTTTTTAAAAAAGAAAGAGAAGAGAAATGTGTAACATTGAAAATGTGAAGATATGTGTTTTATATGCACATGACCACCATTGTGTATTGTGAATGCCTAGTGGCTGTGAGGTTGGTCTGAGTGTTGTTTGTGTTGGAGGTGCAGTAACACCTGCGTGCGAAAGTTAGTATGGGGTATGTGAGTGACATAACTGCCCTATGTTGTGTGATTTGTGTGTTTATTCAGGAGTCTCTGTGTCTAATTCGTGTGATAAATTGCGGGTTTGTGGAGTCGGGTACCGCCATTGTTCATGTTTGTAATTACCGTTTAATTGTGATGAATATAACTATTTATTTCGGGATTAATTTATTTTGGTGTGTGGCCCTTTTCTTTTCAGCGACTGCCTTGTTTACATAGCGGAGTGCTCCGCTGGGCCAGTGTGGTGTGTGTGTGTAGGCCTATAACCATCTTTGTATTAGAACATGAGTCAGGTGTCAATTATAAGGTTGGGTGAATTTGTGTGCTTGCGTTTTTTCAAGGGGAGATCGTATATTATATATATATTTTTATGGCGGTGCCCTGGGCTAGAGAGGGGTGACGCCCTGCCCCTGGGAAGTGGCGTCATCTGGAGTATATAAGCCAACTGCAGGAGACATCTTGTCTCTTCGCTGTGGCTCCTGTGCTCACGGTAGTCTGTGTTCCTGGTTCTCGTTCTAAATAAAACTCATAAAACAATCACCTCAACTCCTTCATAATTTGAGACACAACAGCTTGCTTGAGTCATTCTTCGCAGCGACCTTCTTTGTGCTCAGACAGGAATCCCCATTTGATTCCTGTTTATTTCTGCTCAGTTCTCAGCCTTGCCTGTCAATTTGTTAAATTACCCTTTGTGGTTATTTTTGTGTCTCCTGTAAGTTACCCTTCATGTTCTTTATTATTAAATGTGCAAACTCACAGCTGGCGATTGGTGCCTTATTTCTGCCCTGAAAGGGCCAATTATGACAGAATGAAGTCACAAATTTACAAAAGCTTTAGATTTTTATGTTTTCATTTACCTTTGGCAGTGTGGGAAGGTGCCAGGTCCTGCTGGAAAATGAAATCAGCATCTCCATAAAGCTTTTCAGCAGAGGGAAGTGTGAAGTGCTCTAAAATTTCCTGGTAGATGACTGCATTGATTTTGGACTTGATAAAACACAGTGGACCAACACCAGCAGATAATATGGATCCCCAAATCATCACTGACTGTGGGAACTTCACACTGGACCTCAAGCAACTTGGATTCTGCCCTCTCCATCCTTCCTCCCAACTCTGGAACTTTGATTTCCAAATATCAGAAGTTGGCACCTGATTTGGGACAGACTCTTTTTTTTTGTTCAGTATCTGGCTTTCTGGTTTTGCTTAAGTTATCCAAAAACTAACTAACTAGTTAGTTACTTTGTTCTCGCGTTACTTAGATCTCACTCATTTACTCACATACATGCATGCAGTAATTCATGCAAAAGGAGTCCTGACCAAGTATTGAGTGCATACAAGGACTAGGCCAACATTTTTATTAAGAATCCACTTTTTTAAAATAGATCTTATGTAATGTTCTAAATTTCTGAGAAACCGAATTTTGTTTTCATTAGCTGTAAGCCATAATCATCAAAATTCAAAGAAATAAACACTTTAAATATATCACTCTGTGTGTAATGAATCTATGCAATGAGTCTCACTTTTTGAATTGAATTACTGAAATAGATTAACTTTTAAATGCTATTCTAATTCATTGAGATGCACCTGTACATTTGCAAGCGTCTCTCTGTAGTCTTTAGTTTTTTTTTTTTCAAATTATTACATGTTTTTGAAGTACTCTTCCTTTCTCCCATGGAAATAGAGGCACTGAAGTGTTGAACAGAATAGGTAAAGTGAAATATGCGTAAGTTTCATTATCAGAGTTTAAGCAAAAAAATACGAGTAATTGGAAATTGAAGGAAAAATCAAGTGTCTTAGTGTGGTTCATCACCGCAAACCTGTTCAACTTCTCAGTGAATGAATGGATTAAAGTTCTATTTTTTCAAGGCCACTAACCTCTTGATTTTGTGGATAAAATGTTGTGCTGAGTTGGAACTTGGCACACCTGGGTTTTCCTGTGTAACACTGTCAGCATCCAAAATCTTACAGCACAAAACAGGCTGCTATAATGACTTGATTTTCATCGAGGACATGTTCTTTAACTTGAACATCCATCAACTTTTCTTCAAGTACAGATATTAGCCTGCTTTTCCCCGTTTTTGTTGTTATGAGCAGGGTGGTTATGTAAATGTAAAACTTTATAACTATGCAAACCAATTTTGGTCATCATTTGTGCAAGCTTAAAAAGGAAGATAACTGTCACAGTTCCCCGTGCGCCATTGTACGGCACACAAGGGAGAGAATGAAAAACTCAACTGCGTGAGTAGAAGGTGCCATATTTATTAAACTTAGTCACAAAGTTAACAGTTCAGCTTAACCACAAAAATACAGAGAATATGCAGATGATGACATTAAGGCCACCTGACATGCAGGGCGCCAGGCGGATGCTCTACAGCCCGGTCAATAGGAAGCCTAGTGCCGCAGGACTGCTATAAGCACAAAGAGAAAGGCGATCATGACACTTACGGGGCTGGAGCGATTCCGGGGCGATCCGTGCAGTCTGGCGGATGAAGAAGGTGAACAGGGTCAGCCAATCACACCAAGGGGTTAACCGAAATTAAAGTGCTGACGACATATACGTGGAGAGCTAGCTGCCGCGTATGGAGGTGAATGCTCCGACAATCTCTTTCCGCAAATGCAGCGAACAAATACTCCTGAAGCTACGGAGGAAAGAGGTTGCCGGTGCGAGAAAGTGTGGGCTGAACTTCACTGGGCCAGGTGTGTGAGAGAGCGTGCACGAGTGTATGAGTGGGAATGAATGAAGCGTGTGCATGTGTGTGTGTGTGTGTGTGTGTGTGTGAACACCTGTGACAGTACAGCTGATGGCACTTGACAGGAGGAGGGGGCGTGCCCAAGCTGTCAGGTGGAAAATAGGGCAAAACATAATAAGTCAGAGCTGCGGTTGGAACAGCCAAACCCAGATTCATGACAATAACAGCATGAGACACACACAATACTGACGCACTCTACAAGAAGGGACAGCGCAGGCTGTTCCTGCTGAGGAGACTCAGGTCTTTTGGTGTACAAGGGGCGCTGCTGAAGTCATTCTATGACACGGTGGTGGCATCAGCCATCACTTTTGGAGTGGTCTGCTGGGGCAGTGGCATTACTGCAGCCGATAGGAAGAGACTGAACAAACTGATTAAGAAAGCTAGCTCTGGGACTTCCGGTTATGGCTGCCACGTAAGACGGACGTGTTTCACTCTGCTCTGCTCCTGGAGAAAAAAATCGGCAAATAACTCTCTCATTTGGGACAGAACGTATCCCAGCGTTTGGGCGAGGATATGTCGGCGAAGCCTAAGGCTGGAAAACCAGGTAAAGGAAAAAGCGAGCCGCCGAAACAGTCCAAATTAACGGACTTTCAGGTCTGTGACGCAGCAAACAAAACTCCATATATGGCGGAGGAGGCTGGCAACGGTGCGATATCTGCGGGGAATGGCGCAGATGCGCTGATGGCTGCCATGAGTTCAATGAGAGCGGACTTTTCCTCTAGATTTGATGGGATTATGACAGCGTTGGAAGGAATAAGAAAGGAATTGGGTGACTGTGTAGAACGAACGGCGCAGATGGAGCTCCGTCTCGCTAGTGCTGAAGATGACGTCACCCGTCTTCAATTAAAGGTGCGCACTTTGGAAAAAAAAAAATAAATGTCTAGAAGATAATATTTTGGATTTGGAATCTCGGTCGAGACAGAATAACTTGAGGCTGGTGGGTCTTCCAGAGGAATCAGAAGGTCGGGACGTATGTTCCTTTCTGGAAAAGTGGATTCCGGAGGTGCTGGGCAGCGAGGAGTTGCAATCAGCAGTGGTTCTGGAAAAAGCACATCGTATTGGCCCACGGAGAGCTAAGGGACCGCCGAGGACCTTAATTATGAAGTTTCTTAGCAACAGAGACAGGATGAAGATCTTCAACGCTGCACGAGCTAAAGGAGAGATTAAACACCAGGATCAGCAGGTGCGGTTCTACCCAGATTTGGCCACAGGAATCCAACAATTGAGGAAGCAGTTTGATCCCATACGTAAGGAGCTGCGCAACCTTGGGATTCGTCATGGTGTAATCTATCCTGCGAGACTGTTGACCACGTATGACGGCAGAACCCACATCTTCAAGACCCCAGAGCAGGCGCAGGAGTTCATCAAGAAGATCAAAGAAGAAGAAGAGACTGGTGGGAGCTAAGCATGAACAAAATATAAGGTAGAATAATTAAGTATTTGCACAGGCATCTGACTGACTTGAAGTAAACAGCAAGTTTACAAAATATAGATTGTATTATATATTAAAAAAAAAACAAAAACAAAACAAACAAAAAAAAACTATGATGTACAAAGTTGTTAAAAATTCTGGAGTTAAGTTGGAAAACTACAGAGGAGAGTTAATGTTACGTCATTAAAAGCAGTAGAGTTAGGGTGATTGGGAGGATGAAGAAGGAGTGGCTTAGGCTGTTCCCCGTGGATGTGGAACGGTCGATGGCTATATCGGGAGACGGAATTTTTCTTTTGATTTTGGGGGGTTCGCCACAAGTGTGGGAAGGGGGAATTTGTTTGTGTGTAGTTTGTAGGATGAATGTTCAACCACTCATGTTTTTGCTTCTCTGTATGAGCATGTTTACACTGCAAGGTAATCCCAAACTCTCTATTGATCATAAACCAAAGTGTTAATCTTAATTTAACTTCATGGAATTGCAGAGGTCTACAAAATTTAAAAAAACTTAAACAAGTTATGAATAAAATAAAAGACATGGGTTCAAAAATTGTGTTTTTACAAGAAACTCATCTAATAGAGGAGGATATAAAAAGAATTAGGAGTAGATGGCAAGGAAGTGTATTCACCTCATCATTTTCATCCCGGGCCAGGGGAGTTATGACTCTCATACATAAATCAGTCCCTTTTCAAGTGAAAAATGTAATTGGAGACAAACTTGGAAGATATGTAATCATTCAAGGTTCTTTGCTATTAGAAAATATAAATCTTGTGAACTTATATGGTCCCAATATAGATGATCAAAAGTTCTTTGCTAATTTATTTCTTATTTTATCATCACTTACAGGGCAACATATAATAGCAGAGGATTTTAATTGTACATTGAATCCAGGTATAGATAGATCAACAGGACTGGATTGTACGCACAATGGATGTAGGATGACTATTAATCATTTTATGAAAGAATTGAGATTGTTAGATATATGGAGAGAAATGAAACCACAAGTTAAAGCCTATTCGTGTTATTCCAGTACCTACAAGACATTCTCACGTATTGATTATTTTTTGATTTCCACAGAATTAAGATCCAAGATTCAAAACTGCTTTTATGATAACATCGTGATCTCTGATCATGCACCCTGTTGTCTAATATATGTAGATAAAAAATTGACAAAGGAATCAGGTAGATGGCAATTTCAGCATAAATGGCTTCAGGATGAGGAATTTGTCAAGTATATAGAAAAACAGATAGACGAGTACTTTGACATCAATACTACACAAACATCAGCATGTGTAAAGTGGGAAGCTTTCAAAGCTTTTATTAGGGGACATATTATTAGTTATACAGGATCAAAATCTAAGAAGACTCGAGAGGAGAGAGCTAAATTGGAACATAAAATGAAAAGTCTTCAGGAAAAAGTGTATGCAGGAAGTGATCCAAGGTTGGAGAATGAATTACTGATTTTGAGAGCTGAATACGACAAAAAATCAGCGAATAGAGCTGCCTCGAGTCTTCTAAGATTGAAACAATCTTTTTATGAACAAGGTGAAAAATCAGGAAAATTATTGGCATGGCAGATTAAACAATTAGAAATTAAAACACCAATTACTAGTATTATAAGTAACGGACAGGTAGTTATAGATCCTTTAGAAATTAACAGAGCCTTTAGAGATTACTATGAAAAATTATATGATACTAAAAATGAATTTGATTTAACAAAACTAAATGGGTTTTTGAACGAACTATCTATACCGTGTATTCCAAATGAAAACAGGGAGATATTGGAGTCTAAAATTAGTCAAGAAGAAGTTGGGCTAGCCATTGATAATATGAAATCAGGAAAAAGTGCAGGACCAGATGGTCTTCCAGTTGACCTTTATAAGAAATTTAAGAATAAATTAATAAAACCTTTTTTGGAAATGGTTTTAGAAGCATTTCAAAATAATAATTTACCATCATACATAAATAATGCCTTAATTATACTGCTGCCAAAACCAGGTAAGCCCTCTAATAAATGTGAAAATATGAGACCAATAAGCCTATTAAACGCTGACCTTAAGATAATCTGTAAAATTTTAGCAAGACGAATACAAGAAATTTTACCAAATATTATTAATCGAGATCAGAATGGCTTTATAAAGGGAAGACAAGGCTTCCATAATGTAAGAAGACTATTTAATATTATTTATTTTAATAAAGAAGCACCGGATACAGCTCTCCTATCACTGGACGCCGAAAAGGCCTTTGATAGAGTTGAATGGCCCTTTCTTTTTGAAGTCCTACAAAGGTTTGGACTTGGAAATAATTTCATAAAATGAGTTCAAATAATATACAATAATGCTACAGCAGAAATCCTAACAAATAACAATATTTCAAAACCAATAAAAATCAATAGAGGATGTCGACAAGGCTGTCCACTTTCACCTTTACTGTTTACTATGGCAATTGAACCTTTAGCGATAGCGATACGTTTACATTCACAAATATATGGAATTAAAGTTGGACCAACAGAACATAAAATGTCCCTGTACGCCAATGACATAATTTTGTTTATGTCGAATCTAAAAAAATCAATTCCAACCTTGTTGAATTTAATAAAGAATTTTGGGGAAATATCAGGATATAAAATAAATAAAACTAAATCTTCAATATTAATGCTAAATGAGACCCAGAGAAATTACCCAGCCCCTGAGGTAAATCAATTCAATGTTGTAAATCAGTTTAAATATTTAGGAATCCAAATTGTGCCTAAGCTAGAATCAGTCGCCAGTGTCAACTATGAAGCCTTAATGACAGATATCAATGAGTTAACTCAGAGATGGATGTCACTACCAATGTCGATGATCGGGAGAATCAATATACTTAAAAAGTAATATTTTACCTAAAATACTTTATTTATTTCAATGCATTCCCTTATCACCACCTTTAGATTTATTCTCAAGAATAAAAAAAAAGTTAGTGGAATTTATATGGAACAACAGGAGGGCTAGATTACGTCTGTCTTTATTATATTTACCATTTGATCGTGGAGGTCTGAAATGTCCAAATTTTATGTTGTATTATTGGTCGGCACAACTGAGGTCTATGACATATTATTTTTCATCAAATGATCTCCCTCACTGGACTGAAATGGAATCATACAATTTACCTTTACCTCTTCCCATATTCATATACTCAGATTCGGCAAAAAATTACAAAAACAAGTTAAAAATCCATTTGTAAAGCATATGATCAAAATATGGTGTGAAGCTAAAAACTATTTAAAAGAACCACAGTTACTGTCACAATTTAGTCCAATATGGGGTAATCAATATTTTAAACCAGGGAGAGCGGACGCTGTATTTAAAGTATGGAATTTAAAAGGGATACAAAAGATTCAGGATTTATATTTGCCATGTGCAGAAAACATAATGTCTTTTGAAGAGCTGAGGATCAAATTTAATCTCAATAGAACACATTTTTTTAAATATCTTCAACTTAGAAACTTTATTCGATCAAATCAAAATAAAGCTCTCCCTCGACCTATTTATTCATCCTTGGAAAAAATGATGATGAAAGATAGTAAAAGAAAGGGTATTATTTCAGAGTTTTATAACTCATTGACACTATCTTCAAGTGAAAATTCACTGAAAAGATTAAACTACTGGAAAGAAGATCTGCAAACTGAAATTTCAGAGGAACAATGGGAATTGGCTTGTACAGAAGCTCAAACCAAATCAATAAATGCACGCCTTAAATTGATACATTTCAAATGGTTAATGCGGATGTATGTTACACCGGAGGAGTTAAATAAATATAACAAAAATATACCAGATACATGCACAAAATGCATGGAAAGTAAAGGAGCTCTATTTCATTGTGTATGGGAATGTAGATTAATAAGAATGTTTTGGGAAGAGGTGAGGGTAACAATTGAAAAAATAATCTCAAAACAAATCATATTGAATCCTAAATTGTTTTTGTTGGGTCTGTACCCAGAAAAGCATAATTTTAATAAAAGTGAAAGAACATTCATAGACCTCAGTTTGCTTAATGCCAAAAAATGTATTGCACTATTATGGAAAAAGACTCATAGACCAGATGTGACTCAGTGGTTAAGACAGATGTTAACAAACCTTCCATTAGAAAGAATAACATATATACTGAAATCAAAGGAAATTGTGTTTGAGAATATATGGAGACCTTTTATTGATTATGTAAAAAATTTAAACATAACTTTTGAAGAAGAAGGTGAATGATGTGTGTGGACCTTGTAAATTCCAAACTGGTGAACATAATATGTATACTTATGTATTGGATTGTCTAGACTAAACAGAGGAGCATTGTTGAAGATTTGATTTTGTTGGTGGTTGTTGGTGTTTTTTAGTGCATTTTTTTTTTGTAGTACTTTAGTGTTAGTGTTTGATTGTTTGTATCATGTTTGTTAAAAAAAAAAAAGGTTCAATAAAGATATTGTGGAAAAAAAAAAAAAAGAAAGCTAGCTCTGTCCTGGGGCAGCGCCTTGATCCGATGGAGGAGATAGGAGAGAGAAGGACGGTGGCTAAACTGTCATCTCTGCTGGAGTCCGAGTTCCACCCTATGCAGGACATACTGGATGCACTGAGGAGCTCATTTAGCAGCAGACTACATCATCCCAGGTGCACAACCGAGAGGTTTCGTAGGTCCTTCCTACCAACGGCTGTCAGACTGTACAACCTAAGCAGGGCTGCTCGCAGAGATAGCAAAAAGACGTAACAAACTAATAGTTTTTTTTGAATGCAAAAGATGCAATAGACTTACACAATGGTCCTCTCCGGCATACAACTAGGAACATACCGGTCGCTATGGAGGGTGAGAATATGTATGGGCACATAATCATACCATGTAGGATAACTAAATAGACGGTTATGCTGTTTCATCCCACCTAGCAACAATGCTCTGCACTGTGTGTGTTTATATATTTACATATTTATTCCATCTAGCTACAATGCTCTGCACTGGGTGTGTTTATATTTATATATCTATATATTTATTCCATCTAGCTACAATGCTCCGCGCTGTGTTTTTATATATATTTTTTTTTTTTTTTGTTACTTATTTGTACCCGTAGGTAGACTTGGTTTGCAGTCTGGTGACAAGCCACCGGCTGCTGGTCGCTGCGTGCGCGAGCGCCCTAAACCTACATGTTTTTGGTGTGCGGGAGGAAACCGGAGAAATCCCGGAGTAAACCCGCGCAACACGGGGAGGACATGCAAACTCCACACAGCTCACTGTTGGTCGGGGGCTGGGATCGAACCCACGATCTCATGATCCCCGCGATCCCCCGGCCGAGGGTAAAACTGTGCTGCCACAGTGCTAAACCACTGCGCCACCGTGCAGCCCAATATATCTACATCAATATATCTACATATTATTCCATCTAGCTACATTGCTCCGCACTGTGTGTGTTTATATACTTGCATATTTATTCCGCCTAGCTGCAATGCTCCGTACTGTGGGTGTTTATATATTTACATATTTATTCCATCTAGCTACAATGCTCTGCACTGTGTGTCTGTGTGTGTGTGTGTGTATATATATATTTTATAGTAATATGTACATATGTATATTAGCTGCTCTTGCTTGCTTGTTTTTTTTCTTGCCTTCTGATTGTTGCTCTGAGTGTTGCTATCCCTGTGCTGTTGCAATCCTGGAATTTCCCCATTGTGGGACTAATAAAGGCTTATTTTATCTTATCTTATCTTATGAGAGTGAAGGTTCATCCTCTCCAGCATCACAGATGCTCCATTATTCGCTGTCACAAAGTCTATTGATTCATCATGAATTTAATGAATAATTTAATTAGCACTGCTCAGTATGTGAACACTCACAGTGAGGAAATTATTAATAGGAAAAAAAACATTGAAATAACTGACAACGGCAATATTATGTCTGTTAAAAGCTGTGAAAGCTGATTATGGTTATTTTTTTAAATTACCCAGCCTTAAAAACAGAGCAATGGTCCTTTGTTGGATTTCAAATAAGTTAAAAAAATTAAACAAAAAAAGGTAATACTGTGGAGAGTGTAAATAACAAGACTGGTTCATACAGCAGACGACTATTCACTCTCACATCAGTCATACACACAAAAGCATGTCTCAATACACCATGGGTTCTCCTTTTATACCAACCGCTCATCTCACATCTGCATGACATCTCACATCACAATACATTCATCCCTTCTCCCCCCAACTCCTTCTTCCTGCTACCTCGCCACAATCTCCATAGCCATTGTCCTTCTCTGTTTACCCTCTGCATCCAGTCTGAGATGATTAACCCAGTCTCTACACCGCCCCCCTTCCCCCCCAGAATCTCAGACCGAGTTTCAGTCCTCATATCCTTTTGGCTTCAGTCTCCTCCCGTATCTGCTGTAACGGGGGTTCACCGCCTCCGCGGCGCTGCTGTGCCGGCGGGGGGCTCCTGGGGGTGTGTCTATCTGCGGGTGGGCCATGGCGAGGGGGGGAAACCTTCAACATGCCCATGTGGCTGCTCTGATGAATCGTTTACCTGGGGACTTCTCAGTGGGGTCTTCCGCACCGAGGGGCCTGAGCCAACAGCACTTGCTCGTCCGCCACCACACAGGTGGGCTTAAGTCTGTCTATGCCTATTTTCTCCTGACGACCCCCCAAGTCTAACAAAAAATGTTTGCCCCTGTTTCCAGCACTCTGAACGGGCCATCGTAGGGTGGGCGCAATGGAGGGTGGTGGGCATCGTGCCTGACAAACACGAAAGCCGCGTTCTTCAAAGTTTTTGGCACAAAAGCGCGTGGAAAACAGTGGTGGGCCGGGCCGGGCAGCGTGCCTGTGTCTGCGCTATGCTGCAAACGCTGAGATGGGCAGTTGTCCGGTGCGGGATTATCTGGCAAAAATTCCCCGGGCAGCCGCAGTGGCTGAGAAAAAACAAGCTCTGCCGGGGAAGCCTCCAAATCCTCTTTTGGTGCGGAACACAACCCCAATAAAACCCACGGCAACCGGTCTACCCAATTTGCATCCGTCAGCGAAGCCCTTAGCGCTGCTTTCAGTGACCTATAAAAATGCTCGCATAACCCATTGGCCTGTGGGTTGTACGCGGTTGTGCAATGAATTGCAACACCCAGGCTATGGGCCATTGCGGACCAGAGGTCTGAAACAAACTGCGGGCCCCTATCAGACGTGATGTCCGACGGGATTCCAAAACGTGCCACCCAAGTCATCAAAAAAGCGCACGCCACGTCTGCAGATGTGGTTGCCGTCAGCGGGACTGCTTCTGGCCAGCGTGTGGTGCGGTCCACCACTGTCAGAAGGTGCGTGCACCCCTGCGATGGCGGAAGGGGGCCCACGAGGTCCACGTGAACATGGTCAAACCTCTTAGCCGGGATACGAAATGGCTCCAAAGGAGCCTTCATGTGTCTGTGTACTTTGGCTCGTTGGCACGCTACGCAGGCTGCAGCCAACTCTTTCACTTGTTTGCGCAGGTCTGGCCACACGAACTTCGCTCCCACAATTTTGACTGACGCGTGCACTCCTGGGTGCACCAGAGCGTGAACTGACTCAAACACATGGCGGTGCAAAGCGACTGCGACCACCGGGCGCAGGCGTCCCGTGGAGACGTCGCAGATTAGGGGGTGCTTGCCGTCTTGCAGTACTCTGCTCTCCAGCCTTAACCCTGTTGGTCCAGACTGGAGCGCGCACATCCGTATCGCCAATCTGCTCTGCGTCCATGGCTGTATAATCTATCCCCATGCAGACCGGGGCCACTACTGCGCGCGAGAGGCAGTCTGCCACCACATTCAGTTTACCCGACACATGCTGAACATCGGTCGTAAACTCCGAGATCACGGCCAGCTGTCTCTGCTGCCAGCCCGACCATGGTTCCGAAACCTTGGCCATCGCGAACGTTAGCGGCTTGTGGTCCACGAACGCGGTGAAGCTGCACCCTTCCAGCCAGAACTGGAAGTGGCGTATGGCCAGATGGAGAGCCAGCAACCCTCTGTCGAACGCGCTGTATTTACACTCACTGTCGCGCAAAGCCCTGCTGAAAAAAGCAAGCGGCTGCCAGGAACCAGCGACACGTTGCTCCACGACGGCCCCTATGGCCACATCCGAGGCGTCAGTAGTAAGCGCTATCCGGGCCGCCGGGTCCGGGTGCGCCAATATTGCGGCGTTTGCCAGGGCTGCTTTAACCTCAGAGAACGCCTGCTCTCGCTCCGGAGTCTATTCGACTCTGTCCGCGGGTTTCCGTTTCTTGAGCGCGGCGTATAAGGACTGCATGAGCTGAGCTGTGCGGGGGAGGAACCAGTTATATAAGTTAACCATCCCCGCAAATTCTTGCAGCGCCCTGACCGTCTGAGGCCAGGGAAAATTCGCCATGGCACACACTTTGTCGGGCAAGGGTATCGCTCCCTCCGGTGAGACGCAGTGCCCCAAAAAGTCAGTCCCCCCCACGCCGAACTGGCATTTCGCCGGGTTGATTACTAACCTGTGCTCCTCCAACCTCTGGAAAACCATCGTGAGGTGGGTTACGAGTTCGTCCTCGGACGCACTGGCCACCAGGATGCCATTCAGGTAGACAAACACAAACGGTAGATCGTGCAACACTGCATCCATCATGCGTTGGAATGTCTGTGCCGCTCCTTTTAATCCGAAGGGCATGCGTAAAAACTCAAACAAGCCAAACGGAGTTATTACCGCTGTTTTGGGTATATCCTCCGCGCGCAGTGGGACCTGGTGGTAACCGCGGACCAGGTCTATTTTAGAAAAAATGCGTGCTCCAGCGAGGTGAACGGAAAAATCCTGAATATGGGAAATCGGGTAGCGGTCGTGCACTGTGGCATTATTCAATCTGCAGAAATCTCCGCACGGTCGCCACGATCCCTCGGCCATAGGGACCATGTGTAGCGGGGATGCCCATGGGCTGTCCGATTGCCTGATGATGCCCAACCTTTCCAGGGTGGCAAACTCCTCGCGCGCTATGGCCAGTTTAGCTGCGTCCAAGCGCCGAGGTTGTGCGAAAACAGGCGGCCCAGTGGTGGTGATAAAGTGTTCCACTCCGTGTTTAGCGATGGCCGCCGAAAATGTCGGGACCGTGAGTGCTGGGAACTGAGTGAGCAGTGTGTGGAACTTACCGCCTGGAGCTGTGACATTGGCTTGCGTTATTGGCCCGGCCCCTCGAGCTGTATGGGGGAGAGAATCAAAAGACATTGCATTAACCAGGCGCCTGTTAGCAACATCGACTAGCAACCCATGTGCACACAGAAAATCAGCTCCCAGGATTGTGAAACTCAGTACTGCTATGGCACGGTGGCGCACATCTTCGTGCGTTCTCTCCAAAGCAGCGGTGGTAGAAGCAAAGCGTGTCTGTCTGGCGCTTCCTGGCCTCCGCTGCCGCTACCGTCGGCGGCTCCTCACCTCCGCTGGTCTTCTTGCTGGGTTCCGACGCCGCCGCATTCACTGTGAGGGCTCTGGTGGTGAGGATGATCCGTTCTGCCTCCTGGGTTAGCGCACGGTAATCACGCGCGACCAGCAACGGCGAATGGGCAAGAACCGCTCTCGCCTCTGTTGGGAGGTTCCAGAGGAAAAGGTGGGCAAACAGAAAATGCCCGTCGTCCGTGCCCATTAACGCCAACATCTTCTCCATCAGTTCGACCGCCGAACCATCTCCTAACTCGGAGCACCTCAGGAGCCTCTTTGCTCTCTCACAGTCTGAAAGTGTGTAGCGCTGGGTCAGCGCGGCCTTGAGAGTCCCGTATTTGTTGTGGGCTGGCGGCTGTTGGAGCAGGCTCGCTACCTGCTGAGACGTGCGAGCATCCAGCGCTGCGACCAAAGAGTAATATTTGCTGTCGTCTGCCATTATTCCCCGGAGGGCGAACTGAGCCTCGGTGTGGTGGAACCAAGACCGCGGGTCGTGCAGCCAAAAGTCCGGTAGTTTGACCGAAACAGCGCACGCGTTGCTGGAGGTTCCCGTCTGGGCCGTCTCTGGGATGCTTGGCGCGTCGCTGGGGCTTGCCGTCCGGGCTGACTCCGGGGTTCTTGCCTCGTGTTCCATAATTCGTCAAGGGGTCACTAGTGTGGAGAGTGTAAATAACGTGACTGGTTCATACAGCAGATGACTTTATTCACTCTCACATCAGTCATACACACAAAAGCATGTCTCAATACACCATGGGTTCTCCTTTTATACTAACCACCCATCTCACATCTGCATGACATCTCACATCACAATACATTCATCTCTTCTCCCCCCAACTCCTTCTTCCTGCTACCTCGCCATAATCTCCATAGCCATTGTCCTTCTCTGTTTACCCTCTGCATCCAGTCTGAGATGATTAACCCAGTCTCTACAATACTGTGATTTACTTAATAACAAGATCTATATTCAGGCTTAGATTAATACTTTAATTTAAAGTTTAGCAAATAAAATATATTAAAGTTACATTCCACAACTCTATATGCTTCTGACCTTTAATTCAGCAGGGTTAATGTCTCTTATGAGACCCTAGTCAAGGATGGGTTGGTGGGATTCTCCTCCTTATCAACAGGAATTTCACTTACTCATAAAAGAAACACCTGCAAGATATGAAAAGGAAATGAATCATGCTGCTACTACATTTCCATACTGTAATAGTTAACTTTAAATTGGGCTCTAATGCTGCTCTGAGGGAAATTCACACACACACACGCGCGCGCGCGCACACACACACACACACACACACTTCAGCAGCTCTCTATTCAGGATCACCACAGCAGATCAGGGGTCCGCATATTTCATTTGGCAAGAATTTTACATTGGATGCCCTTCCTGATGCAACCCTGATGCTTTCCCATCGTGGCTGGTCCTTCCCAATTCTCTTGATGCTGAGCACCAAGCTAGAAAGCAGAAAGTATCATTTTTATTTATTTTTTTTTCTCCCTGTCCTGTCTAGCAGCTAGGTAAGCAGAACAGATACAGTGGTGTGAAAAAGTGTTTGCCCCCTTCCTGATTTCTCTTTTTTTTTGTATGTTTGTCACAGTTAAATGTTTCAGATCATCAAACAAATTTAAGTATTAGACAAAGATAACACAAGTAACACAAAATGCAGTTTTTAAATGAAGGTGTTTATGATTAAAGGTAAAAAAAATCCAAACCTACATGGCCCTGTGTGAAAAAGTGCCCCCCCCCCCCGTTAAAACATAAATTAACTGGTGTTTATCACATCTCTGGAAAGCTGAATTTAATTTCTCTAGCCACATCCAGGCCTGATTACTGCCACACCTGCTCTCAATCAAGAAATCACTTAACCTGTTGAACTCTGTTCAACTTCCCTAAAAACGCCTAAAAATAACATGCCCAAAGTAAATCAAAAGCAGTTCTTCAACCCTTTGCAGCATCTTCATGGGGTTAGTCTCATTTAAAAGAAAACACTCTGAATTTTTTGGCAAAACAGTCATAATCTCTCTAAGTGCTCCTGCCACTGAGTAACAAGAAAGTTCGCCTGGGTGTTTTTTTTAGATACAAATGCTTGCAAATAACATACAGCTGTCAGATACTGGCTGGAAAACACAACAGAAATGTAGAACCAAGTGTTTTCAAGCTCAGGTCAAAATTTTGTAAAAATACCACAAAAAATGAATATATTACACAGCTTTTTTCTCAGGTTGTAACAAGGCTGTATCTGTATTGGAAGACCGGAAATACAGCTTTTTTTTTCAGTGCGCACTGAGATGCACTAAGATGCAGAGATGTGACTGCCCGCGGAACTCACAGAGTTCAAGGGGTTAAATAGGACCTGCCTGACAAAGTGAAGTAGAACAAAAGATCCTCAAAAGCTAGACAGCATGCTGTGATCCAAAGAAATTCAGGAACAAATGAGAAACAAAGTAATTGAGATCTATCAGTCTGGAAAAGGTTATAAAACCATTTCTAAAGCTATGGGACTCCAGCAAACCACAGCCATTATCCACAAATGGTGAAAACATGGAACAGTGGTGAACCTTCCCAGGAGTAGCTGGCCGACCAAAATTACCCCAAGAGCGCAGCGACGACTCATCCAAGAGGTCTCAAAAGACCCCACAACAGCATCCAAAGAACTGCAGGCCTCCACCATACTCACCATAAGAAAGAGACTGGGCAAAAATGGCCTGCATGTCAGAGTTCCAAGACGAAAACCTCTGCTGAGCAAAAATAACTTAAAGGCTCATCTAAGTTTTGCCAGAAAACATCTTGATGATTCCCAAGACTTTTGGGAAAATACCCTGTGGACTGATGAGACAAAAGTTGAACTTTTTGGAAGGTGTGTGTCCCATTACATCCAGCACAGAAGAAGCACAGCATTTCAGAAAAGGAATATCATACCAACAGTAAAATATGGTGGTGGTAGTGTGATGATTTGGGGCTGATTTGCTGCTTCAGGACCTGGAAGACTTGCTGTGGTAAATGGAAGCATGAATTCTGCTGTCAACCAAAAAATCCTGAAGGAGAATATCCGGCCAGCTGTTTGTGACCTCAAGGTAAAGCGCACTTGAGTTCTGCAGCAGGATGATCCAAATGACCCAATGATCCAAAACACACCAGCAAGTCCACCTCTGAATGGCTTAAGAAAAACTAAATGAAGACTTTGGAGTGGCCTCGTCAAAGTCCTGACCTGAATCTGATTGAGATGCTGTGGCATCATGACCTTAAGACGGCGGTTCATGCTCGAAAACCCTCCAATGTGGCTGAATTACAGCAATTCTGCAAAGATGAGTGGGCCAAAATTCCTCCACAGCGCTGTAAAAGACTCATTGCCAGTTATTGCAAATGTTTGATTGCAGTTGTTGTTGCTAATGGTGGCCCAACCAGTTATTAGGTTTAGGGGGCAATCACTTTTTCACACAGGGCCATGTAGGTTTGGATTTTTTTTCCCTTAATAATAAACATCTTCATTTAAAAACTGCATTTTGTGTTTACTTGTGTTACCTTTCTCTAATATTTAAATTTGTTTGATGATCGGAAACATTTAAGTGTGACAAACATTCAAAAAATGAGAAATCAGGAAGAGGGCAAACACTTTTTCACACCACTGTATCTGTTTCCCTTATTGTGCCAAACAGATTTACTTTGCCAAAAGAAGCTTTGCTCATATTTGATATGTACTGTATATAAATAGTATTTATAGACCTCTCTTGTAATAACTTTAAAACTTTATTTAAATTGTTTCACTTATGATGGACTTGACCGGTGGGGTGGGGGGGGGGTGGACTGAAAACATTTGAAGTGGTGAGAAGGGGTGGCAGGTGAGGGAGTGAGGAGGGGGAGTAAAAGAGAGAAGAATAAACAGAGAAAACACAGACTATCACAACTGAAACAAGCAAAGAAAAAACAGTTTCTGCTTCTGAAGAGATCTCATCACGAGCCTGATATCTGCACCTGTAAAAGAACAAAGACACATACGTGTGTGTGTGTGTGTGTGAGAGCGTGTATGGAAATGAGTGTGTGCATGTGGGTGGTTTGCCAGGAAACATACAAGGAGGGTGGCAGGCCACAGCAACCCCCCCACCCCCCCCGAAACAACGAGTAAGCAAAACAGCACTACCAACTCTCGGTGGGTGCAGCTGCAGCTGCAGCCCCCACAGAGCTCAAATGTCCCAAAGCCACCAAACCCCAGTACAGCCAGGCATCTGCCCCAGGAGGGATGGCCAGAGGAGGCCGGGCCACCAAGTGGCTAGTGTGGCACACCCCCACCCTGGCTAGCTCCTGCCCCCCCAGTGAGGCCAGCATCAGCCCTGGGCCCCTGGTGCTGGAAGGCCAACACCTACCCACCCCCAGGCCAGAGGACTTGGCCCATGCCCCCTGGCGCAGATCCCCCCTCCCCACGCCCAGGAAGGCGTCAGCAAGGAGGCGGGGGAACCCCCAGGTGAAAAGCACCATTTTTATGATGTTTGGTAGTTTTTCACAACTTCAAGTTTCAAACCTATTCCCCCATGATGGTGATGGGCTTATAGGCAGATCTTTTATGTCTGAAGTCCACTCCATCTCCTTGGTCTTGGCAAGCAGGGTCTACATCTACAAGGAGTAGAGGGATTCCTGCAGAATCATCTACTCCTTGTAGATGGTAGACCATGTTGCCAAGACCAAGGAGACCAATGATTCCTGCAAGACCCAATGATTCCTGCAGAATCATCTACTCTGCAGAATCAATCATTAGGATGCCATAAACCACTGTGGGAACTAACCAACAAGTCCTGAAACAAATATGTTAAAATATGCTCCCAACCTCAGAATATGACCAAATTGTATTGAGTCAAAGGTGGCTTCACCACCTTTCATAGTTTTTCCACATTTTAAACCACATAAAATCTAAAAAGGGGAGGGGGGTGGAAGACCCCTACCCTGATGCCTTATGTTCAGGTCTTGATCTCTACCTTTTATCACTGCTGTCTGTCCTTTGATGTCCTCATTTGTGACCAAAAATCAGGATTTGAACAATATGTCTGTAATGTTAAATTAGCCATAATGAGTGGAAGTGTGTTTCTTTTGTAATAAACTATTGCTTTTCCTTTTTCTTCTCTTAAGAATTAAAATTATAACATTCAAGCTGAGGAAAGCACAATACAACAGGACAGAAATACTCTTCAGTCCTTTTTTTTTTCTAGTTTTTGTTGCATCAAAATCACTGCATTATTACACGATAAGCATTTTTGTAGTAAAATATATGACTTTGTGATCTAATATACAGTACGATGAAAGTTATATACCAGGCTTTCCGCTTAACCTCATAAATGTAGAAAGAATACCAGTGAATTCCTGAAAGCAAGAAATCAGAAAGAGTTAATTATATCTTTTATTGCTATGTGCTCCCCGTTACAACAAACAGCATCAGTAGTGTACACTTCAATCTACACAAATACAAAGCAAAGTAAATAGAACAGAGCGTGACAGATGCTCATGACAATCAAATACTTAAATGCATGGTAGCACAGGAGTATTGATACAGTACATGGAAATGCTATGCAATAATAGCTGTCTGTGGCTCAGGGACTGTCAGGATATCTACAGCAATCCTTTTCATCATTACAAGCTCTCTGTAGCTTTAGCAGCCAGTGTTTTATAGCAGCAAGCAAATGATGTAAAAACAGAAGGAAATGCAACATGACAAAAAATACTGATGACTACAAAAAGCAGAAAACCACTTTACTGGTACTACACCTATGTTTTTATTGGCTAAAATAAAGCATTTGTCTGGTCAAGTATATGCTGCCATGAAGCAACAACTCTGGTAACTTCTACAAAACAGCTGTGAAAAAAGACAGCTTTCTGACAATTAAAACAATCTCAGAACTGAGCATGTATATTTACATCTAATTGTTTGTGAAAAACAATGTCGCATCTACTCTATTAGATTTTCTGAAGAAGCAGAAATCCCTCTACAAAGGTGAAAACATGGATGAAGGAAACACGATTTGCTTTCAATGGTCATTTTGTCGCAGCTTATTGGTCAGTTAGAGGCTGCAAAATACTGTAAATAATGAAGTAGATTTAGCTTTCAATAAATATTACTGCACTCAATGCTATTTACATTTACTTTACAGTGGCACACAAGAGTGAGTTGGGATAATTGCGAGCCATTTCGTTGTTGAAAACACAAAACTGTGTCTGTGCTATTGCAGTCAGATGCATGGTGGTTGTGAGAAAATCCTTTTTTAAATAAATACCTTTGCCTCTCCTGAATCACTGTTCACCTTTAAAACCATTTAGAAAATACTTTGTTGAGAAACACATTTCTTATACAGTAAAACTTTTTGAAAGTCCAGCTTATTGTGCTCACAGCGAGGCTTTGTTCCTGCAATCGCAAGATGAGCAACAGAACCGTAAGACAAAGAATGAAAGGATGCAATGAGCTCGAAGCTTTATGAAGCAGCTTTGATACCAATGCAGAAACACACAGGTTACCGTTAAGATTTTCATCAGTGAGCAGAGAATCAACTTCCCACTTTGCTGCTCAGCACAGCTTTAAAACATGTTGGTCTTGTCTACAACTGTAATAATGAAAAAAAAGATACTGAATCATAAATTAATGTACGTACAACTAGAAGGCACTCAGAGACTGCATACTTCCACCAAGTCTTTTTTAAAAAAGGGGAAAAATGATACAGAGTCTGTATAGTATGTATCCAGTTCTAACCCAAAATCTAATGGGTTCGTGTTTGGCTCAAGAACTACCTCTCATGAACATTTCAATCAAATCCATCCATCAAGACAAAACTGAAAAGTCTCTTATCTGACAAAGCTTTTGACTAGACTTTCCATGTGTTACAGTCATGTCACTAGTAGTGTAACGGTACTGTGCGCACTCTTGTGCTGCAAGGCGTGTGCTAGTGTGAAGCGTGCATCAGTGGGGCCCACTGTGCACATGTTTGATTGTGTCTGACTGCATCAGTTATGTGACAGCTGGCTAGCTAGATGGTGAAATCAGGTTTTAACTGAACATCATTCACAAGTTTAGATTGGACTTTGCATTTCATAGTTTTGAATTTTACGATACTATGTCCACTAAAAACACTGCTAATTATGCATAGTGTTTGTGCATTACACCGCGAGGTCCAGCTATGCACGGGTTTGCTTGCAGTGCTACCTGTGAGATTTGTTAGCTGGCCTAACAAGCCTGAAAAAAGCCTCTAAAGTGCTGTAATCCTAGGTTAACCTAGCCTAGCTTTGACGCAACATTGCACGTCGTACCTGCACGGATGTTGTTCTCCCTGTGTTGTTGTTATCTGTATAAATAGTATGTCTCGTCTTTCTTTCCCCTCCCCCCCCCCAACCTCCCTGAGCCTGGTTCCACTGGAGTTTTCTATAAGGGAGTTTTTCCTTCCCACTGTCACCTAGTGCTTGCTTATCGGCGATTGTTTGATCGTTGGGGTTTTTCTCTGAATTACTTATGATTTGTGCTTATGTATCTATCGCCTTGAGATGATTTTTGCTGTGACTAGGTGCTATGCAAATAAAGTTGAATTGAACTGTTTTTGTGCAATCTGATATACAGCACTGTTCACATTCCCTACTTGCTGGATGTAATCAATGAACTTAAAATATTACTCTTGGCACTCAATGATTTATAAAATATTTCATACATCAATATTTGTGTTTGATATGTTTTTGTTTGTCTTTATTTTATTTCTGCGTTTCCTTTTGTATTTTCTTTATGATGTTATGTTTGCCAAGGAGGTAACGTGATGATTGTGGATTGTTTGTTTATTAGCAGGATTATACAAAACCTACTGGCAGCATTTCAATCCAGTTTCAGTTTTCCTGGGTCAAGGATGGACCCATTAGATCTAGATCACCATGAGCGCTCTGGATCCATTTTCAACTTTTTTGTGGGACGTTTAAAAAATTGTGAAAAATAATGGGCTAATCACCCTGAAAGCACACAGGCAAAGTTATGATAATTATGATGCTCTATCAGTTGAAGCATTTTCATCGCATCTTAATTAGTGGACAAACAGCCTTGGGGAAGGTATACACTCTGGGTGCCGTCTAGTTACCTCTGCCAAGGAGGTTAAATTTTCAGTTTCATTTGTCTGTTATCAGGATTACGCGAAAACTACTGACCCAATTTCAATAAAATTTGGTGGCAGGGTGGAGCCTGGATCACAGAAAAACTTTGGGTGGACAATAATGTCCAGGTGTGGCTTTTTCCACTTTTTAACATTGTAACATGCAGCTTTTTTTTCTTCTTTTTTTTTTTGTAAATTAATGAAATCTTTAAATTTCAACTGATACTTGATGAAGAAATTCAGGCATGTAGCAGGTGGGTGTCTGAGGGTGTAGAATATTATGTGGATCCAAATGAAAGAAGTAGAGCTCAAATGTTGGCAGAGGTTTGCATTTTCTGGATACCTTCTAGTTTATTTGATTATTCCTTTTTTTATGTAACAATTGTATTCAGTATATTCAATAAAGTATATATTGCTGAATTAATTACATTAAATAATATCTCTACCTCAAAGTACCTGCACTTTAGGCAACTTGCAGAGGCGTTTCATTCAGCACACTGAATGAATGCGCTCCAGCACCAGTGGTCGCGCTCGCCTGAGGTTATCGGTGTCTGTAGCTACACTGGCTTGCAGAAGTATTCGATCCCCCACCACCATCTTTCCTATTTTGTTATGTTCGGCTTCTGTCTAGCTGCTCTGCCATCAAGCCCAGAGCTGCGGAGGGCTGCACTGATGGTGGTCCTTCTGGAACTTGGTACCATCTTGACACAGGACCTCTGGAGCTCAGTCCGAGTGACCACGGGCTCTTGGTCACCTTTCTCACTAAGGCTCTTCTGCAGCAACCCCGTGTGTGAGCTCACGGCTCGGTTTTTGCTCTGATATGCATTGTCAGCTTCTGTGGAGAGGTGGGTGTCTTTCTACAGCTTGTCTCGTTTACCACAGGTGGACGGCAAACAATGTGCAGAAACATCTCAGCAACGATCAAGAGAAATGGGAGGCACCGAGCTGAATTTCAAGTGTTTTTGCAAAGTGTTTGAATACTTGTGCAAACTTGATATTTCAGGTTTTTTTTTTTCTTTTTAATAAATTTACAAAAAAAAAATCCTACAATTCTATTTTCACTTTGTCATTATGGGGTTCTGAGTATAGACTGATGGTGGAAGAATGAATTTAAAAGATTGTAGCATCAGAGTGTAACATAACAAAATAGGAAAAAATGCTGAAGGGATGAATACTTTTGCAAGCTACTGTACTTGAGGAAAACATTACTTTTGTGTTGTTTCGATTTTTATTATGGCACTTTTATTCCTCATTCAGCCCCCAAACTATGAGCGTACTAACAAAAGGCAGATTTTTACTAGTCTTTTTTAAAGTGTGCCCACTCCCCACTGGTGGAAAATGAGTTAATGCAACTTAAGTCATTCCAAATCCTGAAGCTCAGTGCATCAGGAACAACTGTGAATTCTAATGCGATCCAACACCTATCCAACATTTTCAGCATTTGCTGCTCTTCTCAAACAGGTGATAATTCTACTGTGCTGCCGGGGTCATACTGAGGGGTGGCACTGCACGGCGTCACTGTGCATCATTTATTAGAAACACATTACTAACTACTCAAGGCCCGGGGCACTGCTAATGCAGCCACTCCAACCTCCACTGCAGAACTGATCGCCTCTATAACAGCAGCAACTGAAGCATCTAAAATGGACAGCAAGGCAGACATGTTAGTGGATGCCATTAGATTTCACAGGACTGGTTTGAAGCTTTGGAAATAATTTAGAAAATGCAACATTGCAATATAAATTAGTTTCATGGTGAGGTCACAAACACGTTTTAGATCTTCAGATGAATGAGTGAAACATTACAAAAACCACCTGATAACATCACTGCTATGCCTCCTTCTTTAATCCAGCAAATTAAACCTTTGGGAATATAAAGCGACATAATACTTCTTGTGTAGAAAAAGAAAGCTGGGATAAATGAATATGCAATGTGTGTGAGTGTGTGTTTACTTTCTTCAAGAGCTTCACATGTGCAGCAATGAAAGCTCAGCGTAAAACCGATTAGTAACTGTACGGTAGTTTCAAACAATGACTGCACAGGGACAGCATCTAAGGGAGTTTTATGGGAACCGTAAGCAGTTTTTAAAAACATCAGTTTGGTAACAAAAGGGTACAGCTCCTAAACTTAGGTAATGCTTTAGTGATGCGTGACTATTAATGAAGTCATGTATAATTAATTCTGTGAGAACGCCACAGTCACTTCATCACGACTTATGCTGATTTTAAGATGAACAGCATGACGTTATACAACAGTTAGTTCCAACCCACCGTCCAACTAGACTGGATGACAAAGATCTCAGGAGCTGCTACACTCCCGACAACCTCAGCTGGATGCTTCAATGGCTACGTATCACTCTGCCCTATTATTTGATGACAGTAACAGTCAGTAGCTTCTTATAATATATGAGGATTGTCATGTTGCGTACCTTAATTTCCACAGTGAGGTGCTGTTTTAAATGAGACTGACTTTCCAACAAACTATTTAAAGTTTTAAGTTAAAACGTCACAACAGACAGTTTCGCTATTGATGCTTCACAAATGTAACGCATGCTTCTGACACTCTACTTCATCTGAAAAGTGTATCAAAAAGAGAGCAAAGAGAACATTAACAACAATGACGATGCCCATTGGACACTAGCTAGCAGGCTACTTAGCTAAAGAGACTGGACCGATGGGGCTGGACGAGTATCAAAACCATTAAAGTGGACAATGGCAGTTTTTGTTTAACATACAGCTCTTGAAAAAAATAAGAGACTGCTGCACAATCTTTCCTAAATTTGCATCCATACATAAATATCAGCCATTAAATTTAAGTATCTGCTGAATTTGAACACAAGGGCACCGCAGTCTACTTCAGACACTGTTGCCAACTCCTCAGTACGGAAAGTAGCTATTGGCTGTCCTAAAAGTCGCCAAAAGTCAATAAATGACATCATCACCTTATTTGCATAATTGGTCACTTGCATGTATTTGTATTGGGCTCTGGCGCTGGGGCAGCGCGGTGGCGGAGTGGTTAGCACTGCGGCAGCACAGCAACTCACCCTTGGCCGGGGGATCCTGGGTTCGATTCCAGCCCCTGACCAACAGTGATCTGTGTGGAGTTTACGTGTTCTCCCCGTGTCTGCGTGGGTTTACTCCGGGATTTCTCCGGTTTTCTCCCACATGCCAAAAACATGCAAGTTAGGTTAATAGGCATCAACTGGGGATGCTAAATTGTCCTTAGGTATGAGTATAGTATAGTATATAGTATCTGTGTTGGCCCTGCGATGGACTGGCGATCTGTCCAGGGTGTAGCCTGCCTCTCGCCCAAAAATGCCGGGATAGGCTCCAGCGCCCCCACCACCCAAAAAGGATTAAGTGCAAGAAGATGGATGGATGGATGTAATGGGTGCTGTAGTACAGAAGAATAATGTCAAGGGAGAG
Source organism: Pholidichthys leucotaenia (assembly GCA_020510985.1). Lineage (NCBI taxonomy): Eukaryota > Metazoa > Chordata > Actinopteri > Cichliformes > Pholidichthyidae > Pholidichthys > Pholidichthys leucotaenia. Next base: position 434,355,867 of record CM035838.1, on the reverse strand, counting down.
ACAAAATGTGAGTTAAAAAACACCCTAAATATGTTTAGAACTACAAATTAACTTTCTTCTGTTGATTCTTGGTTTGTTTGTTTTAATTTTGCCATTTAACTAGGCCATCACTAACTGACAGTGAAGAAACATTTGCGTCCCACTCTGTAAAACAGGGCAGGTTTGGCGGGGGGTTTGAGCATGCGCAATTCATTTGCAGTCTGGACCCGAGTGGTGTGGATCTCCTCTCCTGTCTGACTGCTGCACAGTGTTGTGTTGCTAGATATACACTAGTTTTAGGGGCTATACAATATACGATCAAACTTTTTAAAAAGGCTAAATATACGATAGTTTTGGCATTTTCATGCACCCCCCCCCCCAAAAAAAAAAAAAAAAAAAGTTTTGATTTCCGTGAACACCCACACATCACCAGAAACGAAGCTTGCTCTTAACCAATCCGATCAGCTCATTGCCTGGGCTGGGCTGGCTGGCTCCTCCTCCCTGTCTGCCGCTGCCAGTCAGTCAATCAGCAGCACTCAGCTCATGTTTCTTTACTGTACGAGCACCACAGCAAACATGAAAAGTGAACATGAGTTTGGACTCGGAGGGAAAAAAAAAAGAAAAGAGTTGGGCAGCACTGACACAGACGCTGGTAAGAAAACAAAGCAACCCTGCCGGGGCGGTCACAAAGCAGCTCTATCGCCCTGCATTGGCGGTTATAACCGGTCTGCGTACATGTTAGGGATGGCTTCAACCTGTTGCTGGAAGAAGGCTAAAGCACTTTGCTGCTGCCTGCAGCATTCAATGTGGTATCAGACATTGCAGTTCTGATAAAAACTTTTATTGTAACTGCAACACTGCTGCTGCACGAGGCTACCGTGAGACTGACCGAGACTGCCTGTGATTGGCTCCTTTGGGATGGGAAGGGGACAGGAGAGCCTCACGGTACCACCCCACTGCTGGTTGAGGATGATAACTGCAAGAGACCAATCGCGCACTTTCACATCAGTGTCCAAAACACCAGAAAAGTCTTTGATAACACCAGGAAAAGCTGTTAGATTGTCGCTAGTCACGTTGACAAAAAAAGTTTTGTCCAGGGGGGCTAAAAAAATCGCCAGGATTTAACGACAAAAAGCACAAGTTGGCAACACTGACGTCAGGACGTACTGATTAGGTGATTCATCTAAGCCTGATAAGATGCATGGAAGCTGTGAATAATAATCAGTTATTTCCACACATGCAGATTTCTGACTTCTTCCAAAGTTAAAATTTAAGTAATACTGTAATATTTAAGAATGAAACAGGGAACTTGTTTCTTTGCATTATTTGATCGTAAAAAGGCGATTTTTTTGTTGTTTTGGCTAGTTGTCATTTTCGTAAATAAATGGTCTAAATGATGATATTTTGACTTGGAATTTGGGGTGAATTGTTTTCCGTATAAATAGTAAAACCAGATCAAGTGATAATTTTGCAGTGGTCTCTTTGGTCTGTTATTTTTTTTTCCAGAGCTGTATGACTAAAATGACAGAAAGCTTATTAATCTTTATAATACTCAGTGTTTATGTTAGGAACATCCAAGAGTCGCAGCTTGTTTTCACGTAATAATACTAATATATTTTTTTAAAATATAATTTACTGTTGTTCATTACAGTCACCTTATAAATTGTATTTGTGGAACTGTTGTATAAAAGCAACATTGCACTTGACATCACACCGTATCAGTGAATACAGCAGCGCGGTGATGTCTTCAGCTCTCCAGTGCACGTCTCTAGGGCCAAATCACCGCAGTGCTATATGCGCTGATACTGCACTGCTTCTTCTGTAATAGTACCTAAATAACCCATGTGTTAAATCATGAAGCATGACTTAAGAATATGAATTGCACCCTTACTGTAAAGTGTAACCATCATTAGATTTTGGGACAAAAAAAAATTGTCTTCACCCTCAACTGCACAGTGAATGAGTTTATTTTCCAAATTTCTTTTTTCTTCAAATGTGATCTTGTAGAACCTTTATTGCTTCAGCTAAAAAATTATTTCCTTCACTGTTAGAATTTAACTGGAATAGGTGAAATCTTGTTTTCTTTAAATACTGCTTTTTCATGCATATAGTATTTACAAAAACTTGATTATGAAAGCTTCAAATAAGAGTAATAAGTATAAAAATCCAGTTTTTTACTTTCCATATACACTAATGGATTTATTTCACAATTTCCAGTATAGCTGAAGAAGCTTCAGACACTGTTTTTGGCAAAAAATGGCAGATTGTAATATTCAAAAAGACGGGTTTAGGAAATTAGCTTCTTTTTTGGAAATATAAAAATTTCTTTGCCTTCAACCTCCCATAAAGCTGAACATCAATATAAGATGAAGCAGCACAAACATGATCTCTTAAAAAAATGCACTATGTCTGAGATTTCTAGCCTTGGTTTTAACGTCTAATTACTGTGTACTTTATGTTTTGCTCATGTGTGTCTGCATTAATCTACACAAACTGAGGAAGTGGGGATGAGCTCATATCCGGTTGGCATTTTGTCTCATACAGTGGCCCTGTTGCAAAGCACCGCTAAACAGGAAAAAGACCAGTCGTGGTCGGGGATAGAAATGTCGATATTTGGCTCAAAAAGTGGCTGACTGTAGGGAAAAACATTATTCTTTGAAAGCACCCAAGGTCTGGAGTGAGGGCAGCAGACCCATGTATTTTTCGACTTCACGACTCTCATCTGAATGTTTTGTATCCCTGAAATTAATTCCTCTAAATCTAATTTGGTTTCTGTGTTAAATGGAAATTAAAATTCCCTTTGGCTCATGGACCCAATCATCTTCAAAACTATTTAATCTTTTTTTTTAAAATGTATAAATTTAAACCTGGAAGCAAAATGACATTGATCTTTATTAACTGTATCAGCTCATTGTGATATTAATCGTCAGCACTTGGGAGGGGAAAGTGAACCAGCACTTTTTTTTTTTTCTTCCTTTCTCTTTGTTTTTATGATGTGAGAAGACTGGAGATGAAGCTGGAATATCTACTGTACGTTAAGAGTCCTAAAGGGAAAGAGTGCCACTTTCATCTTTCCACTTCAGAATACGCTGTGGGCCACCGACTATCCAGCAAGCGGCTCACCCTTTGACCTTCATTAGGATCCACCGGGGGTGACGGTGCCACGGTGGATGGATTCCTGCCAGTGAGGTCCACGTGCCGTGGAACCCGCCTCGGTGCTGACGTGATCTTTAATGGGGATTTCTTAAGTGGAGCAGGCGCGGTGGTGGTGGTGTGTTTTGCGGCGTTGTCCTTGCCCGAGCCTTGTTTACCACCGCGAGTGCGGTTGGCCGCCACGGACTCTGTTAATGTCTCCATCAGCTGGGAGGCAGATCCAAAGCGGATGTGTTCCTCTGTCTCAGCTGCCTCAGAGAACAGAGACAGAGCTCCGCTGCGCTTGCTGCAAGAGTCGCAGCACAGTTTGTTGTAGCCAGGAATAGAGCAGTATCTTGCCAGGACCTCCATCTGGCAGAAGATGGATTTGTCTCCGTTGCATGGCTCATCTGAAAGTAAAAGCACACAGTGTGAGCTCAGTGCGGACGAGATGCAAAAGTTGGAAAAGGATCAAAGAGGGCTGAAGGTGGAAGAATTTGCTTTAATCAGACTGACAGCACGTTGGGATTCATTTTGTTCTGTTGGTCACGGCTTGTGACCCAGTTCTTTTTCTCTTCCCTACAAACAAATTCTGAGCAGATTTCTGTGTTCTCTCCAGTTTCTCTCTCTTGTGGAGTCATTCATTACAATTTGATTGAGTCACACAGGTTGGCAACTGATGGTGCTGAAAACAAACCACGTATCAGTTAATATGACTTATAGCTGTTCTGAAGCTATAGCACTTCCAGGATCTTGAAAGCCTCTTTGAACCCACTGGATACAAATAATATACATATATCTATGCCCAACATGATAAAAACAATTCTTTTGAGCTGTTTATGGCACGTCCCTGTTCCTAATCTGTCATGATGTCAGATGCTGTATTTCTTTCCTTTTGCGGAGCTTCTCTTTAGTGCCTCTGGCTGTTTAACATTGCTGACCTTTGCATTTCCCTGACTGTCTCCACCGTTCTCTTGTTTCCCCATATGTGCACTGTCACAACATCTGGAGTTTGTCAGTTTTTAATCAGCTTCAGGTTCAAACCATGGTCTCCGACAGTGCTACGCGCCCCCCAGCAGGCCTTCCCTTTATGCATCTGTTTGTTTCAGTCTTCATGTTCACTCACAGCTCCTCAGCTGCCCCCACTCTGCTGCTGATTGCTCAGGTGAATGAGGCCACACCTGGCTTCACTCAACAATCAGCAGCAAGAGTTTATAAGCTGAGGAAAAAAAAAAAACTGCTCTGGCTGGTGTTTACCATCTTGGGGAGCTGCAGTAATTTAGGAATTACATAACATCTTTGTTTTGTCTGCAGTTACATGGGATAAACAAAGCTTGTCTTTCACTAGAATTTACTGATATTAATCCCTATATACACTACTCACAAAAAGTTAGGGACTACAGTGATATATCATGAAAGTAGGGCATGTAAGTAGAAGCATGCAATGGTGATTTCCTCATCTCAAACAATTTATTGAAATAAAAGCCAACAACGGTGGTGTGTATACCACAACAAAAAATGTCAATGTCTCAATAACTTGTCATGTGCCCTTGAATATCAGTTACAGCTTGAGAACGACGTTTCATGCTGTTCACAAGTCGACTTATTGTCTGCTGAGGCACGTCATACCAGTGTTTTTGAAGGGCGGCCCTCGGGTCATTTAGGTTGTGGGGTGCAGGGTTACGAGCCTCTACATGGTGACTCAGCTGATCCCATAGGTTTTCTATGGGATTCAGGTCTGGAGAAAGTGCAGGCCACTCCATCTGAGGTACCCCAGCCTCCAGCAGCTGTTCCCTAGTGATGCAAGCTCGATGAGCTGGAGCACTGCCGTCCATGAAGATGAAATTAGGCCTGTGTTGTTCATGCAGGGGCACAGTGACTGGATTAATGATGTTATTCAGATAGTATTGGCTTGTCACTGTGCTATTCACAAGGTATAGGGCAGTTCTGTATTGACTAGACACACGTGCCCAGACTGTAACACCACCACCACCAAAGGCTCGTCTGGTGACAACAGTGGCTGATACACAGTGCTCTCCTTGACATCTCCAACATCGTTGGTGGCCATCATTTCTGCTCAACATGAATCAACTTTCATCAGAGAACAGCACTGAGGCCCACTGGTCCCTTGTCCAGCGTAAATGCTCCCTGGCCCATGCAAATGATGATGCCTGTGCCTGGTGGTAAACGGTTTCAAATGGTCTGACATGACACTTGGGTGCATCTCACCTCCCTTAAATGTGCCCGGAGTTGAGTGGCATTCATTATCTGGTTCCGCAGGGCACTGTTCACAATGAAGTGGTCATCAACGTGGGACGGTGGCCAAAGGATGTCCACTTCTATGCTTTTCTGTGACTCTTTCAGTCTCCCTGTATCTCTGTTGCAACCTGCTGATGACACTCTGGGACATGCTAAACTCAGTGGCCACTTCCCTCCAAGAACATCCTGTTTGAAGCCTCACAATGGCGAGGTACTGTTGATCGATTGTGAGGTGTTATCTTGGTCTCATGATGTCAAAATGTGAACAGCATGATGAAGAGGACTGTTTAAATACCAATTCTAATTGAACCAGAAAAATTATTGGTCGATTCATGGATCAAACACCTGTTGTGAATTTTAGAGAACAGTAAGTAATGCAAAAACTACTGAAGCATTGAATAATTGGACATGTGCATTCAAAAGGTTAGAGAAGGTCAAATTAAGTTCACCTGTGAAGGTTATAGTGCATTTTAGGTGCATCCTGAAACTTCATCCGAAAGCCGAATAACCCAAACTTTTTGTGAGTAGTGTGTGTGGTAAAGGCCTTGTGTAACATTCAGTGCTCAACCAGGTGAGAGGGAGCAATGGATTAAAAAAGAATTTCACAATTAAAGTGACCCAATTATGTTTTTTGGGGTGTCCCCTTTAATTCAGTGCATTATTTGGGATTTTTTTTGGTGATAAATGTTATGCAAATTCAAACCACCTAAAGTCTGCCTGTTCAGCAGTTCTCTCCCACAGAAATGGGACTACAACTCTGACTACTATCATTCCTGCTTCATTCTGGTTTATCTTCCTGTCCATTTTAGGATTGATTTTTAAGATAGTGTTTACTTTTAAAGCTTTAAATGCATTTTTACCATCACATCTCTGAGCTTATTTTCATCCATTCACCCCTAAGAGCACTGAGATCAACCAACAAGATGCTCTTCAACATACAAAAACCAAAGTTGAAACAGAGAGGCAAGTGAGCATTTGCAGAATGTGGAATGAAAGTGAAAGAAGCAAGAAGGAATACATGTAATATGTGAATGAGAGGAAGGCAGCTGTAATGGTGAAGATGCAAGGAGGAGAGGTACAGAAGATAGATAAGTTTAAATACCTGGGTTCAACCCTCCAAAGCAATGGAAAATGCACAAGAGGTGAAGAAGAGAGTGCAAGAAGGGCAGAGTGGGTGGAGACGAGTGTTGGGTCATTTGTGACAGAAGGATAGCAGCTAAAGTGAAAGGGAAGATTTACAAGACGGTAGTGAGACCTGCTGTGATGTATGGTTTGGAGATGGTGGCACTGACAAAATGACTGGAGGCAGAGAGGGAAGCGGCAGAATTGGAAGATGCTAAGATTCTCTTTGGGAGTGACTAGGAGGGAAGGGATTAAAATGATTATATCAGAGGGACAGTTCAGGTTGAGCAGTTTGGAGACAAAGTAAGAGAGGCAAGGCTGAGATGGTTTGGACATGTGCAGAGGAGGGATAGTGGACATATCGGACAAAGGATGTTGGAGATGGAGTTGCCAGGCAGGAAGAAAAGAGGAAGACCACAGAAGATTCATTGATGTAGTGAAGGAGGACATGGAGAGGGTTGGTGTGACAGGGATAGGGTGAGATGGAGGCAGATGATCCACTATGGTGACCCCATAAAGAGTACATCTGAAAGAAGAAGAAATCTATATATTCTGTCCATCCTTGCTAGACATCTGTCTTCTCAGTCGGACCACCTACCAACTTCACTGACATTATTTTAGCCTATTTTACTTGAGTTTATTATGCTCTGACCCGGACACCTCCTTGAATAGCAGAAATCAGCTACCATTTGTAGAGCTAATCATTCAGCGGTTTTGAGTTATTTCTGTGCTTATTATGCTGCAGAGATGGGTCATGTCCGATTAATAACTCACACCAGACACTCTTGTCTCCACTAGTAGCTTAATTGGACTTTTACATTCTCACATTAAACCAATTTTACATTAGTCAAACATAGCTAATCAGCTAATGCTGGCCTCAAACATGGCATCACAATCAACACACACAACACAGAGAGACATGACGCAAGAGGGAGGGTGGAGTGAACTGGGGCTCATTAGCATTTAAAGCAAAATAGCATCAAGCAGCCTGTTTTGAGGAGAGAATCATATCAAATACAGTCACCATAATTCAGCTTGGAAGATGACAAAAAGGTGGCCAGGAAAGGAAAAAAAAAAGACTTCCATCCCTGAATCACAGAATTATTGAGATGGGCATTTGCATGTGATTAAAATATCCTACAACCTCTGTGTTGGAACCTCTGCGGAACTAAATTTGTGAAGGAATTTTTACTTTACAAATAACAGGCATAGTACATTCACATTGAAATAATACAACAGATGTCCTCTGCAGTTACTACGAATTACTGCAGCTCCCTAGGTAAAACAAGTCTCGTGGCTCACATCGACCATTCATACTAGGATTGTGACAAGTTGAAGAAACAAAGCTGTAACTGAATGCAGACATATATAAGGAAGGTTTTTATCTATTCTTCCAGAAGTTGCATTTTAAAGAAAAATAAGAGACTCTTCAGTCATTACTACAGAGCAGAAACAATGTAACCATGAATTGCAAGTCCAGAAACAATATTGGTATAAAGTTTTTTTTTGAATGAATCACTAAATTACTCTTGTTTTGATGTCACTGAAGACAACTTAGTCTGCCTGGAACTGCAATCTAACTGCTTTTACCTCTTTTTACCACTCATGGAGCCATCAACTGATTTTCAAGTCACATCAAAATATATAGAAACCAAATGTTCCCTAGAAGGTCTGAGGAACTGTAAAATCTGTTATCAAAGAGATGTAATCAGCAAAAATCTGGGTCATGTAGGCTTCTTCTGACAAGCAAAGATATTTTGGAGAAATGGAGGGAATAATCAGTCTCTCCAAGATTTCACGATGTTGCAATCGCATGAATTGACGTGAAATCAGCCAATCAGCACACCTATTTCGACCTTGCAACTTTGTGAAATCACCACAACTTTCCCGCAATTTTGGCCAATCCTCATCAACTTCCGCCAATTTCACCAATCAAATTTGTCCAAGTAGTACGCAAACGCTCAGTCTAACCAATCAAATGTGTCACTGCAGTGTGCTCACTTCCGTGTTTACAGTAAGTACTAACGGAACACATCAGCAAAAAATAGAGTGTGTGATACAAACGAGCAAATCTAATACTACAGCCAGTGATTGAACATTTTATACATCTTTAGAGGTAAAATTGTTACTAAATTTTGTCACTGAGCTTTAAAGCTGTGAACTTCCGGTCTGGACACAGACCAACACCCCCCCCCCCCCCCCCCCCACCCCGGTAAAGAGCCCTTCCTCCCGGTACAACTCTCGGTAGAGGAAAGGCGGGTATCTGATGAGACAGGTGTGTCGAGATTCAGCAGATAGACAGACAAGTAGGAGTTAGGCATGGAAAGAGAGACAATATTCTTTGTAATTTTTTTAGAAAAACACAGACTGCGATAGACAATACAGAGCAACAGAATAAATTATTTCTTTTTTCTCTGTGCTTGGTACCGAGTGGTTGGGGACCACTGCGATTAGGGAGTTTTCATATAAAGGTGCTGCCAATAATTTCTATACTATCTACACTCTAACATACATTCAGTGCAATTTAGCTGTTGTAATGGATATTGCGTTAAAGTCTGTATTTGCTGTTGCACAAAGGTTTTTCTGTATAGCAGAAGTTTCTGCTTAATTTACAAATCACTGCTCAATAGGAAAATTTTTGACAATCCTGTGCTTTTCTTATGGTATTATAGAATATCATTGCAGTAAACTATGGAAAAATGCATCTGCTTTAAAATTAACAATTCTCACAACTTTTAGTTGCAAAGAAAAATCCCTCTCAAAACAACATAACTTTTATCGCAACTTTTTAAAAAAGCTCCTGCCAACTCTGGCTTTTTGGGCCGCAACAATCATAAAAACATCCTACAAAATCCTGGAGGGTCTGAATAATGTGTTGGATATTGTTTAATTTCAAAGAAGGCAAAAGAAGGCAAAAGTGCAGAAATAATGTATTGAATTACAAAAGAAACTTTGCTGTAAGTGCTGACAGGCATTCTCACTGTTGCTTGTAATATGACTTACTATGGCAGGGTCCGAGTCTGCATGGTCTCACAGCATCCGGTTTTTCCCCATTACACTGATCACCAATCCGGCATGTAACCAAACGCCTTTCCATCCCTTCTCCACATGTAACGGAGCACTGAGGAAAAAGACAAACAGAAAACAAAGCCCACTGTGGTGAAATGAATAAAAGTTGGCTGTCATGATTTTAACAAGGTAAGGACAGAAGGCAACCACACAGAGACAAGAGGTGAGGCAAGTGAATGAATTTATTGATCTACAGTATTTACAATAATGCAGCTGATCCCTCAGAGCAAGGAGTTAAACTCCTGTAGGGAGAGGGGTAAGTAACTGGGGTTGAACTGTGGTATTGTTTAGATATTTAGCAGGAGAGAATTCTCACTTGTGGAACAGTTGCATCTTTTTGGTGAGTGTTTCCAACAGGTAGAACGTGGGCCTGAAAGGTCCTGAGGTAAAAGTTTGGTATTTCAAAGTTTTGGTGAGTGTAAGTCCTTACTTGGATTTTCCCGGGAGATCTGGATCCAGGTGGCGGTCTGCGGATAGCAGACGTCCCCGAAGTGAGGTGTGTTAGTTTTGATATTACAGTGTGTTTGGGTTCCTTGGATTTTTCCAGAGAAGAGTGACTGCAGGTGAGGTTGTTCAGTGAGAGAGGGAGGTAAGATGGCCGGGAGAAAACGGGTTGCTGGGTGAACTTAGGAAGATTAGGCAGGAGGCTGGCAGGCTGGTAGGGTTTAACAATGTAGACAAGGAGTAGAAGTTAGTTGAGTGGGAGTCACTAAACCGAGGCAAGGTTTGGCTTTCAACCCTGGAGGTCACAAGGAGAGGGTTTACCAACATGATGGTCCCACATCAAACAGCTCTCTGACTGAGGCTTACATAGTCATGGGTAGGAGATCATCAGCCGGTGAGGGTGACCCAGCTGCCACCAATTAACCTCCTAGTTCCTGATAAGAGATGTCATGAAATAAAAACAAAGAGCAAAACAAGGCAAGACAGTGCAGTGCTCACCCAGATCCAGGACAGTGCCTCTTCCTCAAGGGGCACCACCTGGTGACCCTCTAGGGCTGGATTAGCTCAATAAAAGGCACGCACCATGTTGTTGTCCAGTATGTCCACTGAGTGGAGAAAACTCATTTCCAGTGACATCCAACCAAAAATCATCTCTAGTTCATTAGGAGCCAATCAGAGATCACAGCAACAGAAACATTGAAGTGTAAAAACAGAATAGTAAATGGCGTTTACTTATATAGCAGGTTTTACTCATCTCCGGATGATCCAAGTGCTTTACAGATCCACCCATTCACACACTGATGGCAGTGGAGCTGCCATGCACGGGTGCTGGCCTGACCCATCAGAAGCAACTGGGGCTTCGGTGTCTTGCTCAAGGACACTTCAACATGGAGACTGCAGAGAGAGCGGGAATCAAATCACTGACCCTCTGATTAGTAGTCACACTCCACCTGTGCCACAGCCGCTCCCCATTCCCCTTTAACTGCGTCCCTTTGGCGACATAGTTTATACAATTCATTCTGGTGAGTTTTTTTCAGCCATATGTGCACAAGGAAAAATGCAGTCCATAAAGTCAGTAAGCATGAAACCAAAGCATTTTGTCAGTGTGTGTGTGTGTGTGTGTGTGTGTGTGCACGCGTGTCTCTTAAGACACTGTGTTGTCCAAAAACAGGAAAGGAATCTAAGGGCTTACGGACTAAAACTCACTGCAAAGCTATGTCCATCTCAAATTCAAAATGTACATACAGTGGTGCAAAAAAGTGTTTGCCCCTTTCCTGATTTCTCATTTTTTTGTATGTTTGTCACACTTAAATGTTTCAGATCCATCCATCCATCCATCTTCTTCCGCTTAATCCTTTTCGGGTTGTGGGGGCGCTGGAGCCTATCCCAGCATCTTTGGGCGAGAGGCAGGGTACACCCTGGACAGATCGCCAGTCCATCACAGGGACAACACAGAGAGACAGACAACCATTCACTCTCACAGTCATACCTAAGGACAATTTAGAATCCCCAGTTGATGTCAATTAACCTAACTTGCATGTTTTTGGCGTGTGGGAGGAAACCGGAGTAAACCCACACAGACACGGGGAGAACATGCAAACTCCACACAGATCACTGTTGGTTGGGGGCTGGGATTGAACCCAGGATCCCCCGGCCAAGGGTGAGTTGCTGTGTTGCCACAGTCATCAAACAAATTTAAATATTAGACAAAGATAACACAAGTAAACACAAAATGCAGCTTTTAGAGAAAGGCGTTTATTATTAAGGGAAAAAAAAAATCCAAACCTACATGGTCCTGTATGAAAAAGTGATTGCCCCCTAAACCTAATAACTGGTTGGGCCACCCTAAGCAGCAACTGCAATCAAGTGTTTGCAATAACTGGCAATGACTCTTTTTCAGCGCTGTGGAGGAATTCTGGCCCACTCTTCTATGCAGAATTGTTGTAATTCAGCCACATTGGAGAGTTTTTGAGCATGAACCACGTTTTTAAGGTGATCCCACAGCATCTTAATCGGATTCAGGTCAGAACTTTGACTAGATCACTCCAAAGTCTTCATTTAGTTTTTCTTAAGCCATTCAGAGGTGGACTGGCTGGTGTGTTTTGGATCATTGTCCTGCTGTAGAACCCAAGTGTGCTTCAGCTTGAGGTCACCAACAGATGGCCGGATATTCTCCTTCAGGATGTTTTGGTAGACAGCAGAATTCATGGTTCCATTTACCACAGCAAGTCTTCCACGTCCTGAAGCAGCAAACCAGCCCCTGACCATCACACTACCACCACCATATTTTACTGTTGGCATGATGTTCCTTTTTTGAAATGCTGTGTTACTTTAATGACGGATGTAATGGGACACACACCTTCCAAAAAGTTCAACTTTTGTCTCATCAGTACGCAGAGTATTTTCCCAAAAATCTTGGGGATCATCGAGATGCTTTCTGTCAAAACTGAGACAAACCTTTATGTTCTTTTTGCTCAGCAGTGGTTTTCGTCTTGGAACTCTGCCATGCAGGCTGTTTTTGCCCAGTCTCTTTCTTACGGTGGAGTCATGAACACTGACCTTAACTGAGGCAAGTGAGGCCTGCAGTTCTTTGGATGTTGTTGTGGGGTCTTTGGTGGCATCTTGGATGAGTCGTCACTGCGCTCTTGGAGTAATTTTGGTCGGCCGGCCACTCCTGGGAAGGTTAACCACCGTTCCATGTTTTTGCCATTTGTGGAGAATGGCTCTCACTGTGATTCTCTGGAGTCCCAAAGCTATAGAAATGGCTTTATAACCTTTTCCCAGACTGATAGATTGCAATTACTTTGTTTCTCATTTGTTCCTGAATTTCTTTGGACTGCAGCATGATGTCTAGCTTTTGAGGATCTTTTGGTCTACTTCACTTTGTCAGGCAGGTCCTATTCAAGTGATTTCTTGATTGAAAACAGGTGTGGCAGTAATCAGGCCTGGGTGTGGCTAGAGAAATTGAACTCAGCTTTCCAAAGATGGGATAAACCACAGTTAATTTGCATTTTAATGGCGGGGCAAACACTTTTTCACAAAGGGCCATGTAGGTTTAATTACTAATAAACACCTTCATTTAAAAACTGCATTTTGTGTTTACTTGGGCTATCTTTGTCTAATATTTAAATTAGTTTGATCTGAAACATTTAAGTGTGGCAAACATGCAAAAAAATGAGAAATCAGGAAGGGGCAAACACTTTTTCACACCACTGTATTGGTAGGAATTTGATTTAAAAGAAAATTCTTTACATTCCTGGTCAAATGCATATGTCAGTCTCAGTCGTGCTCCTCCTCCCCACTGCCACCACCCTACACCAAGGAAAAAGATGAAGTCTGATACATGTGACATACTAAGATAAATGAGCCATGCAGGCGCATGAGGCACTCTGAGGCTTATCTAATTGACATTCTGACAGACTGGTGATTATCATGTGTGGAAGTGATAGTAAGCCTGCTGAGATGACGACCCCTTGAGCAGGAATCAGTAATCTCGTCTATGAAAAAAAAAAAAGAAGCCATTTTAAACTTTTTTTTTTGCCAACAATCAATCTGTACTGACCCATAAAACATTGAATGATGGTAAAATGAACTTAAAATGAGGGCAAACCATCAGACTAAAACTTAGCCCATCAACCTTTTTCTTGTAAATTTGAAATTTTATTCTAGGCTTTATTCAGGGCTGTCCTGAATAGTAAACTAAGTTTTAGTCAAAGAAAAAAGTCAGTTAAAATTTCATTTGTTAGTCCCACTGATTCACACCTTACTTTTAGGTTATATTCTTATACCGGAGGATACCACGGGGTGGTGCTACTTACGTTTCAGTAGCAATGAGACCTTTTCTAATGAACTAGACCCACACACTAGCAGTGATGGTCATGTTGCACATGTTCTATTAGTCTCACTGCAGTGCCATAGAGACCCATCATTGCATGGTCTTGTTTTGTCACCATAGAACAAAGCACCAATGTGGAAGGTCACATTTTAATACTTGCTTTATTAATAGTTCATTCATAGGGTATGCTAATTTGTGATGTTTTACTTTTAAATTAATGCCTTCGTATCCTTAAAAAACAACTCTGTATTTATAAATTTGTAAGAAATTAACATGTTAATTCATGCCGGTCTTGTCCTTTTTTTTCTTCTGATTTCCAGCAAGTGGCTTTTTTGGGCTTTTAATTTCAACTGACTGGTGAAAAGTAACTTGTGGTCAATGGTGACAGCCTAGTGATATTTGTCTCCCAAACGCAGAGCTTTATTACCCCAACCAAGGAGGTAATGCTTTCATGCTGGTTTGCTTGTCTGTGGTTTTTTTTTAGCATGATTAAACAAAAAATACTGGATGGATTTTGATGCAATTTTGATGATTTTTTCCCCTTTTGGAAAGAAAATCATAGTATTTTTTTTTATATATCATTAGAGTTCATTTATAATAGGGACTGTCTGATCAAATACATTCAGCTCTGCTTGTTAGGACTGGTGAGCCATGCCATCTGTTCAAATCTTCTGAATACAGAGGCACGCCAATCAGAAGGAAAGATTCCTCTGTGCCAGTTACAAACAATTAAGTATTCTGACAGCTGCTTACTTTTTGCTATGAACATTTTAATTATGGGCCGTATTACAATGATCTAGTCAAGAGTCTATTGTCTAAAGTGCAGAGCACCATTTTGCAATTGCAGCAATGCAAAAACTAATTCAGCTGAAAGCATGATGGGGCTGTTTTAATGCTCTTAGTTACTCAGAGGTTAGTTTTTGGCGTAACATGCAATAAACCAATCACAGTCTTTTGACAGGGCACATGATCTAAGCATAACACTAATAATGATGTTAAATGTGAGACACATTTGTTTTGTGCTGGAGACCCTGCATGATTGTTCACAACATAAAAGTGCATTTAGAGTAGGGCTGGGCGATAAAACAGCAACGATAATTATCGCGAAGTAACTTTTCCTCGAGAGACACAAAATATTTTTGATAGAACTTCGATAGAACTCATTTGTTCTGTGTTTTGACAGGCAACACGAAAAGCCAGTGAAAATGAGAATACACCACATTGAACCAATCATGTGGCTGGAAGTCACATTCGATTGACACACACAACAGCGTGCGTACGACCAGCACGCAGCCGGGGCTTATCCTAGCACACCTGCTAATGTTTGGGCTAGCACAGCCATTTAGGAGGTGACAGAAAACATTGATGAAAAGTCCAGTGACAGCGTTACCAAAGAAAACACTGAAACGGACGCCGCTCAATGCTCAGTAGACGAGGAGACTGTTGAAAAGAAGGGTCCGAGGAATTCGGTAATGTGGAGATATTTTGGCTATAGTCTGACAAGAAGCAGCTTAGCGTGCACTGAAAACTGTGAAGCACGTTCCCACAATATCAGGTAACACTAGAAATCTTTTTTTTTTTTTTACCATCTGTCGGATTTAAGCGACTGATTAAAGTAACTGACCCTCGTTACCAACTCGCTGACCGTAAATACTTCTCCCAGATGACACTTTCCCAGCTGTACATGGAATGTAGAGAAACTGCTGAAAAGGAGCTGCAAAGTCTGCCATACTTTGCTACTATGTCAGATTTGGAGTCAAGTCGTATATTTGAACCATATATGAGCCTCACTGCCCACTTCATTAATTAAGACTGGAATTTGAAAAGCAAATGTCTTCAAATTTTCCTGAAGACCATACAGGTGAAGTCATTGCTTAAGGACTGGCCGAAGCATCTTGGAGACTGAGTGAAGACAAACAAGTCTGCATCACGACAGACAGTGGGACAAATATACTAGTGAAGGTCACATCACTAAACAAGTGGACACAGCTGCAATGCTTTGGGCATGTACTTCATCCAGCTATCGGTAAGTTGATGAGCAGAATATTATAAAATATTTATATTTTATGTTTTATAATTATTTTATGTTTTATAATTATTTCATGTTTTATAATTATTTGAAATACAGCTGTATAATGTTGTACACTACATTTGTCAGGTTCAACGTCTCACAGAAAACAAATATTTAAAATTAATCTTGTTATACAGTAGCTTCACAGCTCACTTAGGAGTAAAAAGGAACCTTTAAGCTTGACAGAAAGCTTAAAGGTTCCTTTAAGCTTTAAGCTCTCTCTCCTGGATCCAACTGTGGGGGGGGGGGATGTTTGTTTTGTTCCCAAGTTGAGACCCTGGAGCATTTGTTTGTTCAATGTTTTCGTTTATCTGGCCTTTTTGATCTTTTGCAGGAGTGGTTTCAGGCTTTGGGTGAACGTTTCTCTTTTGGTTTGTTCATTTACGGTCCAAAGTATAAAGTGGCAAGGAAGTCTGCCCACACTTTGATGAACTTCCTATCTGGTACTGCTAAACTTGCCATCTGGCTGACAAGGAAAAATCGAACTACCAACGCTGGCAATGTGGATCCTGTGTCTGCTTTCAAGGCCTTGTTGAAAGTCAGGCTCCAGGTGGACTTCTCTTACTACCAAATGGTGGACGATTTGGAGGCATTCACCAATAAATGGACTGTAGGGAACGTTTTGTGTTTTGTGGGTCAGGGGGATGAGTTGTGCTTGTACTTTTGAGATGTGACACACTTGGGGCCGTGATATTGGTGTTCTTGCATTTTTGAATTGTACAATAAAGCCTTTTTTTTAAAAAGTCAAAGTCTCTCTCTCTCTCTCTCTCTCTCTCTCTCTCTCTCTCTCTCTCTCTCTCTCACACACACACACACACATAAATACATTTTTATCGTGACTAAAATTTTTTCATATCGTCCAGCCCTAATTTAGGGCCATCAACACCACTGTCCTGATTAACTATGAGTACTTACTGCACAAGCAGATGATAAAATTGTGGGGGGTTTTTACAAAGAAAGTAACAATCCATAATTTTTATGGTAGTGTGGTGGACACACATATGTGACCTGCTTTGTGACTCATATTTTAGATCAGAACAAAGGCAGAGCTTCCTTGGAGATTACAGGAAGCTGCAAGGATGTTAGCTTTGGTATGCAAGGCTGGAGACTGTGGGGGTGTTATTAAAGGATTAGAGAGGAGATGCATTGTAGACAGTGGGGGTGATGTCAGAGAGAGGGGATGCATTGTTACTGTCAATTATAATGCAATGTGAACTGTGAGAGTCCTGGTATTTAAGGACGAGAGTTTCCTGTGTTGTCCTCTTTTTCTTCTTTGAGATGCTGGTGAATGTGAATAAAGCTGACTTGAGAGAAACCTGTCTCGTCATTCCCACATTCCCACAGTAGGTTTATTTTAACAGGGGGAGACAGAATATCAACAACAACAAAAAAATCCAGAAAATATATATTAAATAAGGGTTAAAAATTAATTTGCATTTGATTGAGGGAAATAAGTATTTGATCCCCTACCAACAAGCAAGAATTCTGACCCGCACAGATCGGTTATGTATCCATGAGGCACATAAATTAGTCCTGTCCCTTCAGGAAAGTACTCCTAATTTCAACTCGTTATGTCTATAAAAAAAAGACAGCTGTCACAGAATCAGTCTCTTCAATTCAAACTTCACCACCTTGGGCAAAACCAAAGAGCTGGTAGAGGACATCAGAGACAAGATTGTAGACCAGCACAAGGCTGAAAGGGGCTACAAGACCATCAGCAACAAGCTTGATGAGAAGAGACCACTGCTGGTGTGATGATTTAAAAGTGGAAGAAATATAAGATAATAGCCAATTGCCCTCGCTCTGGAGTTCCATGCATGATTGCACCTCATGGGGTAAGGATGATTCTAAAAAAGGTAAGGGATCAGTCCAGAATTACATGGGAGGAGCTTGTTAATGATTGAGGGAGTTGGGACCACAATCACCAAGAAAACCATTGGTAGCACACCTCCATAATAATGGATTGAGATCCTGCAGTGCTCACAAGGTCCCCCTGCTCGAGAAGGCACAACTGAAGTTTGTCAATGAACACCTAAATAGTTCAGATAAGGCTTGGAAGAATGTCGTGTGGTAGATGAGACCAAAATTGAGCTCTTTGGCATCAACTCAACTCGCCGTGTAGAGGCAGAGAAATGCTGAATATGACTCCAAGAACACCATCGCCACTGTCAAGCATGGAGGTGGAAACATTTTGCTTTTGGGCTGTTTCTCTGCTAAGGGTACAGGAAGACTTCACCACATTGAGGGGCCAATGAACGGGGCCATGTACCGTAGAATCTTGGATGAGAACCTCCTGGCTTCAGCCAGAACACTGATGATGGGTTGTGGATGGGTCTTGACAATGACCCGAAACATATGGCCAAGGCAACAAAGGAGTGGCTCAAAAAGAAGCACAATAAAGTCCTGGAGTGGCCTAGCCAGTCTCTGGGCCTGAATCCCATCGACAATCTGTGGAGGGAGCTGAAACTTCGAGTTTCCATGCGACAGCCTTGAAACCTTCAGGATTTGAGATTATCTGTCAAGAGTGGACTAGAATCCCTCCTGAATTGTGAGCAATCCTTATTCCCAACTACAAGAAATGTTTGATCTCTGTGACTGCAAACAAGAGTTTCTCTATCAAGTACTAAGTCACATTTTACTGAGGGGTCAAATGGTTATTTCCCTCGATCAAATGCAAATTAATTTATAACCATTATTTAATAGTTTTCTGGATTTTTTTTGTTGTTGTTGTTGATATTCTGTCTCTCTTTGTAAAAATAAACCTACCATAAAATAATGAACTGTTTATTTCTTTGTAAGAGAGTAAACTTCAGCAGGGGATCAAATACTTATTTTCCACACTGTAGAGTACATCCAGAAAGTATTCACAGCGCTTCACTTTTTCCACATTTTGTTATGTTACAGCCTTATTCCAAAATGGATTAAGTTCATTTTTTCCCTCAAAATTCTATACACAATACATCATAATGACAATGTGTAAAAAGTTTGGTTTTTTTTTGCAAATTTAATAAAAAACTAAGAAATCACATGTACATAAGTATTCACAGCCTTTACCATGAAGCTTAAAATTGAGCTCAGGTGCATCCAGTTTCCACTGATCATCCTTGAGATGTTTCTGCAGCTTAATTGCAGTCCACCTGTGGTAAATTAAGTTGGTTGGACATGAATTGGAAAGGCAAACACCTGTCTATATATAGTGGTGTGAAAAAGTGTTTGCCCCTTTCCTGATTTCTCATTTTTTTGTATGCTTGTCACACTTAAATGTTTCAGATGATCAAACTAATTTAAATATTAAAGTGATAAAAAAATTCAATTTTATCTACATCATTATTGTTATTAATAATGTATTATTATATTTGAGAAATATCATGCCTTTCATATGCCATGTTTAATGTTTATATGTGCATGCCATATAGGATAAGTTCATATATTCTTGGTATGTTTCTGTGAGCAATTATTGACCTTCAGAGAATTCAGTACAGGATCAGTACATGCGTAAGGAATAGGGATGTAACAATATCAAAATTTCACGGTACGATACGATTTTGATATTGATCTCACAGTACGATATTTGTTGCGATATTGTGGAGAGGCTCACGGTATTGTAAAATAGCTCATAATATTGTGTTTGTGATGATAATAACCAAAAACTGCCATTAAATCTGTTTTTGACAGTCACCAGGCCATTTATTTTTATATTTATGGATCATGACAACATAAAATGCTGATCACTTAGTGCTTTTAAAGTGCAAGTTCAAGTCAGGAACATCAATATACCATTTGGTAATATTTGGTCACATAACTGATTCTTCTTATGTGCAAGGATCATACTAAGCAGCAACTAGAACAACTGTAAACAACAATAGGGAATTCCCTTTAAGAGCAAAGGAAGATCAAGTTAAGCCAGGTTCAGTGTGTAAAGTAAAATTAATCATAAATGTGCTAGGCAAATAAAAACAGCCTGTTGAAACAATTAAGTCAGGCAAAAAGCCTACTGGAAAACACTGACCTATCCTTTAGCTTATGTTCAAGTTTTTCTTCAGAAAGATCAAAAGATCTACATTGCAAGGGAGAAGAAGAGACCTCTGGGCATTTACAATATCCCCTGCTGTAGAAAATACTCTCTCACTGGGCACTGAGGTAGCGGGTATACATAGGTAGGTCTTTGCTAATGAGGATATTATCTTTGCTAATGAGGCCATTGTCTGTCCGCCACCCTCTCTCCTTTAGTGTTTTTTAGACACGGAAAAACCAAAATGCCTCCACACATCTGATTTAAAAGTTGCTGGGGCTTGCACAAGCTCAACTTCGGGGGTGTTTTCTTCAGTATTTACGTGAGCCGAACTTTGTCCGCCGCCATGTTTGTTGTGTGGACAGCGTGCAGCATGCACTCCTATTGGCTCAACAACAGTTCTTGTGACAACGCAGCGCAAAGGATCATGGTCTGTGTAGTTTACAATGCTTTGTTGCGCGGGAGCCTGCTTATTTCTTCTTGTTTTTTGACAGATACCCGCCCTCTTAATACCGTAACACGACCACGACAGTATCGAGACACTTTTACTACCGCGATATCGCGATAACGTCAATATCGTTACATCCCTAGTAAGGAATGATCTAAACTACTCTTAATCTCTTTGATATGAACTGTTTTGGGTCACAGGAATGCACAGGAACTCCTCAGCCTGTATAGATCAGTGGTGGAGATTAGGTATATAGACATTCTGTTAGTTTTATGGACCTCATGTGCATGTCTCTATGACCCCGTGTCTCCAGAGTGTCTGTGACGTTTCCCCGAATAAGTTTTGATTATCAGGACTGTCCTGTTCTGTCCCTTCCCTTATCCTCATCCTCCCTCTCCTTTCTCCTACCTATATATATCAGACCTAAAGAAATGAATCATTTTGAGATTCTAGGTGTGTGTCTGAATGCCATGCTTTGTAATCTCTTCATCAAAAATGGCTATTTGAGGTAATAAATGTACTTAAATACAATTTTCCGCCTGGCTTTTTGACTTTGAATAATTTAAGCTCAAAATTATTCAAACACAAAGATAACACAAGTAAGCACAAAATGCAGTTTTTAAATGAAGGTGTTTATTATAAGGGTAAAAAAAAAATCCAAACCTACATGGCCCTGTGTGAAAAAGTGATTGCCCCCCTGTTAAAATATAAATTAACTGGTTTATCACATCTTTGGAAAGCTGAGTTCAATTTCTCGAGCCACACCCAGGCCTGATTACTGCCACACCTGTTCTCAATCAAGAAATCACTTAAATAGGACCTGCCTGACAAAGTGAAGTAGACCAAAAGATCCTCAAAAGCTAGACAGCATGCTGCGATCCAAAGAAATTCAGGAACAAATCAGAAACAAAGTAATTGAGATCTATCAGAGTGGAAAAGGTTATCAAGCCATTTCTAAAGCTTTGGGACTCCAGCAAATCACAGTGAGAGCCATTATCCACAAATGGCGAAAACATGGAACAGTGGTGAACCTTCCCAGGACTGGCCGGCCCACCAAAATTACCCCAAGAGCGCAGCGACGACTTATCCAAGATGTCACAAAAGACCCCACAACAACATCCAAAGAACTGCAGGTCTCACTTGCCTCAGTTAAGGTCAGTGTTCATGACTCCATCATAAGAAAGAGACTGGGCAAAAATGGCCTGCATGGCAGAGTTCCTAGACAAAAACCACTGCTGAGTAAAAAGAACATAAAGGCTCATCTCAGTTCTGCCAGAAAACATCTTGATGATCCCCAAGACATTTGGGAGAATACTGTGGACTGATGAGACAAAAGTTGAACTTTTTGGAAGGTGTGTGTGTCCCATTACGTCAAAAGTTGCGTGTAAAAGTAACACAGCATTTCAGAAAAGGAACATCATAACAACAGTAAAATATGGTGGTGGTAGTGTGATGAGCAGGGGCTGTTTTGCTGCTTCAGGACATGGAAGACTTGCTGTGGTAAATGGAACCATGAATTCTGCTGTCTACCAAAACATCCTGGAGGAGAATGTGTTTGTGACCTCAAGCTGAAGTGCACTTAGGTTCTGTAGCAGGACAATGATCCAAAACACACCAGCAAGTCCACCTCTGAAATGCTTAAGAAAAATAAAATTTAGTCTTTGGAGTGGTCTAGTCAAAGTCCTGACCTGAATCTGACCTTAAAAAGGTGGTTCATGCTTGAAAACACTCCATTGTGGCTGAATTACAACAATTCTGCAAACATGAGTGGGCCAAAATTCCTCCACAGCGCTGTGAAAGACTCATTGCCAGTTATCGCAAATGCTTGATTGCAGTTGTTGCTGTGAAGGGTGGCCCAACCAGTTATTAGGTTAAGGGTGCAATCACCTTTTCACACATTTAAAAACTGCATTTTGTGTGATCTGAAACATTAATCCATCAATTAATGTTTCAGATCATCAAACAAATTTAAATATTAGACAAAAATAAAACAAGTAAACACAAAGTGCAGTTTTTAATTGATGGATTGCATTTCGGGGTTATTAATGTCAGGCTGAAAACAGACTGTTTCAGACAGAGCTTTTAGAACATGTTCAGTCTGATTTATCCTGCCTTGAGAGCTCTTATTGTGGGAAAAATCTGAAGAAAATCAACATAATATTGCCAATAATTTCTTCATTTGGGCAGTGCGGTGGTGGAGTGGTTAGCACTGCGGCAGCACAGCAACTCACCCTTGGCCGGGGGATCCTGGGTTCGATCCCAGCCCCCAACCAACAGTGATCTGTGTGGAGTTTGCATGTTCTCCCCGTGTCTGTGTGGGTTTACTCTGGGATTTCTCCGGTTTCCTCCCACATGCTGAAAACATGCAAATTAGGTTAACTGGCATTAAACTGGGGATTCTAAATTGTCCTTGGGTATAACTGTGAGAGTGAATGGTTGTCTATCTCTGTGTTGGCCCTGCGATGGGCTGGCGATCTGTCCAGGGTGTACCCTGCCTCTCGCCCAAAGATGCTGGGATAGGCTCCAGCCCCCCCCCCCCCCCCCGCGACCCCAATAGGATTAAGCAGAAGAAGATGGATGGATGGATGGATCGGAAACATTTAAAAGTGACAAACATACAAAAAAATGAGAAATCAGGAAGGGGCAAACACTTCTTCACACACCACTGTAAGGTCTCACAGTTGACAGAGCATGTTCAAGCACAAACCAAAAATGAAGTCAAAGGAATTGTCTGTAGACCTCCGAGACAGGATTATCTCAAGGCACAAATCTGGGGACGGGTACAGAAAATTTTCTGCTGATTTGAAGGTCCCAATGATCACAGTGGCCTCCATTATCTGTAAATTGAAGAAGTTTGGAACCACCAGGACTCTTCCTAGAGCTGGCCAGCCGTCTAAACTGAGTGATCGGGGGAGAAGGGCCTTAGTCAGGGGGGTGACCAAGAACCCGATGGTCACTCTGTCAGAGCTCTAGTGTTCCTCTATGGAGAGAGGAGAACCTTCCAGAAGGACAACCATCTATGCAGCAATCCATCAATCAGGGCTGTATGGTAGAGTGGTCAGAGGAAAGCCACTCCTTAGTAAAAGGCACATGGCAGCCCACCTGGAGTTTGCTAAAAGGCACCTGAAGGACTCTCAGACCATGAGAAACAAAATTCTCTGTTCTGATGAGACAAACATTGAACTCTTTGGTGTGAATGCCAGGTGTCATTCTTGGAGGAAACGAGGCACTGTTCACCACCAGGCCAATACCATTCCTACAGTGAAGCATGGTGGTGGCAACATCCTCCTGTGGGAATGTTTTCAGCAGCCGGAACTGGGAGACTAGTCAGGACAGAGGAAAAGATGAATGCAGCAATGTACAGAGGCACCCTGGATGAAAACCTGCTCCAGAGCCCTCTTGATCTCAGACTGGGGCAACAGTTCATCTTTCAGCAGGACAATGACCCGAAGCACACAGCCAAGATATCAAAAGAGTGGCTTCAGGACAACTCTGTGAATGTCCTTGAGTGGTTCAGCCAGAGCCCAGATTTGAATCCAATTGAACATCTCTGGAGAGATCTGAAAATGGCTGTGCACCGACACTTCCCATCTAACCTGATGGAGCTTGAGAGGTGCTGCAAAGAGGAATGGGCCAAACTGCCCAAAGACAGGTTTGCCAAACTTGTGGCATCATATTCAAAAAGACTTGAGGCTGTAACTGCTGCCAAAAGTGCATCAACAAAGTATTGAGGAAATGCTGTGAATATTTATGTACATGAGATTTCTTGGTTTTTTTGTTTTTAATAAATTTGCAAAAATCACTTTTTTTTCCCATGTTGTCATTGTGGGGTATTGTATGTAGAATTTTGAGGAAAAAAGGAATTTAATCCAACCTGGAATAAGGCTGTAACATAACAAAATGTGGAAAAAGTGAAGCGCTGTGAATACTTTCTGGATACAGTGTCTGTGATTTACTGACCACAGATGCAAACTTGTGGAGGAAGGATTTTTTCCTGTCTCGTGTTTCAGCCTTCAGAGTTCAAAAATGGACTCAAAGACAAGAGTAAAGTCAGTGTTATATCTGGCCGAATCATCAATGAGAGTAACTCATTCCAGAAACCACATGCATATGCAGTTGCTATTTAGGTGTCGAGGGTGCACACCAGAAGAACAGAAGATGTGCTGACAGAAACTGAAGACTCAAGCGGCACAAGACGCAAAACATGGCACAAATGGTCCCTTTAGATCAACATAATAGGGCCCTTTGATGTTATTAATCAAGAAATCATCTTAAGCTATGGTCACAAATACACTTTTGAATGGCTGTGAACACCGTACAAAAGATTTTTGGACCATTTTGTACGGCCTTCTTCAGGCGGCCATAGGAGAATCCAGCATTCGTAGACCTTTCGTAAGTTCATGGCCAGGTCAATGGTCTTGTCCAAAATTTCTACAAACAACCCATGAAAACCCCTCATCATAAGGTGGTCGTACAAATGCCATAGGAATAACATAAGGACTACGCAAGATGTTGGCCATAAGTATGCCTCAAAAACGCCTTACGCTGTCCTTGAGGGCCCCTTATAGTGGTCATAGGAAATGCCGTACGAATCCCCGCTCATATGGAGATTCGTACAGCGTGTGTAAGCCGGTAGTGAGGCACTCATAAGGCGGAAGTACATCATTTGTGTGACATTTGTGCCAACAAAATGTGCCAAAAGACATAAGATCTTCCTACCAGCAACTTCAGTGCTGTGAGTTGCACATAAAATTTTGGTAAGATGGCTGTATGTATGCCATCGAAAGATCCCAAGGCACCCTTAAGAAGAATGTAACAACTCTAGGACCATCGTACGACAGAAAAGCACCTCATTTCTCAAGAATGCCTCAAGTTGCTCTTGTGAACTGAACGGCAACTGTAAGAAATTATGCACCCCTCCACAAATGTCTGCAAACTCCAGAATTTGTAGAAACTGGGAGATTTTTATGAACCCATCGTTCAAAAGAACTTTTGTGACTGTAGCTTTAAATATAAAGTGGATATAAAATGTCTACACACCCCTGTTCAAATGCCAGCTTTTTGTGATGTATAAAAAGGAAACCAAGATAAATCATTTCAAAACTTTTTCCACAATTAATGTGACCTATAACTTGTACAACTCAACTGAAAAACAAACTGAAATCTTTTAAGGGGAAAAAAAAAACTTACAATAACTTGGTTGCATAGATATGCACACCCTTAAACTAATACTTTGTTGCAGCACCTTTGGCTTTTATTACAGCACTTAGTCTTTTTGGGTAGGAGTCTATCAGTGTGGCACATCTTGATATGGCAATATTTGCCCACTCTTCTTTGCAAAAATGCTCCAAATCTGTCAGATTGCGAGAGCATTTCCTGTGCACAGCCATCTTCAGATCACCCCACAGATGTTCGATCGGATTCAGGTCTGGACTGTGGCTGGGCCATTTCAAAACCTTAATATTCTTCTGGTGAAGCCATTCTTTTGTTGATTTGGATGTGTGCTTTGGGTCATTGTCGTGTTGAAAGATGAAGTTCCTCTTCTTCTTCAGCTTTCTAGTAGAAGCCTGAAGGTTTTGTGCCAACACTGACTGGTATTTGGAACTGTTCATAATTCCCTCCACCTTGACTAAGGCCCCAGGTTCCAGCAGAAGAAAAACAGCCCAAAGCATTATGCTGTCACCACCATGCTTCACTGTAGGTATGGTGTTCTTTTGGAGAGAGAGAGATAGACAGACAGACAGACTGTATTGATCCCAAACTGGGATGAGCAGTGTTGTGTTTGTGCCAAATATATCTTTTGGAATTTTGGCTAAAAAGTTCAACCTTGGTTTCATCGGCCATAATACATTTTCTCACATACGTGTTTGGGAGAGTTCAAATGCATTTTTGCTAAATTTAGCCGGGCTTGGATGCTTTCCTTCATAAGATACGATTTCTGTCTTGCCACCCTAGACAGGATATTGTCGTCACATGTACTAAACAGCCAGTACTTGCCAGAAATTCCTGCAGCTCCTTCAACGTTGCTGTTGGCCTCTTGGTAGCCTCTCTGACAAGTTTTCTTCTCGTCTTTTCACCAATTTTGGAGGGATGTCCAGTTCTTGGTAATGTCACTGTTGTGCCATATTTTCTCCACTTGATGATGACTGTCTTCACTGTGTTCCACGGTATATTTAATGCCTTAGAAATTCTTTTATACCCTTATCCTGACTGATACCTTTGAACAATGTGATCCTGCTGATGCTTTGGAAGCTCTCTGCGGACCATGCCTTGTCCTGTAAGATGTGACTACAAAAATGTCAGGAAAAGCCTTCTAGAACAGCTGAACTTTATTTGAGGTTAATCAGAGGCACTTTAAATGGTGGTGGTGTGTGCTGACTCCCATTTAGCATGCGTTTGAATGTGATTGGTTAATTCTGAACACAGCCACATCCCCAGTTATAACAGGGTGTGCATATTTATGCAACCAGGTTATTGTAAGTTTTTTATTTTTTATTTTTCCCCTTAAAAGATTTCAGTTTGTTTTTCAATTGGGATATACAGGTTATAGGTCACATTAATGGTGGAAAAAGTTTTGAAATGATTTATCTTGGTCTCATTTTTTTACATCACAAAAACCTGGCATTTGAACAGGGGTGTGTAGAGTTTTTATATCCACTGTAGTATGTATGCTAACAAAAGCATTATGTGAAACCTTAAAAATATACTAGTACTATTTATAGTGTAAATCTTGCAATGCAAATAAACCATTAAATCTTTGGTAGGTTGCCAGTCAATATGACCTCAGCTGGTTGTTTTCAGACTCTTGCTTGTGAAACTTTAAATATCATGCAGACATTTAATCAGAAAACTGATGTCCTGTGGGTTCAGATGTGCTTAACTCATCCAAAGCAAGGACCTCTACACTTCCTATTAATTTTTTCATTCTATAGCCCTAAAACAACAGTGCATAAACCTTCTCTCCTGACACAGTGGTTACTGTTCTCTAATTCTGCTCATTGTTTTTTTTTACTTACAAGATAAATTTTTGAAGTGCCTTGGTTAATTAAAAGAATGCTAGTATAGCAGTGATATATCCACAGCTGATATTCTGAACAATGAAGAATAACATATTTTACAATAAATCAAGTATTAAAACATTATCTAATTAATAACATAACTGTGTGGCACACAGTTATCCAGTGCAATATTATTCAGAAGAGCAGAGGTGGAAATAATTTGCTGTACTTTCTCTGGCAGCATTATGTTAGGTGATCCATTTATTTAACCCTGATACAGTCACAGCTGCTGTGGCTTCTGTAGCACAGAGCCTGCTGTGTTCTGGGTTTACCAGTGGGGTTAACAAGATAATCAGCAATGGATACTAGTCATTAATTAGTACATGACACCCAGATTTAGTTAAATATCTTTTTAGAATAATTTACTCCAATCTTTATAAAATGAATTTATAAAAGTACTCACACCGCTGTTGTCTCCCTGTACTGAGGTCCACATAGAGCAAAAAAACAAAGATAAAACTTCTTGAAAAGCACTGAGCCAAATCACAACTGTATAAAAATATTTAAACCTTTGAAAAGTTCAGTTTTCTATATCCAACAATTAGAAAAAATATTAGAATTCTGCTTAAATACACTATATTGCTATATTGGCTGCAGTGATAAATGTGTATGAAGAGTTTATAACTAAAAGTAGCCTCTTTAGTCTTTAAAATAAATCATTACAACACTCATGACAAGGAAAACACAGGCTGTACTGCTTAATATAGTTTACGATAAAAAAATTCTCCCCCACAGCCCAGACTCTCTTCCACCTACAGCAACTTGAACATTTGTGTACACAAGCTCAGACCTGTCATGGGATTTGCGCGTACTCTACAAGCATGTTCAGACTGATCAATACCGAGATGTGTCGACATGATTGAGACTTCCTGTCTTCGACACGTTTAATAAATGAGGGCTTATGTGATCTGGCGTCCCACGATCTAAGACAAATCTAAACTGGATACCTCCGACCAAGCTCCAGACCTCCACTGGGCGGGACATGGAACTCTGTTACAAGGCCGTCGACTCTCTGGCTTCTCACTGCCACAGTACTTGCTGTGGACAGAGCGATTGGCCCCATCGTGCAGGAACTGTATGCAGCGGATGGTCCGGATCTGGAATCCCAGGCTGCCACAGGTTTTGGTACAATGCTCCCATTCGTCTGATATCCATCTGTTGAATATATGAGGAGATTTCATTTAAATTTTAAAATGTAAAACTATATACAGATACTTGAGTATTTTCTGACCTAGACATACTGTATATTTAATGACAAATGACTGGTGTTACTTTTGTGAAGAAAAGATCCACAGCTTAAAGGCACTGTACGTATAGAACTTTTTGAAACTTGTAGCTCCATTCACTCCAGTCAATTCACAAAATTTCTGTGCCTGATTTCCCACCAAAGCAGATAAGACTGTGAGGTTTATGAATGGCACTGCAGTTCACTTAACAAACACAAGGTGTCCTTCAAACTCAAGTTTCTAAAATTTCTATACAGGACCTTTAAAGCAACACTGTGTAAGATTTTAACCTTAAAATAGTGTTCCCAAATTATATTGATTCTATATCAACCTTTGATTGGTTGAATATCACTTCCCCCATAGCCTGAAGGGGCCCACATTACCAGAAACAGCTCTGTTCTTAGCAGGAACACTGAAAAGACCACAACTATGGTGGCCATGACCTCAGTCCCAACAGCCAATCACAGAGCACTTAGTCATTGGTGGCTAAAGTTGGGCCCTGTGATTGGCTGCTGGGAGTGATGGTCATAGTTTCCAAGTTGTGGTCTTTCAGTGTTCCCACTTGAATAAAAAAGTTGTTCCCTGCTCCTAGAAATAAACACAATTAACCAATAAAACAAAACAAACAATAAAACCAGACACAAATGAACAGCCAGCAAGACACCGACTCTTGAAGGAAGATTTAATTAGTAAGCAGCTGTGAAATACTTGGCAACAAAAGTCTGAACGTTCCAGACCGGCCCCATAACAATTGTGTTGAGGTTTCTTTCGACACAAATAAATCTACAGAATAGACTCAGATGTTTTTCACAAGGAAAAGCAAGACTTTCAAACTTAATTAGTTTGGAATGACAGTTTTTGTGCTCACATAATACCTTGTTTTTACAATAGTAGGTCCCTTCCCACACCATGTGGTGAACAAGAACAATGCCTAGTCCAATGACCCTAGGCCACACAGCTATAGATTTATAGTGATTCTGAATCCAGTGATGCTTCTTCAGTCATTATGCAATGACTGGAGCCTTTAGGGCAGCAAGGTTGTGTCATCTGATGGTTACCAACAATCAGCTGTTTCCACTCTCAACCCACATGCTCTCCTGTCGGTGGGTCAGCAGTGATAGATAGCCACTGCTCACTCCCTCCTATCTGCAGCAAAGAGCACGTGAGCTCATGTAAAATTCAAGGTTTTTTTTTTTTTTTTTTAAACATGAAGGTTTATTTGCAAACTGCAGTGACTTTAATACAGGGGCAACCCAGCAAGTGCTAAGAAGCTGCTGGTTGTCCTTTCCAGCCAGCCTTTCGACAGGTGATTTCACTGAATTCCTTGCCACTGGAGTGCTACTCAGCAAAAACACCTGCTTTACTGGCTGACTGTAAAACCTGTAGTGTCTTGGTGCTTCATGACACCTGGCTGCCTATCACTGCTTTAATGAGTTTTTGATTGACACCCAAACACTAAGATTATATTAAAATTGGTTTTGATAACATTTGATTATGGCGTATGTATAAAAAAAACTGTATTAGTTTCATCACAAAATGAAAACCAGTTTGGTTTAGTTGTCTCTGGTCTGTGGTGTTTATTTACCCATTGAGATATTTATTTATCTCATAGAGATATTTATTTATCTCATATCTCAGAGATATTTATTTATCTCTATTTATTTATATTTTTTTTTAGATTTATTTATATATAATGTACGCTGCCCATTTCTGGATGTATTAAGGACATAGAAACAGGGGTGTCCAATCATGCTGAAGAGGACTGGGTAGAAGAGAAAATGTGCAAGGTCTTGGCCTCCATGGCACATGATTGGGACACCCCTGACATAAAAGTATGTTTTCTAATGATTATAATAGAAAGTCAATGGCCCCCTTGAGGGCTCAATACCGTACAATTTAAAACCAACTGAAAGGATGTACCTTTTTTTTTTGGTTTTTATCTGTTCCATCTTTAATGTCAGGGAGACAACAGAATGTATACAAAAATAACTAAAATAATTTAAAATAATTCTATCTTGGACATTTTCTGAATTTGGCTGAAGCTGAGGGGGGGGCTATTGTTATCTGCTTCAGTGCAAAATCAATGCCACACTACTGGGAAACACCAGATTAAAATTGGCCACTGATGTCCGTGAATCTTATCTGCCAACAGTAAACAAGGTGAGTATTGAATGACACATTGGTGCATCTCTACAAATTCAATTTGAAGTGGCAAGTCCTGGACAGAACAATCTTTTGAGCATGTCTCTCCCCTGCTCTTCAGGCCAAATTCCTATCTGTCCAATAAAGGCAAAGATATCCCCAAATATCTTTTCACAAGTTTTGACCTAGCTGTCTGCAGATTTTTTTTCCACAAACATCCAAACCAGACCGTTAATGATGGAGTAGCTCATTGGGGGTGGACATCAGACACAAAATAAATATTACAGTTGTCTGACAGGCCATGCTACTAGTGTCTGTAAAGGACACACGTAGCTTGGACTAGTAGTACAGTGATGTTTGGCAGATATACAGTAATAATTATCCTTTCACAATAAGCAAACAATTTGGTATATACTGGAAGGGTTGCTGTTGTTTTTGACCAGATATCTGCACAATTTTGTAAAAATGTATATCCCCCAATTCCATCCCCCCCCCCCCCCCCGGCCCCACCTGGTTTCCCCCATGCACAATTTCCTCAACATCTCCCTCCAAGCTTTTCTGAAAAGTTAGCAACTCTGTGGAAAGCAGTATGGTGTGGCAATTTAGCCCAATGCACCCCTCTGTGCTGTGGGGTCTTTTTGACCCCAAAGGACAATAGAAATTATATTCAATAAAACACCCATAATTCATTCTAATTACTTCAAATTTTTTAATCATGAAGGGTACAGACCTCCCAATTATTTTCAGTCCATTTGATGAATAAAAAACATTCTGATTGCAAAAGATATAACTTGGAGTCAGAATGACCCCAGGACATCATGAGGGTTAAGGTACATTATATATACAAGGAAGGCGGGGGGGGGGGGCTGAAAAGTTCATAGGCCGACTAAGATAGCGGTATGTCTTTGAGGATAAAGATGAGAGCTTCTAGAATCTGTTGCAGACCTGAAGTGCAGAAATGTACATATATTAACAAACAAAATGAAGTTGATCAGGCAAAACATGAAATAGCTTGAGTTCATACTGTCTACAATGAAATAAAAAGTCCAAGTACATTTAAGAGTCACTGGTTTTTGCATTTTACATACTGTTCCAACCTTTACTAATTTGATGCTGGATGTAGAGGTATGCTTTATTACCACTTTCCAATTTCTGTAATATTCTCAATAAAAACACACAATAATACAAAAATAAGAAAAACAGAATACCTTCAACTGTTTGTAATCCAGTCTGTCCATCCCTTGAACCATGATGCCATCCCCTAATGCAAGTTTTAAAGAAGTTAATATTTTTTTCTATTCTGCTGTCTTTTCTTTTTAAGAAGATTCTGAAAACAGAATGAAGCAGAATGAGTCCTACCCCTGAGATATTTTCTGTGGTCATTTAAATGTGGGTCAAATGTGAACTCAAAAAGAGAAATCAGTCAGAGCTTTCTAACAGCAGAAAGCTTCAGATCTCACCCTCTTTTCAAGTCTGTGGTCTAAGTTGAAAAAAGGAATGGGTGAATGTTAGCTTAGAGTGACTATTAAAGGTGATTGATACTTCCTGCACATCTTTAAGATGTGGTTGGGCATTCTAGCAAAAGCCGTGAAACTTGCAGGTGTGTTTGCTGTTTTACAGGTGTAATCAATGCATCTCTCGACATTCAAATTATTTCCTTTATCTGTAGCCTTATTAAAGCCCTTCGTCACCTACATGATTGTACTCACAGAACTCTCGTGACACTGATGGGATGCACTGATACAGTAACTGATAGACCTGCCCAGGTAGTTCACACAAGAGATTGAAGGTTACACGGATACAAGTGTTGCAAGCATTGACTTTTGCTTTGTCTGTAACGTCTCAGCCAGTCCTTGATTCAAAAGTGCAAAAACAGACATCAAAAGCCACTCTTAGCTGAAGCAAACACCTGTAGCAAACCACTTGACACCGAAAGGCATGATGGCATGAAAGCAGAAAAGGGCTTTGTGCTAGTGTTATGTAGCTTTTCATAATATCTGATCTTCATTGCCGTTATCAACCATCTCTAATCCCCGTGACTGTTTCTTTTTGATCGTGAGCATGTCTTCATCCACAGATCATCATTTAAAGATTATAAGACCTTTATCATTCTTGGGCCTAATTAGATTCTTCTGATTATTTTGATTAAACTCTTTCATTTAATCAAAAGAAAAAAAAAACTATCCAGACAGAGCCTGAAGTGAAATTACCGCTTGGTTGGCCTTACACAGAGCTGACAGTTAACCACATTAATAACAGCTTCCTTCAGTGGTTCAAGTGCTCAGACAATCATCAGACTGTGGTTCCCTACCATTTTTTCTTGTCTTTCGATTGCTCCCTTTTTGGGATCGCCACAGCATATCATTACTTTTTATCGCGATGGTTTGCATGTTGCTTTGGCAAGGATTTTTACACCGAATGCCCTTCCTGACACAACTCTGCCCATTTATCTGGGCTTGGGACTGGACACTGGCTTTTGCTCCCCCTGTGGCTGGGTAACTAGCTGCCCTTCCTCCATTCCATTATGCTGAGCACCAAGCTAGAAGGGGGAAGTACCATGTTATATAGTCGCTGGTATGACCCATGACCTCCCGATTGGGGGGTAGATGCTCTACCTCTAGGCCACCATTCCTGTGGTTTTCTACCATAATGGACAAGAAAATACTTTTCCCAAAATATGTTGCTGCCGTGCTTTAGCTTTTATATCAAGGATAGACTCTAACCCCCACCATGGCCCTAAATTGGAATATGAGGTGGGGCTGAAAAGTTCATAGTGGCCAAATTTTACCAAATGTGGTTTATTTTTCAACAGTCTCCCCTTTGGTCCACACACTTCTTCCATCAGCGTTGCAGTGCTTGGATCCCTGCGGTTGAAAAATAAACCACATTTGGTCAAATTTGACCACTATGAACTTTTCAGCCCCCCTTCATAGGTGGTTAGATGGATGGATGGATGGATATTGAGCCAATCAAATCTATGTCCTGAATCACATCTTTTGAGTGTGGAACAACAGCTAAATCATCCCTCATTAAAGTGCACTAGTTCCTCTCATGAATAAGAAAATACTGCATGTTAAGTAATCCAGTGGCTCCTTTAAATCCTAAATTTCAGTTTTCTGTTCTTGATTTTAAATTGTGATGGATCCCCTATAGTTGACAGATCTGCTTGTTTCCTGCAATTTGTTTTTTTTTTCTTTTAAAGTTGACTGTTTTAGACATGTTTACACAGACAGACTCACCTGTTTGTTATAACCCCGTTACACAGGGGTGGAGATCATTGAGAGATTGTTGAGCGATCTGACCAATTTTTGATCAGTGATCTTCAGTGATCTCCACAGTTGCCATGGTTGCCTTAAAGTTTTGACTCAATTCATAAGACACAAGGATGTCCTAAATTATCCAAAAGACCAAAAACTGGCCCAACCTCTCAACGATCTCCATGTTTTTTAAGCTAGCTAGCAAATCTCATACGTAGCACTACAAGCAAATGCAAGCGTAGCAGTAGTAGTGGTGTAATGCTCAAACACTATGCACACTATGCATGATAAGCAGTGTTTTTAGTGGACATGGTAGATAGTAATAGTATAATTCAAAACTCTGACATGCAAAATCCAATCTAAACTTGTTATGTTAAATTAAAACATGATCTCACCATCTAGTGAGCCAGCTGTCACATAGTTCATACACACAAAAGCATGCGCAGTGGGCCACATTGATGCGAACTTCACACTATGCGCACTACTAGTGGTACAACAGTATGGATAGTACGTTACACTACTAGTTGCATGACTATAAAATGTGGGAAGTCTAATCAAAAGCTTTGTCAAATAGGAAAGTTTTAAGTTTTTTTCTTAAAGGCAGAGAGGGTGCCTCCCTCATGGACCCAGGCTGGTAACTGGTTCCATAAAAGAGACCCTAGGGGCTACTAGGAGTCCTGCATTCTGAGAACGTAATATTTGTTTAGGATAATAGAGTACAATCAATTCTTTGGGATAACTGGGGGATAGATTATGTATTGTTTGATATGTTAAGAGGAGGACTTTAAATTTGATTCTGGATTCAACAGGGAGCCAACAGAGGGAGATTAATATGGGAGAAATATGATCCGTCCTTTAATACCCTTGCTGCAGTATTTTGCATTAATTGGAGAAGTTTAAGAGTGACTTTAGGACAACCTGACAGTAGTGAATTACAATAATCTAATCTAGAAGTGACAAAGGCATGGATTAGTTTCTCGGCATCAGTTTGGGACAAAATGTTCCTAATTTTAGCAATGTTCTGTAAGTGGAAGTAAGCAGTTTTAGAGATTTGTTTCATGTGTGAATTAAAGGACAAATCCTGATCGAAAATGACTCCAAGATTCCCAACAGTGGTGCTAGGAGCTAAGGAAAAAACATCTAAACCACAAATCTGATCAGACAGCATTTTTGGGGCCAATTATAATAACTTCAGTTTTGTCTGAGTTAGGTAGCAAAAAGTTATAGTTCATCCAGGTTCTTAAGTCTTTAGGACATGCATGCAGTCTTGTCAATTGGTTTGTGCCTTCTTTTTTCATTAACAGGTATAACTCTATATCAGGGGTTCTCAAAGTTTTGATGGGTGAGGGCCAATTTGGGAATCCAAAGTTGAACCGAGGGCCACCAAAGGGACGGAGGCAAAAAAAAAAAAAAGACTGAAAATTCAATTCCATTTGTAATCCTTTTAATTATCAGATTTAATTAGTTTGGGTAAAGTCATATTAACAGTAAGAAATTGGGACTGATGAAAATACAATTTTAGTGTCAACATACCTTTTAACTGCAGTGTGATTTGTGGTGCTGTTTTCGGTTGGCCACGAGTCCTCTGAAGTCTGGCTCCATCTCCGTCGTCGCGATGCGAAGGACTGCATGTAGGTGGGCATCTGTCATCCTGGATCTCAGCTTAGATTTGTTGATGGCCATGGTGGAGAAGGTCTTTTCACAGATGTAGGTGCTTCCGAATAAAGACGCCATTCTGACAGCATGTTGACGAAGAGCAGGGAATGTGGATGGGGAAAGTCCTTTGTAGAACTCGATCAGACTCTTGTCACGATATGCAGCTCTGGCCTCGGAGCTTTCCTGTAGGTCGATGAGCTCAAACTGCATGTCTGCAGGCACTGCCTCGGGCACACATGAGAAGGGATTTTGGAAAAGGTTGAAATCACCCTTGTGGTCCCTGAAGTCAGAGAATCGGTGGTCGAACTTGTCTCGAAGCTTTTCGATGAGGCCATGGTTCTTCTCTGAACGCAGGTGACGCAAAACTTCACTCCCGTCCGTGTCTGGGTCATCTACCAGTGCCCTGCAGGCAGGGAAATGAGCAAGATCTCCTTCTCTGAGCTGTCCCTGGAGCAGTTGGAGTTTTCGCTGGAAAGCTTTCACGTTGTCAAAAAGTGTGGAAATGAGTTTTCCATGGCCTTGCAGCTTCAGATTGAGATCGTTCAGACAATTATTCAGGTCGGCGAGGAAGGCTAGGTCACAGAGCCATTTGCTGTCCGTTAAACTCAGTCACGTCTTGTCCTTTTGCCTGCATGAACTCGCAAATTTCTTTTCTCAGGTTAAAAAAAACGTTTCAGTGTGGCACCTCTGCTCAGCCACCGGACGGCAGTGAAGTAAATGACGTCTCCAAAATCTGCCTCTGACTGCGCCAAAAAGGTTTTAAATTGGCGATGGTTCAGACCTCTGGACTTCAGGTAATTAACTGTCTTCACAACTACGGCCATGACGTGTTTCATTTCTAGCGTCTGAGCAGCGAGGGCTTCTTGGTGAATTATGCAGTGGTAGCTGACTGGTTTCTTACCACCGCTGTTCACCACTTTCTCAGCCAGCAGCGACACTGCACCTGTCCTACTCCCAATCATTGCTGGTGCTCCGTCTGTTGTGACACCGACCAAGGATGCCAGGTTAACATTGTGTGTGTCCAGACTGCGATACACTGCTTCGCAAATATCCACTCCCTTCGTTGTGTCTTTCATACTCTCCATACTCAGTAGCTCCTCGCCGACGTCAAAATTCTCAGTGACAGTTCGGATGAAAATCAACAGTTGGGCAGTGTCGGAAATATCCGTGCTTTCATCCAGTGCGATGGAAAACGCTCCCTTTTCTAGCCCCTCCACACGTATCGCCAGTTGGTCCTTCAAATTGGCTGCACGGTGGCGCAGTGGTTTAGCACTGTGGCAGCACAGTTTTACCCTCGGCCGGGGGATCGCGGAGATCATGAGATCGTGGGTTCGATCCCAGCCCCCGACCAACAGTGAGCTGTGTGGAGTTTGCATGTTCTCCCCGTGTTGCGCGGGTTTACTCCGGGATTTCTCCGGTTTCCTCCCGCACACCAAAAACATGTAGGTTTAGGGCGCTCGCGCACGCAGCGACCAGCAGCCGGTGGCTTGTCACCAGACTGCAAACCAAGTCTACCTACGGGTACAAATAAGTAACAAAAAAAAAAAAAAAAAAAAAAATCATTTGCCAGATCTTCGATTCGTCTTGTGACTGTGTCATTCGACAAACTTACGTCACGGAACTTTGTTTTTTGGTCTGGGCATACACGCTCTGCCACTTTTAGCATACAGTCTCGAACAAATTCTCCGTCACTAAACGGCTTGCCCCGTTTAGCTATTTCATGAGCTACCACATAGCTAGCCTCTGTTACTGCTTCGCTGGTTTTTGAAAATTGCGTGAAGACTGACTGTTGTGCTGTGTAGCCCCTTTTAAGTTGTTCCATCTTTGTGGTGCGATCCTTGCCACTGAATTTTTCATAATTTTTGTGTTTTGTTTCGTAATGGCGCCTGATGTTAAAGTCTTTTCGCACTGCGATTACCTGTCTGCAGATGAGGCATACAACTTTATCTGACCCGTGAGGTTCAACGAAGTAGTCCAAAGTCCATTTTCCCTGAAACTGCCTTTTTTCCTCGCTGACAGTTCTCGGTTTCCTCGAGTGAGCGGTCTCCATCTCTGCCTCTTTCTCCTCGCTGATCCATCTTTATTTCCACACTTCGACTTCCACAAGCACTAATATTTATTTCTTATTCTTCTTCTGACTCAAAATGGTGCTCCGAAACCGTTGCCAACCAACACTTCTGCACTGTGCGCTGAACGTTCCATCTCCCATAATACAATTAGACTAGCTGCTGCAATGAAGTGATCGCAAGGTCGACAACACATGCAATTACGGCTTGTGCCTACAGATGGCGCCAAAGACCACTAAACGTAGATGTGTATCGGAATTTTTCCAAAGCAATTAGTTCAGATCATATATTGGTTAAGACGTTAACAGATTGGCCGCGGGCCGCCAGAAATGTTTTCGCGGGCCGCCATTGGCACGGGGGCCGCACTTTGAGAAACATTGCTCTATATCATCAGCATAACAATAGAAATTTATGGTGCGTTTTCTGATAATATCACTTAAGGGGAGCATGTATATATACACAGTGTGGGAAATAAGTATTTGATCCCCTGTTTGTCCGCTTACAAGGAAATGAACAGTCCATAATTTTTTATGGTAGGTTTATTTTAACAGAGAGAGACAAAAGATCAATCAAAAAATCCAGAAAAAATATTAAATTAGGGTTATAAATTAATTTGCATTTGATTGAGGGAAATAAGTATTTGATTCCCAAGCAAAACATGACTTAGTACTTGGTAGAGAAACCTTTGTTGGCAAGCACAGAGGTCAGACGTTTCTTGTAGTTGGTTAAAAGGTTTGCACATATCTCAGGAGGGATTTTGGTCCACTCCTCTTGACAGATACTCTCCAAACCCTGAAGATTTCAAGGCTGTCACTTGGCAACTTGAAGTTTCAGCTCCCACCACAGATTTTCTATGGGATTAACGTCCAGAGACTGGTGAGGCCACTCCAGGACCTTACTGTGCTTCTTTTTAAGCCACTCCTTTGTTGCCTTGGCTGCATGTTTTGGGTCATTGTCCTACTGGAAGACCCATCAACGACCCAGCATCAGTGTTCTGGCTGAAACCAGGAGGTTCTCATCCAAGTTTCTATAGTACATGGTCCCGTTCATTGGCCCCTCAATGTGGTGAAGTCTTCCTGTACCCTTAGCAGAGAAACAGCTCTAAAGCAGAATGTTTTCACCTCCATGTTTGACAGTGGGGATGGTGCTCTTGGGGTCATATTCAGCATTTCTCTGCCTCTACACAGCGAGTCGTGTTGATGCCAAAGAGCTCAATTTTGGTCTCATCTGACCACACGACATTCTTCCAAGCCTTATCTGAACTATTTAGGTGTGCCTTCTTGAGCAGGGGGACCTTGTGAGCACTGCAGGATCTCAATCCATTATTGTGGAGGTGTGTTACCAATGATTTTCTTGGTGATTGTGGTCCCAACTCCCTCAATCATTAACAAGCTCCTCCCATGTAATTCTGGACTGATCCTTTTCCTTTCTTAGAATCATCCTTACCCTATGAGGTGCGATCATGCATGGAGCTCCAGAGTGAGGGCAATTGACTGTTATCTTGTATTTCTTCCATTTTTGAATTATTGCACCAACAGTGGTCTGTTTCTCACCAAGCTTGTTGCTGATGGTCTTGTAGCCCATTCCAGCCTTGTGCTGGTCTACAATCTTGTCTCTGACATCCTTTAACAGCTCTTTGGTCTTCCCCATGGTGGTCGAGAAGTTTATACTTATACTTATCTATTTCTATTATAAAACAATAGGCTAAAAGTCTTTTAACAGATTGGGTCTTTCATCATATGACCTGTCATAGTTTGAATTGAAGAGACTGATTCTGTGACAGGAGTTTTTCATACACATAATGGGTTGAGATTAGGAGTACTTTCCTAAAGGGACAGGACTAATGTACAGTGCCTCTGGAAAGTATTCACAGCACTTCACTTTTTCCACATTTTATGTTACAGCCTTATTCCAAAATGGATTAAATTCATTTTTTTCCCACAAAATTCTACACACAACACCCCATAATGACAACATGAAAAGTTTTATTTTTAGATTTTTGCAAATTTATTAAAAATAAAAAACTAAGAAATCACATGTACATAAGTATTCACAGCCTTTGTTATGAAGTTCAAAATTGAGCTCAGGTGCATCCTGTTTCCACTGATCATCGTTGAGATGTTTCTACAGATTAATGGAGTCCACCTCTGGTAAATTCAGTTGATTGGACATGATTTGGTAAGGCCCACACCTGTCTATATACGGTCCCACAGTTGACAGTGCATGTCAGAGGACAAACCAAGCATGAACTCAAAGGAATTGTCTGTAGACCTCTGAGACAGTATTGTCTTGAGGCACAAATCTGGGGAAGGGTACAGAAAAATTTCTGCTTTGAGGGTCCCAATGAGCACAGTGGCCTCCATTATCTGCAAATGGAAGAAGTTCAGAACCACCAGGACTCTTCCTATAGCTGGCCGGCCGTCTAAAGTGAGCTGACTTTACATGCCTCACTAACGCACTCAGAGCTTACTCACAGAAACACACACACAGCAGAGCACACAGCGCTGCAGTGTGTCTCAGTGATGATGGTAAATGGTAAATGGCATTCACTTATATAGCGCTTTTATTCTCATCTCTTGATGACCAAAGCGCTTTACAGATCCTGCTATCCACCCATTCACACACACATTCACACACTGATGGCGGCATGCTACCTAACATGGTGCTTCCAGACCCACCAGGAGCAATTGGGGTGAAGTGTCTTGCCCAGGGACACAACGGCAAGATACCTGAGGAGAGTGGGATTTGAACCACCAACCATGTGGTTACTGGACGACCTGCTCTACCTCCTGAGCCACCGCCGCTCCCTGGATGGAGGAATAAAACTCTTAAACCTTCAGCTCGCCATGTCACGCCTGAACTTATTTTGTACCTCCACACTCCACACTCCACAGAACAAAATTCTCTGTTCTGATGAGACAAAGATTGAGCTCTTTGGTAAGAATGCCAGGCGTCATGTTTGGAGGTCAATATCATCCCTACAGTGAAGCATGGTGGTGGCAGCATCATGCTGTGGGGATGTTTTTCAGTGGCAGTAACTGGGAGACTAGTCAGGATAAAGGGAAAGATGAATGCAGCAATGTATAGAGACATCCTGGATGAAAACCTGCTCCAGAGTGCTCTTGACCTCAGACTGGGGCAACGGTTCATCTTTCAGTAGGACAATGATCCTAAGCACGCAGCTAAGATATCAAAGGAGTGGCTTCAGGACAACTCTGTGAATGTCCTTGAGTGGCCCAGCCAGAGCCCAGACTTGAATCCAACTGAACATCTCTGGAGAGATCTGAAAATGGCAGTGCACTGACGCTTCCCATCCAACCTGATGGAGCTTGAGAGGTACTGCAAAGAGGAATGGGCCAAACTGCCCAAAGATAGGTGTGCCAAGCTTGTGGCATCATATTCAAAAAGACTTGAGGTTGTAATTGCTGCCAAAGGTCCATCAACAAAGTATTGAGGAAAGGCTGTGAATATTTAAGCACATGTGATTTCTTAGTTTTTTTTATCTTTAATAAATTTGCAAAAATCTAAAAAAAACAACCCACTTCTTTTCTTGTTGTCATTATGGGGTATTGTGTGTAGAATTTTAAGGAAAAAAATGAATTTATTCCATTTTGGAATAAGGCTGTAACATAACAAAATGTGAAAAAGTGAAGTGCTATGAATACTTTACGGATGCACTGTATGTGCCTCATGGTTACATAACCCGTCTTGTGCAGGTCAGAATTCTTGCTGCATGGTAGGGGATCAAATACTTATTTCCCTCAATCAAATACAAACTAATTTATAACCCTTATTTAATATTTTTGGTGGATTTTTTTTTTTATTGATCTTCTCTGCGGGAGTAAGTGTCTGTGGCCAATTGGTCGGCTCCAACGAGGAGGAAATTGCTGGTTCCTGTGGTGAAGTGGGAATAGGGAGTTCCCGCACCCATGGATGTTAGCAGATACCTGGGTTTGCCTCTATTAATGCTGTGGCTGCTCCCCAAAAATCCACAGCATCCTTCGGGTAAAAGCAGCATCGAGTGCCAGCTGCACGGTCCAACACTTGGATAACAAGCGGAGTTGCTCCATGCTCCATTTCTTCCTCCTATCACCGGTTTCACCCGCTGAGATCTTTACTGGCGGCGTCCTGCTGTTGTGTTTGCCCCACTGGGGCACAAAGCCACACTCACGTGCAGGACGATTCACTGGTCAACACCAAATTTATTGTCTAAGTTTTTTTTAGCTCATTTAGGACAATTTTGATGTGCTGAATCCAAAATCACATTGGTTTTGCTTAATCAGGTCAACTTTTTGAACTATGGCCACATGTTTTTATGTTTTTGTTTACATGTATGGGTATTTTCGCTTTATATGATGCAAAATTCTTTTTTATTTCTTGAAATTCTCTGAATTTTGAACAATGATGACATAACATTCAATTTATATGTACTTACCTTTATCAATGTCTACTATTCAATTTACAGTACAACTGTATAACTGCTGTACAACTGCTTACAATTTAGCATAAAAACCTGACCTGATCGAGAGAAACGGATGCCATTTTTGGATTCAGCAGTGCAAAATTGTCTTAAATCAGTTGAAAAAAACACAGACAACTTACAAAAAAATTATTTTTGTTATGTTGTGTTATTGTTCATAATTTATTGACAAAGCAGCTTGTGGGCTGAAAACACAAAAGAAGCTGTAACAGCAGATAACTTACAGTTTGTACAGAAGTCAATCCAGAACGCCAAATGTGTTGGCATGGAGAGAGACTTGCGTACATACAGGACACAAGAAGAACACCGTAATGAGGACAGA
Source organism: Pholidichthys leucotaenia (assembly GCA_020510985.1). Taxonomy (NCBI): domain Eukaryota; kingdom Metazoa; phylum Chordata; class Actinopteri; order Cichliformes; family Pholidichthyidae; genus Pholidichthys; species Pholidichthys leucotaenia. The sequence goes on along the minus strand of CM035838.1, from coordinate 434,313,289 downwards.
GGGCGGTGGAAATAAATAGGAATTTAAATAATTGCAAAACAAGGAACAGTTGTGACTAATTAAGAGTTAAGAGAAAATGAACTCAAAACAGGAAATGAACTATGACAAAGAAGCTATACTGGAATGAAAACAAAGAGCACTACCAAAATAAGAGTCAACTCAGAACAATAAGGTATGAAATTAACAACACAAGAACTCTACCAAAGTAACTGAAGAATAACAGTGACGATGATGATGATGATAGTAGTAATAATAATAATAATAATAATAATAATAATAATAATAATAATAATAATAATAATAATAATAATATATTAATGAAAATCAATCCAGAGAATAACAAAAAGCATGGGCATGGTCACGGACCATCTCTGGATCATGATACGTATAAGTCTACAATGGTAAATTCAAACTACGTAGAACATGATCTGACAGAACAGGGTTACAAGGAAATATAGTTAAATTGTCAGTATTTATGCCATATGATAGTACACGATTGAGGGAGTGCAATTCTTTCTCCTTGTGGTGGAAAAAATCTGCTGGTTTAGCGGTAAGAGATGGGTGCTTAGTTTTCAAGTGTCTGAGCATTTTAACGGGCTTTAAACTCTCATGTGCAAGCACCTCGGTGCACACTACACACTGGGGATGTTGTACTTCTCTGATAAGGATGCATGAATCCATACTGCATATATTCCTCTCGATACCTGCAACACTTTATGGTGCTGTGCCCCCCCTCCCCCACGTGTCAGAAGTCGATGGCCTTTCTGATGGCATTTCTCCGCTCTCTTTTGCTGCCGTCTCTGCTGGCCTCTCTGCGTTGTCTTTGGTCGGAATTAACCAACGTTTCATTTTCAAAAATAATATCCATGGCTTAAAGCGTAGTGTGTTGATTTGAGCTGTTCAGACGAAATCTACTGGTGCACACTCACCTGTGTGTGACCTGTGACGTTTACTGTGGCGCAGTTAAAGTGACATGTCACCTATATAATTGCCTTAGGAGGATTCTGAAAATCATCTCACAACCCCCCCTTAGAGTCTTAGGACCCCCTGGGGGGTCGGGACCCCCAATTCGGGAATCTCTGCCCTAAAGGGAGCAGCTGAAATAAGACTATTGTCTTCTCCATCAGTGTGAATATTAACACACCAACAATGAGTAATCTGCAATTAGGTCAGATAAAAACTGTAAAAAATCCTTCAGGAATTCAGTATGAGTATGGTGATGGTAGGTGATACACTACAGCTAATAGGATTGGCTTTAGCTTTGGATTCATTTTCCTATGGTGACTGATTTGTAGGACTAAAGATTGAAATGATGTATAGGATAATTTACTTTTAACAATTGTTAATATTTTGGAGTGGGTGATTAGTACTGGTCGCCCTCCTCATCCTGTTCTATTTGTGGAGGTAAATTCATTCAGCTGCACAGAGTCCTCCTCATGCAACCATGTTTTGGTAAGTGCAGTCAATTTGGTTGTCTATTATTAAGTCATGTGCTAATAAAGATTTAGGGGCAGATTTACTAACATGCTGCACCATCGCAAAACCCTGTTTTGGCATTAAAAAACTACTGTTGAGATTTACTAAAGGGTGCAGGGCAAAGTTAGTGGTGGAAAGGCATGGACTATGTTAATTTTGCACCTGGGCTCACTGCATATGTATTTGTAGGAGTTGTCATGTCAAAGTGCAAATTTAAGGCAGGGGAGTATTTAAATGACTGGTGCAAGGTGATTTATTAAAGTAAATTTAAGAACAAAAAATCAACAGACTGGAATGAAATTGACATGACAATAGTGAAAAAAGTAATTGAGGGAATTGTTAAGCCACTCACCCACATCTGTAACCTGTCATTTCAAACTGGTACATTTCCAGACAAAATGAAAATAGCAAAAGTAACACCTCTTTACAAAACAGGAGACAGTCATTGTTTCACAAATTACAGGCCAGTCTCTTTACTCTCACAATTCTCCAAAATACTTGAAAAAATATTCACTAAGAGACTGGATGATTTCATTGAAAAACACAACCTCCTTACAGATAGCCAGTATGGTTTTAGAGCAGATAAATCTACATCTTTGGCACTGATCAAACTTATAGAAGAAATTACTAGTTGTATAGACAAAAAAAAAGGTTGCTGTAGGAGTATTTATAGACTTAAAGAAAGGTTTTGACACCATTGACCACAGAATACTACTAAGGACACTGGAAAGGTATGGGATAAGAGGGGAGGACTGAGTTGGGTGGAAAGTTATTTAAGTAACAGACAACAATTTGTACAAATTGGAGAGCACAAATCATCCTGCATGGACATCACTTGTGGTGTGCCCCAGGGGTCAGTTTTGGGACCCAAACTCTTTATCTTGTATATAAATGACATATGCCAAGTATCAAAAATTCTGAAATTTATTTTGTTTGCGGATGACACAAATATCCTTTGCACTGGTGAGAATTTGCAGCAGGTTTTAGAGGTGGTCACAACTGAAATGGAAAAATTAACGCAGTGGTTCAACAAAAATAAATGATCTCTAAATCTAAAAAAAACAAAGATTATGGTGTTTGGAAATTATAAAATAAATCATGAAATAATGATAACGATAGATGATACCAGAATACAAACAGTACAGGAAAATAAGTTTCTGGGGGTGACGCTAGACAGTAAAATCTGCTGGAAACCTCACATCAGTCACATCCGGGCTAAATTAGCAAAATGTATAGGCATACTGGGGAAGACAAGACACATCTTGGACTATAAATCATTGGTCTTATTGTACAATTCACTGTTTTTACCTTATCTTAACTACTGTGTAGAAGTCTGGGGAAACACCTACAACACCAACCTACAAGCAATATGCACATTACAAAAAAGAGCTATAAGGATAATAAACAATGCAGGATATAGAGACCATACCAATTCGTTGTTCTTGAAGTCACATGTCATAAAGTTCATCGATTTAGTTAAATTTAAGACAGCACAAGTAATGTACAGGGCAATTAACAATCAACTCCCAACTAATATACAAAAAATATTTAAAAAAAGAGACAATGATCATAATTTGAGAGGAGACTTAAACTTCACAAAACCCAAGATACGTACAACCAAGAAAAGTATGTGCATATCTGTCTGTGGGGTGGATTTGTGGAACAGTCTGGAGCCGGAACTGAAACTATGTACAAACAGAAATCAATTTAAAAAGAGGTATAAGCACCATTTGTTGAAAGGATATATGTTAGAAGGGTAGAATTTATATGTACGATTCATTATGTTCACTCTGGGACATTATGGGACACTATGGAATGGTGGGTGGGACAGCACTGTGTGTATCTGTGTTGTTTGAGACTGGTTTTGATATATGGACTTCATTGTATGTTAGAATGGACAGGTGTTAATGTTGATCTGTAAAAAATACAGTAAATTGTTTACTTGGGGTATTAAAGGTAGTAATTTGTATAAAATTCACATGGGTGTATCGATGGAAAAGAGGAGTTGGAATTAATAAGTGTTCACTTCTTCCTTCTCCCTTTCGAACAGTGTATACTGTAACTTTATTGCATTTGCTATTTGCTTGTTTTTTGTTATATTTTTTGTGTTCGAAATAAACTATCTATCTATCTATCTATCTATCTATCTATCTTTATGGTTGTCAGTCTCCTGCTAATTGTTGTCTTAATTCATCTGCACCTGACATGACAGCCATTGTTGGTGCCAGGAGGAGACACCGGCGAGAACCGAAGGTGTGTGGCTGAAGAGACAGAATCTTCTTTCTGTGTGTGACTTTATTTGGCATGATAGAACAGATTATATGAACAGAAACGATCTCACAGAGATTGGTGTTGTGCTGAACTGGACATCAGCCGGCAGAGGATTATTTTTAACATTTCATTTGTTTATATATAGCCTAATAATAATAATAATAATAATAATAATAATAATAATAATAATAATAATAATAATAATTTATATTTCATTTAAAACACATTTTACATTTCGGGGCAAAATCTCAAAGTGCTACACAAATAGGATCAAGAACAAGAATAAAAGCAAGCATTAAGAGATAGTACATACGATGACAAATCAGGACATTAAAAAGCTTTCCTAAACAATGAATTTGTATCCATAAAATAGGATTGGCCTTCCTACCTACAGTGGACATATGGATGTGCCAAGGGACAGTGACTTTTTTTTTTCTTTTCTGTGGATGTTCACACTTGGAGTCCAGAGTCCAGCGTTTCCTCTCCTCTCCATTAATCAGATTCCTCCTTGCTTTTGAAATAAAAGCTCTTCCACATTGTCAGTTTTCTTCCTTTTTTCCCCTCTATCAATATTTCTATATTTATTTCTTTTTGCTGTGCATAAAACGGTAATTCAGTTCCCTCTTCTCTCTATTTCTCTCTCCCAGTTCAGGATACACAGTAGGAGGAAAGGAACAATGAGATTATTCACAAAAAGAGCACAGATCCATAGAAATGTAGTGACATTGTAGTAACTCAATGACAGCAGTCTCTGCTGTGGTGGTCTGAGGAATAATGTGTGTCATATGTCTGAGCATGTGTCCTCAGCGCTCAGACCCTTTGTAGTTTTGAGTATTTTTCTGTTCATTATTATTTTTCTTAGTTCTGTTATGTTGTTTTGGTGATATGAGCCCCTTTTCCTCCATTCCAGGCACAGCCTCCTTCACTCGAAGTCCATCAGTCCCTCAGCTGCGAGTGATTGTGTTTTTGTTTTTTTTGTCTCCTGCTACTTTTCCCCTCTCTCTGCTCTCAGGCTACTCTTCCATCAGCTGAGAGCAGTTAGGCTATTAGTGTTCGCCATCCCGATTCTCGCACCTGCTGCCCATTACTTGTTATGTAGTTAAACTCTGCTTTTCCTCTCTGTCCCTGCGGCTGTCACATTAGTGTTCAGACTGGACTTCATTTCCATGGTCAGTCTCCCCCTCCTTTTCTCCAGAGTTCCTTAGCTCTGGAGATTCAACTCTATGTAAGTTTTTCTTGTTGGCATTTTGGTATTTGTTTGCATCATTATTTTGGGCTGTCATGTTTTTCCTGTGAATAAATTGTCTCACTGCAGTCAAGCGATTGGGTTTGTTTTTGCCCCAGAGGGGGCGTTCATGACAGTTGACAGCCGCCAGAATTAAAAATCCCAGCTTCTGCAGTGGGGCATTGTTTTTTCACCTTTTTGTTTGTTTTTCAACTCACCTGTTTTCTGGAGATGGCGATGGACACAGCGGGTCGGAGCTATCCGATGAGCCTGGGGTGGGAGTGCTGCCGAGCCCTAATGGAATGGAAACAGACGGGCTAATTTCCTCGGCATGCACATATTCCACCCCGGAAGATGTGCTCTGGTATGTAGATCTGGCGGAGGCAGCAGTTCGGTGATGCCCTCAGCTCTTGGAGCACCCTGAGGGAGCTGAGAGGATAACACAGTTGGGAGTGCTACAATGTGAAAACAGTGCAAGGGGAAGGAAGTCCCCGAAGAAGGCCAGGCTCGCACCAAAGGGAGGGCGCTCCCGGGGCTCCGCTGTTTATGTTTCTCGCCAGAACCCCACACCCGTTCCCGCTCCAATTAAGCCAATTCCAGCACTTAAAAAACAACGTCATCCCGTTCTGGACCATCGGAGGAATACCTTTCCCTCCTCGTCAGCAGCCCCTTCCTCACTGGAGCAAAAGAGTCCCGCAACAGTATGTACCAAGCGTCTGTTTCCTCCAGCTGAATTCTCAGTCCCCCCGCCCCCCCACAGCGCAGCTGCTGCCTCCTGCTTCCTCATGGTGACTCCTCCCGCTGCTGAGAGGCCCACTGCATCCTACCTGGTCCTGTTTTTCTCTGTAACGTCAAGAGCGCCTCCTCCATGATCCTCAGGGGGGGCCAGAATCATCCTAGCCACGGAGAGGGACGACACATCACCAGCTGCAGCAGGGAACATCGTTTACCAGGAGAACATGCAAATTTCTTTCCATTCCATTTCTAATATTGATAATATATGTTGCCTGATCCCTGGTAGAGAGACTCTGGGTATGCAGTCCCCAGAGACCTCTCCACCTGCTGCAGCCACCCTCTACTCACCAGCCCTCTCCGTGTCTCCTCCTATTCCCTGCAGCCCTCTGCTACACCTGAGCTCGCCTCCCCGGGCTCTGCCGCTGCCAGCGACCCTGACCCTTCTTCTCCTTGCTCTGTGTCAGAGGTCTCTCCCAGGGTCACTGGAGAGAATCTAACACCGCCAGACGTGTCTGAAGATCCAGGCCCATCACTGGGGGTTGCCATGGGTCTAGCCTCCCCCGCTGTGGAGGTCATTGTGGGTGTGCAGTTCCAGCCCAGGGTGCCTGCGATTGACCGCCTTCTGGCTCTGGTGCTCTTACGGGTAGGCTGGTCCACCATCAAGGCAGTGTTGGCCCAGCCCGGGTCCACCATGGGTGCAGCGTTGGACCAGCCCGGGTCCACGGTGGGTGCTGCCATGCTCCAGCCTGGAGCCACCGTGGGTGCTGCCGTGCTCCAGCCCGGAGCCACTGCAGGTGCAGCTGTGCTCCAGCTTGGATCCACCGTGGGTGCAACCGTGTCCCAAGCCGGGACCACCAAGGGTGCTGTTGGCCAGCCTGAGGACGCCGAGGCCTTCTCTCCACTGCTAGAGGCCTTCAGGGTTCCTCTTCCTCCTCTGCCGGATGCTGTCGTGGTCTACCTTCCTCTGCCATCAGACGCCGTTGGGGTCCCCCTCCTCCAGTCCAGCTACCCACCATTGAACCTCCCGGTGGGAAAGCCGCCTCCTGATTCACCCCTCCGGTCCTGGTGGCTCAACAATGCTGGCCAGCCACCAAAAAGACTGAGTCTCTGGGTCGGGTGGCCCATTTTCTCTGGCAGGCCGCCTGATTCAATTTATCGGGCCATCTGCTTGGCCTGGGACTTTGACCAGCCACCCGAACCCTGGAGCTCTGGGACCGTGGGGGCTTAGGTGTCTGTCGGGTGGCAGGTGTGAGTCATGAGCTGGTTTGTTTTTTTTCCCTCTTAGCCGTTTTTCCCTCCTAGGGTGTTTTTTTTTTTTTTGTTTTTTTTTGGGGGGGGGGTCTTTTCTGATGTTACTTTGGGTGTCTGGAATCCACCTCTTGGAGGGGAGGGGGGCTCTGTCATATGTCTGAGTGTCTGTCCTCAGCACTCAGACTCCCTTTGTAGTTTTGAGTGTTTTTCTGTTCATTATTATTTTTCTGTTAGTTCTGTTATGTTGTTTTGATCATACGAGCCCCTTTTCCTCCATTCCAGGCACAGCCTCCTTCACTCGAAGTCTGTGTCAGTCCCTCAGCTGCGAGTGATTGTGGTTTTTTTTGTCTTCTGTTATTTTTCCCCTCTCTCTGCTCTCAGGCTACTCTTCCATCAGCTGAGAGCAGTTAGGCTATTAGTGTTTGCCAGCCCGACTCTCGCACCTGCTGCCATTACTTGTTATGTAGTTAAACTCTGCTTTTCCTCTCTGTCCCTGTGGCTGTCACATTAGTGTTCAGACTGGACTTCATTTCCATGGTCAGTCTCCCCCTCCTTTTCTCCAGAGTTCCTTAGCTCTGGAGATTCAACTCTGTGTAAGTTTTTCTTGTTGGCATTTTGGTATTTGTTTGCACCATTATTTTGGGCTGTCATGTTTTTCCTGTGAATAAATTGTCTCACTGCAGTCAAGCGATTGGGTTTGTTTTTGCCCCAGAGGGGCATTCATGACAAAGTGAAATTGTGTGTAATTTTATTACATTCCAGACTTCAGAAAAGATAAAATACACACACACACACGCACACACACACACACACACACACACACACACACACACATATATATATATATATATATATACACATATAAAAAAATCATGGACTAGGAGACTGGTAGATTTTGTTAAAACAAAGTTATTCACATAATAAAACCCCAGAGTCTCCATCAGACCATCTTGACGGTTCTTGTGTTAATAAAACTAGTACCCATAGAAAGCAAGTATTCTTGTCTGAAAACAGGTAGGCCAATTAGGCTTTACAGGCCCAAATGTCGGCTGTGTTTGAAAGTGAAATACAAAGAGGTGTGGCCTATATATAGGAAATCACATATGTTTGACATTGACAAATATGAAAGGGACTGAGTACTAAGATTTATTTGATTGTGTGAAAATTAATTACAGAATTATTGAAAATGAATGGGACATCAAATATTAGTGACTGTTTAAGAACCCTTGTTTATTTGTTTGTCAGACTTACTTGTGTCATCTTTTATGAGTTATATATATACATAAGTGTTGCATCTTGCACTTTGGGGAATGGGAGTTGTTCAGTCACCATGATAATTATTTTAGTTTATGTGTGTAGTTTATAGTCTATTGTCAATAAACTCATACAGTACTATAATAGAAAATGTTTACAAATATTTGAGACCCATTGTAGGGCATCTTTTTATATTTTAGCAATATTATACAGAGGATATAAAAAGTCTACACACCCCTGTTCAAATGCCAGGTTTTTGTGATATAAAAAAATGAAACCAAGATAAATCCTTTCAGAACTTTTTCCATCATTAATGTGACCAATAACCCGTACAACCCAATTGGAAAACAAATGGAAATCTTCTAAGGGGAAAAATAAAAAACTTACAATAACCTGGTTGCATAAATATGCACATCCCCAGACTAATACTTTGTTGCAACACCTTTGGCTTTTATTACAGCACTCAGTTGTTTTGGGTAGGAGTCTACCAGCGTGGCACATCTTGATGCCACAATATTTACACACTCTTCTTTGCAAAAATGCTCCAATTCTGTCAGATTGCGAGGGCATCTCCTGCGTACAGCCCTCTTCAGATCACCCCACAGATGTTCGATCGGATTCAGATCTGGACTCTGGCTGGGCCATTTCAAAACCTTAATCTTCTTATGGTGAAGCCATTCTTTTGTTGATTTGGATGTGTGCTTTGGGTCATTGTTATGCTGAAAGATGAAGTTCATCTTCATTTTCAGCTTTCTAGCAGAAGCCTGAAGGTTTTGTGCCAACACTGACTGGTATTTGGAGCTGTTCATAATTCCCTCCACCTTGACTAAGGCCCCAGTTCCAGCTGAAGAAAAAAAAAAGCAAAGCATGATGCTGCCACCATCATGCTTCACTGTAGGTATGGCATTCTTTTGGTGATGAGCAGTGTTGTGTTTGCACCAAATATACCTTTTGGAATTATGGCCAAAAAGTTCAACTTTGGTTTCATCGGACCATAACACATTTTCCTACATGCGTTTGGGAGATTTCAAATGTGTTTTTTCAAAATGTAGCCGGGCTTGGATGTTTTTATTCATCAGTTAAGGCTTCTGTCTTGCCACCCTACTCCACAACCCAAACATATGAAGAAGACGGAAGATTGTTGTCACATGTACTAAACAGCCAGTACTTGCCAGAAATTCCTGCAGCTCCTTCAATGTTGCTGTCAACCTCTTGGCAGCCTCCCTGACCAGTTTTCTTTTCATCTTTTCATCAATTTTGGAGGGACGTCCAGTTCTTGGTAATGTCATTGTTGTGCCATTTTTTCTCCACTCGATGATGACTGTCTTCACTGTGTTCCATGGTATATTTAATGCCTTGGGAATTCTTTTGTACCCTTCTCCTGACTGATACCTTTGAACAATGAGATCCCTCTGACGCTTTGGAAGCTCTCTGCGGACTATGGCTTGTGCTGTAAGATTTGACTACAAAAATGTCATGAAAAGCCTACTAGAAGAGCTGAACTTTATTTGGGGTTAATCAGAGGCACTTTAAATGGTGGCAGGTGTGTGCTGACTCCCATTTAACATTAGTTTGAATATAACTGGTTAATTCTGAACACAGTCACATCCCCAGTTATAAGAGGATGTGCATATTTATGCAACCAGGTAAGTTTTTTTTTTTTTTTTCCCCCTTAAAAGATTTCAGTTTGTTTTTCAATTGGGTTGTACAGGTTGTAGGTCACATTAATGGGGAAAAAGTTTTGAAATGATTTATCTTGATCTTTTTTACATCACAAAAACCTGGCATTTGAACAGGGGTGTGTAGACTTTTTATATCCACTGTATTAAACAAAGGAATCTGCCATGTGAAATGAAAATCAAAACTTTGATATATGACAAACAAAAATAAACTATTTTACTGGGTTTTGCGCTAAAAAAAAAAAAAAAAAAAAAAAAAAAAAGCTTAAAAAACTCCTATATTATGCTTCTCCAATCCGGCTGTGCCTGTGGTGACGACTTGCTTCCTCAGGTGTGCCTGTGCACAAAAATTGTGCCTGTGCACACAAATTGTGTGCACAGGCACAATTTGCACAGGCACACCTGCTTCCTCAGGCGTGCCTGTGCACAATTTTGCACTGCTCTTGGTGGATGGGTGGTCATTATTAAGATGAAGTGACTGTGTCTGTGTTCATAATTTTTTGTGCTGTTAGAAGATCACTGGCAAAAATTGGCCACTCCCTTAGGTGCTGTGTCTAATTTGCGCACTTGCAAATTAGACACTGCCTTAGTAAATCTGCCCCTTAGAAGCAAGGGATCTAATGTTTCATAAACCACTTTTTATTGTTAAATTCTGAGAAGTGATTGTGGCATTTTTTAATTTCAACTTATTTTGCTTCAATTTTGTGGTGACTTGAAGTGTATTGACTTTTGCAGTGTACTTAAATTATTTAAACTAAGGGGCCGTGAGACACTTTGGTTACAGGACTGATTGGTGGCAGTCAGCATGAGTGATAATTGGTACAGAACTGTAATGTAAGATTAATGTTGGTAGACAGAATAGATGAATCATTATGATTGGGGTGTAAACAATTTAGTTTAAAAAGGTACAGACAATTATGAAAATATGACAAATTATCTACATAGGGAATTCCTCTGACTCTACACCAGTCAGCTAGGTGTGCAGCTGGAACTTAATGTCTCTGTTACGGCCCACGGCCTTCTGTTGCTTTATTTTGACAATGTTGCTCATCTTTGTCTGTTTTCCTCCCTCATGTCACTCAGTTGTGCAGCTCTTCTGGTTTGGCGTCTCTATGTTTTGACTGTCTCCTGCCTCAATCAGCCCTTGGCTGAATCCTGTGCCTAACTGGACTGGTGCTGCAACACTCTATCAATCACCTCCAATCAGCCACCTGCTATAAATTCCAGCCAAACAATTAGTCAGGTGTGGCTGTGATTTAATGTGAGCAGTTTGCCACCCCTGTTCCCATTACCTGTGAGCATTCAGCAAAATGCTCACTTTCTGGCTGAGTGTCTTTTTGTAGTGATGGCAGAAATGGAACGATCGAGAGATCAAATCATTTGGAACTAGAAAAGCACTCGGAGAGCGCAGACCTCCGCCAAGCGCCACAGTTCCCCCCCATACAGTGTTTGTGTGTACGTTTTGAGATTCCTTGACCATGAAAACGTGACTAGCAATTGGATTCACAATGATAGGATTAGTGGTTCAGTAGTAAAAGCATTACCTCCTTGGCGGAGGTAATAAACTGAAGTGTTGCTGTTTTGTCCATCTCCTCCATCTGCAAAGTGCCAGGCTGCGACCTGTCAAGGCATACCTCATGCCTCCCTTATTGGGGGGGCTTTCACACCTGTACTGACCTCATGCCTCCCTTATTGGGGGGGGGGGGCTTTCACACCTGTACTGAGTACTTAAAAACTGTATTTATCGGCAGATGAAAGAAAACTGAAGCAAAAACAAACAAACAAAAACTAAACAAACAGCAACTGCAACATGAACTATTTCAAACATATTTATTCAAATGTACACTTATATGGACACAATCTTGAGCCATAACTTTTTGGTAATGTGAAAATAATAAGCCAAGTAGCACAAAAAAATTGAGCGGTCTTGCTGTCAGGAAACAATGTTGGCACCAAATCACTGAAGCAATCTGCCACCAATGGGGGTAGATTGTGCTCTGGCACAAAATGACAAAACATCACTTCTGCTAGTGATGAATTGGATTTGGAAGGCGTCGGTTCTCTCACTGGCTGAAAATGTTCATCCATCGATCGAATTTGGCTACACAGTTTTTGTGGCCCTGTGTAGCAAAGTGCGACTTGAGGTCGAAAATCCCTGATGCAGTCACTTTTAGCATTAGAGTCACACATATCAGGCGCAGCATTACTGGCGCCAGGATTCCTCTCTGTTCCGGAGCCGCAGGACAAAAGAAGGTGCGATAATGGTTGCCGTGGGTTTTATTGGGTTTGCGCTCCGCGGAAAAAAAGAGGATTTGGAAGCTTCCCCGGCAGAGAGCTGGTTTTTGCGCAGCCCCTATGGCTGCCCGGTGAATTTCTGCCAAATAATCCGGCGCCGGACAGCTGCCCGTCTCAGCTTTTGCAGCGCAGCGCAAACACAGGCACGCTGGCAGGCCCTGCCCACCACTTTTTTCCGCGTGCTTTTGTGCCTAAAACTTTGAAGAACGCGGAGTTTGTGTTCGTCAGAAACGACGAGCAGCGCCCTCTATTGCCCCTGCACACATGTTGAAAATGGCCGTATCTCACAATGTTAAAGAATCTTTTAAAAAATTCCTGTATTCAGACGGTGATCCGGATCATCCCCAAAATTTAATCAGTTCTTCCTTGTACCATTTCCAACAACGCCTGAAAGTTTCATGGAAATCCGTCCAAAACTTTTTGAGTTATCTTGCTAACCAACAGACAAACAGACAGACAGACAAACAGACAGACAAACAGACAAATGCTGGCAAAAACATAACCTCCTCCTGGCCTTCAGCCTGGTGGAGGTAACAATTGATTCAGAAAAAGAATTGATGTTATGGAACATTTGAAAAATCTCCCCACAGCGACATCTGGTGGTCAAATGTTATAATACTACACTGAACCAGTCAAGTGTTTTCGGGTCTTTATCTCAACGTTTCGTGTTTTGTTTGGGTTTCTAGTATTATTTGTCTGAAAATATATATTTTTTCAATTAGTATTTGTAGGGGGTGCTTGTTTACAAAATAGACATCAGTCACTGTTTTTAGGGGTGCTTGTGTACATTCAGTTCTTTTTGCCTTCCTGTCAAGGAACAACAAAAAGACTGAGTTAGGAGGAATGCTGTCATGCAACTTCATATATTGTAAATATATATTTAACCATATGTAAAATATATAACTATATGTAAATGTACAACAATATGGCTTCTTTTAGTGATCACATGCATAATTATATTTATTGTAAATAATAATAAAGGTGTATAAATAATAAATGTATACTCATATGTGTATTAAAAGAACATGAATACATACCATAAACATTACGCTGGCCATGGCTTGATTCAGCACTCGGTTGTATTGTGCTAGGAATGCAGGCGTCAGGATGTTTTGTCCGTAGGTGTCTCCACCTACTTGCTGTATTGTTACAAAATGCAAGACGTTGCATACAATGCGTACATTTAACTTTTTTTCCCTCAAGAAGATCATAGTGATCCCAAACAGCTGACCTGGGACGCTTTCTACCCCCATCCATTTCCAAATAATGTAAATCCAAAAGCAGCTCAGTACAAGACACTCAGAGAGGCAAGACTTCACAAACAAACTGCACTTCAGAGGAGCTTTGAAATGTTTCAGGCACGTGGGCTGATGAACCAGCAGCCAGTCAGGCAAGGACACGAGAAATTAGTATTTTACATATAAAGTATTTATATAATACATAAATTGTGCATAGAATAGGCGATTTAATATTGTGTAATGGCAGCATTTTATTATTCCATTTGAGAAACGGGATAACACAATCACTGCATAAAACAACGGTGAAGTTTGAAAACAGTTGGTGACGTAATGGAACGCGAAATGGAACCGTCACGTGACATCCGCTTTCTGATACAGACCTCGGAACAATGATTTTTATTTATTTATTTTGGATAGATTAAAAGTAAAGATTAAAAAGAAACAGAATAATATAACAAAGGGGAAAAAAATCCAACAAGGTCAAATTAAACAATAACTCCTCTGATTATACAGTTCAACATAAGTTATCCGAAATGGGTGATGGCTGAAGCTGCAGCTTACAACTATATTGAATTGTATATTGCAATTCAATTGCTTATATTGATTCAATTCAGAAGTTCCACCTAGGTTTGGGTACGCACTAAAACACTGTTTTGACTTTGCCATCACTAGTTTTCATATAACAGGCATTTTAATTTTGTGTAATGGAGGTCAGACATCATAGATAAAACTAGAGACACTTTAAATAACTGATTAAACTCATCACCTACACTAACACTAACACTTCCTGTGTCGCAAAATAATAAACCAAAATAATAACTTAACATTTTTGTTTTGACTATAAAACAATAAGAGCAAAATTAAACACAGGTATGTCCAAAAATTTGATAATATATTTTTTTCTACCTAAGTTTAGAAAAGGACAAAACAAAAATGAGACCAAAAATTTGTTTTTTTCTGATTTTATTTTGAATTGGAATTACAAATGAAGGAACCATAACACGGATTTGTATTCACTTGCTGAAACAAAAACGACTGTGATGTTTCAAAACAATTGGGGGCGGAATGGAACGCGATATGGAACAGTCACGTGACGCCGTCCTTCTGATACAGACCTCGGAACAGCGTTTCGAATCACAAGTTCCGCCTAGGTTCCGGTACGTTCCAAAACACTGTTTCGATTTTGCCATCACTATCTTTTTGTTTCCTGGTTCAAATACTTTGTTTTGGTTGAAAATAGTATTTCTGTGTGTTGACCAGGAGACACTCATGTGCCTGTAGTTGTCTGTTCTGTGTATGAGTGTCTTGGCCTACTTGGTCTAGATAATTGGTTAAAAACCAGTTATCTCTTGTTCAGGACCAAGTGACACTCTGTGTCAATGTTTTGTTTTGTTTTGTTTTTTCTTTACAAGGGGAAATTGGGAACTTGTCATATTTTGTTAACCACCATCCTGTCGTTATCTCACCGCCCATGTTATCTCTCTTTCAGGCTGAGAGACTGGGCCAAGGTTTTAGTTGGCAATTCCATACACATCACCGCAGGTAACTTTTGTTAGACACATTTAGGTTTAGAGGTACTACTCCCTCTTGTATTTCAGTTTAGTTATATTTCTTTCTTTGGTTTGAGTGGTACCTTTTTAGGCCTTTGTTCCCCAACCATTTTATCATTTTGACAAAATATCCTCTTTTAACTCATTAAAATATAACTTTGCTTTGACAACCAATTCCATCTGGTTATTTGTTACTCCCCTCTCACCCCTAGACAGAAGGGTTGTAACAGTCTCCAAAACATAGTGATGGCAGAGGTCCGGAGATAATCAATGATTTTATTGGTGTCTATAAGTGCGTCAATGAGTGTGGTGAAGACCTGTTTTAACAGTTCAGATTGTCTTTTGTGGATATTGTTAGTGCCACAATGGATGACAACAGCCATGTTTACGTGGACACAAGTAACCAGATTAAAAGCCTGATCAAAATAAAAATGCTTCATGTAAACACGCCAATCTGAATATTCTGACCCGATCACACTCATTCGGATCAAAATTTCATTCGGATTGAGACGGGTGGGTTATGACGATTGTTAATCCGATTGGTGGGCATATAAACACTTATTCCGAAGTTTGGGTAGAAAATGTTTACTGCGCATGTCTGTACGTCGGCCACACGTCGGCGTGATGTATTTCCACCTTTACAGCAGCTAGCTGAAGACATGGCGAGAGTAAAACAAAACTGGTCTGTATCGTCCTGCTGTCTCCCTCTGTTCGTCATATGCAGAAGTATGTACTTGTAGCTTCATTATGGAAACCAGCAGAAGCAACAGTACAGTCTGAATAACACAATACAGGTCCATTTCAAAACGAGAGACACGAAGCAGGGTTTGTTAACATCAGAAGTTGCTTCTTCTACTATGTCGGATAATTGTGCGCATGTCAAAATGATTTAGTCCGTTCAAACATGTGACACATGGAAACGCACGTCCTAATCGGATCAACTTTTTCAGAATCCATGTAAACAGTAAAGTTCTGATCTGAATTGTAATCAGATTGAAGAAATTTTGCACATGTAACCGTGGCTAATGTTCGGAATATGAGGGTGCTGTGTGAGGAGATCAGTAATCTGTTGCAGCACATCAGCAACGTTAGCGCCGGAAAAACAATGAGTCACAGATGCTTTCATTTTAGTGTCAGACAATTGAGTCATCGATAATCAAAGAGGAGACGTTGTATTCCCCGTTGAGGCAGAAGAGCATGGCGGTGGAACTGCGGCAACCTACACCCCAGCAGCCCCAACTGGCTCCTGGAATGGAGGCTGCACAGAGCGGCGATGCACGGCCTCTTTCAGAAGTTTACTTCTGATTAAGTTTTATTTATTTATAAAAAGGAACAATGCATATTAATGAACATATACTGTACATGTAAATATGCAAGATTATAGCCAGAGCTAATTTCCATCTACAGTCCGTTGGCAGACCAATGCCAGCCACATAAAAACAACCCATGTTGTGCATATGGTGCCTCGGTGCTGAGCTATGTCTCTTTTATATAGTAAAATGGTAAATGACGTTCACTTATATAGTGCATTTTACTCATCTCTGGATAACCAAAGCACTTTACAGATCCTGCTATTCACACACTGATGGCGAAAAAGCTGCCATACACAGGCGCTGGCCTGACCCACCAGGAGCAACTGGAGGTTCAGTGTCTTGCTTAAGAACACTTTGATATGCAGACTGCAGACAGTGCGGGAATCAAACCCCTTACCTTCCGATCAGTAGTCGGTCACACTACACCTGCGCCACAGCCACCCCAGCTGTGGCGCAGCTGGGCGCTGTCTCTTATTTTATATGTGTGTGAGAGAAGTGGGGAGTGGTGCTTGTGTGTGTGTATGGGAGGGATGGGACGTATCGTGCAAATATATGTATTTAAATTTGTCTACTGCTTGCATCTATGTAAAGCACTTTGTGCAGCATTTAATATTTGAAAAGAGCTATTCAAATAAAGTTTGATTTGATGATTTGAATACAACAATAACAGTTGCAGCAGCAGGAGATCAAAGTGCACAATAATAATTTAAAAAATGTTAAAAGAAGAAATACTGTTGATCTCGGACCAGGTAAAAAGTGCCACAGTGACCAGGATCTTAAGATATTAAAACTCAAGTACTAAAGTAGATTATATACAGTAATTATAATGGATTAGATTTATATGGCACTTTACATGTCATGTGACATCTCAAAGCGCTTACAGTGAGTCCATTATTCATTCACTCCAGACATATTGGTAAGCTACTTCTATAGCCATAGCTGCACTGCGGCAGACTGACGGAAACGTGGCTGCCAACAGCCTCTCCAACCACTACCGAACATTTATACCCAGTGTCATGAACACTGGAGGCAAGGTGGGTAAAGTGTCTTGCCCAGAGACACAACAGCAGGATGGCTGGGGAGAGCGAGATTCGAACCGCCAACCCTCTAGTTATTGGAGGACCCAGTCTACCTCCTGAGTCACTGCCGCCTACATTTCCCTCCTCTGTTCCATTTTTGCTGAGCAACAAGCTGGACGACAAGAAGTTCCATTTTTATATGGTCTTTGGTATGACCTGGCCGGGACTTGAACCCTGATCTCCCGGTTGTGGGGCGGATGATCTACCTCTAGGCCACCACTCCGGTTTCCGATTATAAGATGTTAAAGTGCAAAGTGTTAAAGTGCATTAATGAAATTACACTCTGTTATGTCTGGAAATAGGACAGCGGAGACAGGCATTATGGACACAGATGGTACACGTGTCAGGGATTACTAGCTAGTAGAATAACTATATGCTGCTACGGGCTGTGGTTGGATTGAAGGCGAGGTGCCAAAGAGGACAACTCCCGCCAACAGTCCCCTTAAGTAAGCACGGTGTGATAACATCACCCTGCCTGTGTCCTCACGTCCGTGCTGCCTGTTGTTAATATGTCAATATCTAACACGCTATACCCAGATGGCTGATGATGTTGCACATCATCTGATTTCACAGAATTTTAAAGTGATCAGTGGACTGCACAATGGTCTATTGCACTTGTTCAGCGCATACAGATGTGCATGTGCAAATAATATTGCACATCAGGTTTGCATACAAGGTTAACCCTTTGTACAGAGGATTGTATAAATTAACAGGTCACATGAGGTCACAAATCTGGACTGTTTTCAACAAGTTAAATAACAATAACAAAAGCGGTGGACCTGGGAGGATGGTACTAAGGCTCAGATGTGAGATGGCTGCTTACCTTGTGGCCACCTACCGAGACTGCAGCTGACAGTGGGGGAAAAGTTGTGGGGTCAGAATCGGTCTTGAGTACTGGATTTTCTGTCGCCAGCGAAGTTAATCTTTTGAGTGTGTAGAATTTATGGCAGGAAAACGCAGTTTGACCTCAAATTTTCAAATGACAATAGCTTCAAAATGGTAATAGAGGCAAAGTCCCAGTTACAAAAATGTTGCAGAGGAACCCAAGTGTCTGCCAAGTGAACTTGCATCCATGCATAGTGCATAATTGGACCTAATTTGCATATTCAAACAATCCAAATTTTATTATATTTGGTCATTGTGGTCATTTTGTCAGTAAGTCTCTGCCCTTATCTGTCAAGGTTGCCAAAATTACTAAAAATTATTCAAAAAAAACAATTTTTGTTTCACACTGTCACCACATGGTCCTTTGTCCATTCATTGAGAAAATTATTAAAAATCCTTAAGAAAAAAAAAATTAGTTTCACACTATGCCACCACTAAAAATCATTCAAAAAAAACCTAATCGCCACTGTCCGTTGTTGACCTGCCACCGCGCACACGTGGCGCACGTCGATACCCACCGGCTGTGCGCTCTTGCCCACCCAAACGTTGCCCACGGGCTGCTCTGGACCTTTTTGCTCAGCAACCACAGTTTGGCAAAGCAGAACAATCTGCAGACGAGGCTCCTGTGCCATTTTGGGCACGGCTGGACACAGAAAACGCAGCTGCAATGCCGTGTGCAAGATATCGGTCTCCACTTTCACCAGAACTGCCTGCACCATTGCCCGAAGGCCCATAATCAGAGCTGGACTCTAACTCAGATGACGAACTATGGCTAAGCTCTTCCTCTGAACCGGGAGCAGCGAATACCAGCGCTAAAACCTCTTCAGCTGAGAGCATCTTCCTCGCCATCCTGTCTCCTCTGTGTCAAACAGCAGAATGAAAGGGGGCAGGCTTCAAATGCTGATTTGACCTACTTATTGAATTGGACCGTTTCCAGTTCTCACGGTAAGTGAAAAGCCACACCTCTTGGCCACCAAGTGGTGTTAAAAGGTTTGTACATTTCACATTCTATTCAGCTGTACAGGCTTTGTTGGGACTGATCAGCTGACAGCCACAGTAGTGCGACACACACACTCAGAGGGTTAAGTGGTTAGACAAGTCAGGTTGGAGGAGGGGGGAGTGCTTTGCCCACGGACCACGACCTGGACCATGTTGCCTCATAGTTAGGAGTGGAGCAGGAGGGATGCCAAGGACGTGGTGGGATCTCACAGAACAGTGTCCCGGAGGGCGGCGCTGCCAGACATTGATTTCTTGGATTGTTGAGCTGCAATGATGCTTGTCAAGAGAGGAAGCTGTGTGGCAGAGCTGAAGAGCAGTGTGTTTTTTTCCCCCTCAAGTTTATAGTAGAGTAGATGGATATCTTCCATAAGGGCAGCAATTTCTTTATAGTTATATGTTTGCTGTCTTCAGTGGGAGTTGCTGGGGTCATCCTGAAGTTAAAACCGCTGGTGGTATTTGCTGTTTGCTAACAATCTCTTCCATGTGTTGACCGTTGTAAACTATAAAATAGGTTTAGTGTACAATAGTACAATACACTATACTATATTATATTATATAGTCTATAAAAGAGGATATTTTACTATGACGCAATAACTCAGCTAGCTAGCTTAAACCTATGAGAATTTATATGCTGAAACAGCATGTCTTTTACAAATGCAATTCTGACAAAACATATGGCACAGAAAACTTTTATATCTTTTTGACATTTTTGTGTTCAAATCTTGATAAACAAGACAGTCAGAAACAGCGGACTTGACTCCCCCATGCTTTACCCTGTGCTTACTAGCACTTTTTTCCCCATAGTTATTCACGAGGTTCCTGAGGAACATACACAAGAACTATATGGGAGTGCATTAATTTGTCAGTTCTTCAAACCCCAATTCCAATGAAGTTGGGATGTTGTTTAAAACATACGCAAAAACAAAAACAAAATGATTTGCAAATCCTTTTCAACTTGTATGCAATTGAATATACTACATAGACAATATATTTAATATTCAAACTGAAACTTTGTTTTTTGCAAATATTAACTCTTTTTTGAATTTGATGCCTGCAGCACGTTCCAAAAAAGCTGGGACAGGGGCATGTTTACCACTGTTACATCATCTTTCCTTTTAACACTCAATAAGCTTTTAGGAACTGAGGACACTTAAGCAATATTACATGGGAGGGAGTACAGTATCAGTGACTATAGTAACTGTGGGTGTGATACGTCTAATGCCCTCCACGTAGTGTAGTTAGTATATTCATGATACTGTAACAACCACGCCTGTAATATTGCTTTGATACAACAGCTCCGCAAGCACAATTTATTAAATGACAACAATGCTGGGCAAAATATTATGATTTGTTTGTTTAACCAATTATTTTACATAGCTGAGAAAAAAAATAATCCCTTCTAAATGTAGCCAGTAACTGCTGCTAAACATCTCAATCAGCATGAAGACGTCTATTGTCATTTCACACGCATGCAAACAAATTAAATATTGTCAAGTGCAAAACATACCTGTTAAGTCAGTACTGCAGAAGACCCCAGATCAAAACGTAGCCAGTGCTGGTAGCTAGCTGGTGGCTAGCAGTTAGCATGCTAGCGATTTAGCATACTTCGCTCGCTTTTCTTTGCATTTTCAGATGAAACAAAGAGTCCATCACCACAAAAGTATTGCGGTTTGTTAATCGAGACAATAAATCCAACTCTAGCACTGCCTATTTTTTTTAAACAGACGTGAAATAGCTTCACGATGGTTATACAAGAGTAGGCTGTAAGCTGAATAAGGCTATTTTCAAAAGGGTGGGACTTCCAGGTCAAGAAAGAAATCTTTTCAAACAGCGCCTCACTGTGGAAATTAAGGTATTCAACACAGTACTGCAATTGTCACTGAGAGTTAGTTGACAGTAAATTAGTGTTAGTAATTAACGGTTACATGAACACCTTTGAAGCAGAGTGATACATATCCAGTGAAATGGTTGGAGTGCAGTTATCGTGGATTTTAGTAACTAATGGAATCCCTTTTGTCCAATCAAATTGCTCGATCAGAACTAACTGCTGTATAAAAAACATTAAAGCTTTGTAGGTGGAATTCTTTCCCATTCTTCGTTGATGTACAACTTCAGTTGCCCAACAGTCTGTAGTCTCTGTTGGCGTATTTTGCATTTCATAATGTGTCATATTTTCAAATCAAAGACAGGTCTGGACTGTAGGCAGGCCAGTGTAGTACCCGCACTCTTTTACTATGAAGCCATACTGTTGTAACACGTGTAGAATGTGGCTTGGTATTGGCTTGTGGAAATAAGGAGGGACGTCCCTGAAAAAGACTTTTGCCGATGACAGCATATGTTGCTCCAAAACCTCTATGTACCATTCAGCATTAATGGTGCCTTCACAGATGTCCAAGTTACCCATGACATGGGCACTAATGCACCCTCATACCATCACAGATGCTGGCTTTAGAACTTAACTCTGAGAAGAAGTTCTTTTCCTCTTTAGCAATTTGAAATATGGGCTCGTCAGACCGCAGCACATTTTTCCACTGAGTCAATCCACCTCAGCTGAGCTCTGACCCAGAGCAACCGGAGGCATTTCTGGGTGTTTGCTGATATATGGCTTTTGTTTTGCATGGTAGAGTTTTAACTTGCACTTGTAGATGTAGCAACAACCTGTTAATCGACAATGGTTTTCCAAAGTGCTCCTGATTCAACTGAATATAGGCTGCAAATCATTGTGTTCTGTTTTTATTTATGTTATACAGAATGTCCCAACTTCATAGGAATTGGGGTTTGTAAACAGAGGTGTGTGATACATTGAATATACTCCACGGATCAAAAGGTACCTGCATGTGAGATCTATAAAATATTGCAGCCCTTGAGTATAAATTGTCACATCAATATACGCCCACAGCACATAATTCTGGTGGAGTTCTGCTTCTCACCTCCTTTCTTCCACTTCTCACAGACAGCACTGTGCTGCTGCTCACTACTCTGTCTGTCCAGAAAAAAACACCAGCTGAGCTTAAATCAGGAGACGACTCAGAAAATCTCACTCGCACACTCCCAGTTTCAAGTGTTTATGAAAATTTTATAGCGGTAAATGACAGAGCAGTAGTCAGGTTGTGACCCTAACTTGGGGAGAAAGTCTTGCTCCACAGCCTGGGAAGTGTCTCCAAGCCCCGTTGACTGTGGTGAGTGTCCAGAGCAGAGCAAAACAGCCTCACCTCCACTAGCTGCTGGAGCACGACCAAAGACCACCATTCTCTAAGTACATGAATGTGAGAGGAAGTACTCCCAACAACAACAGAAGGTCTGCAACATGGTCCACAGGAATGAAATGATCCAGGATGTGGCACGCAAACTTTGAAAATAAGAGTGAGCAGCTTGCCAAATAACTGATTGTGTCATTGTCTCAGACACATGGAAAACAACAATAAGAGTTTTCTCTGTTGTTAGTGCGCATTTTGGCTGTTTTTGTTTTTTCATTTACATGTTATGCTGCTTTATGGAACCATTTCATAAGTGCAATTAAACCATGTATAAATATCAATAAATACTTTTGAAGGAAAACCATATTTGAACAGTGACAACTTATTATTCAGTCCACTTCCCAAACATATGATGATATAACTCATGCATCATAGTACAGATTAAATATAGTGTGATCTATTTTAACCCATATTTCCCAGCCCTACTTGTACTTATAGTTGATTATGTATTTTTGACCTATTTGACCTTGGTGACCTTAAGTTTAGTCTCGATTTAATTCATGTCACTTAGCTATAGTCCTCAAACCTCTAGTACCAAATTTCACAGAAATCTCCCAAAACAGTATGAGCCATTTTACGTCCCACTTTCCACTGAGACAACACAAACATGCAGACACAACGATACCACCTCAAGGATGAAGTAACAAAAGGCAATAAAAGTTTTACTCCCCTGCCTTATGAGTAATAAAGTCTATCCTTCACCTCTTTCTCAATGCACACCCAAAAATTAAGCTAAAAAATAGATCATATAAATTCAATTTAATGCAGTGTGAGAAGCCAATTTGACATTTCTCTCTGAACAGACTGCAGCTAAGCCCCTCTTGAGTTAATACAAAAATGTTCTGCGTAAGAAAGATGTGGACTCACTGAGGCTCTGAGCAGTCCTGTAGGTTACACATCCTGCGGATGGGTTTCGGCCTCTTGCCAGCGTCGCAGTAACCTCGATGAACCATCTTGGTGTCTCCTTTCTTCCGACACCCATACTTGGTGTACTGAAACCCTGGAAAAGAAGTGAAAATTTATCACAATAAATAACTCACTGTTTTCAGCATTTATAATCTATAATAATAATGATGAATACTTGCCATGGCAATATGGATAAAAATGGCAAAATAATTTACACAAAAGACATTTTCTGACACATTTATTAAAAAAAAAGATCAAAAAAAGGTCAACTATTATAATTATAGGACTGAAAAGGTTAAAAAGAAAATAACAGACTGATAAAAAGAAAACAGAAACGGTTTTGAGGGTGACTCAATCATTACCTCCAGCACATGGCTTGGAGCACGGAGACCAGCTCTTCAAAGCCCATTCATAGGTGTCCTCCTGGATGACATTGTTGTTGTTGATAGGCACTGAGTCTTCATGGATGACGTACTTGTACATCAGGGTAGATCGGGTTTCATTGTCCTTGGGTATAATCTGTGAGCCGATGGAATAAAAGCAAAGAAAAACATAGCACTTAAGATTAATTGCACTATCCTCCATGCAGTGCATTTCCATTAACACATTACATATGGTTAAGAAGATGAATGAATGAATGGTTCATTACATGGCATCTATTATGAGGCATTAACTGGGTAATTGGATGAAGACAGAAAGGCAATTATAGGTAGAGATCAGAATCCATGCACTACACACCAACCTTGATAAATACTCTTAGAGCTTCAGCCTTGTGTCTTTGAGCTTTTATGTCAATCTGTAATTTTATATTTTGATTTTATATGTGTATTTTATATATCTATATCTATATGTGTGTGTGTGTGGGGGGGGGGTTGTGCATGTGTGCATAGTGGATATATAGTGGATATAAAAAGTCTACACACCCCTGTTCAAATGCCATGTTTTTTTTTGATGTAAAAAAAATTAGACCAAGATAAATCATTTCAAAACTTTTTCCACCATTAATGTGACCTATAACCTGTACAACCCTATTGAAAAACGAACTGAAATCTTTTAAGGAGGGAAATAAGAAACTTACAATAACTTGGTTGCATAAATGTGCACACCTTTAAACTAATACTTTGTTGCAGCATCTTTGGCTTTTATTACAGCACTTAGTCTTTTTGGGTAGGAGTCTTTTAGTGTGACACAACTTGATGCTACAATATTTGCCCATTCTTCTTTGCAAAAATGCTCCAAATCTGTCAGATTGTGAGGGCATCTCCTGTGCACAGCCCTCTTCAGATCACTCCACAGATGTTTCAGGTCTGGGCTGTGGCTGGGCCATTCCAAAACCTTAATCTTCTTATGGTGAAGCCATTCTTTTGTTGATCTGGATGTGTGCTTTGGGTCATTGTCGTGCTGAAAGATGAAGCTCCTCTTCATCTTCAGCTTTCTAGCAGAAGCCTGAAGGTTTTGTGCCAACACTGACTGGAACTTTGGAACTGTTCATAATTCCCTTCACCTTGACTAAGGCCCCAGTTCCAGCAGAAGAAAAACAACCCCAAAGCATGATGCTGCCACCACCATGCTTCACTGTAGGTATGGTGTTCTTCTGGTGATGAGCAGTGTTATGTTTGCACCAAATATACCTTTTGGAATTATAGCCAAAAAGTTCAACCTTGGTTTCTTCAGACCATAACATATTTTCCTACATGTGTTTGGGAGATTTCAAATGCATTTTTGCAAAATTTAGCTGGGCTTGGGTGTTTTTCTTCGTAAGATAAGGCTTCTGTCTTACTACCCTAGACGGGAGATTGTTGTCACATGTACTAAACAGCCAGTACTTGCCAGAAATTCCTGCATCTCCTTCAATGTTGCTGTCAGCCTCTTGACAGCCTCCCTGACCAGTTTTCTTCTCGTCTTTTCATCAATTTTGGAGGGACGTCCAGTTCTTGGTAATGTCACTGTTATGCCATATTTTCTCCACTTGATGATGACTGTCTTCACTGTTTTCCATGGTATATTTAATGCCTTGGAAATTCTTTTGTACCCTTCTCCTGACTGACACCTTTGAACAATAAGATCCCTCTGATGTTTTGGAAGCTCTCTGCGGACCATGGCTTGTGCTGTAAGATGTGACTACAATAATGTCAGGAAAAGCCAACTAGAACAGCTGAACTTTATTTGTAGTTAATCAGGGGCACTTTAAATGGTGGCAGGTGTGTGCTGACTCCCATTTAACATGAGTGTGAATGTGACTGGTTAATTCTGAACGCAGCCACATCCCCAGTTATAACAGGGTGTGCATATTTATGCCACCAGGTTATTGCAAGTTTTTTTATTTTACTTCTCCCCTTAAAAGATTTCAGTTTATTTTTTCAGTCGGGTTGTACAGGTTATAGGTCACATTAATGCATGAAAAATTTTGAAACGATTTATCTTGGTTTCATTTTTTTTACATCACCAAAACCAAATATCCACATTCTGAATATCAATCCAGAATGTGGAAGTAATGGCAAATTTGTCTATACAATATATGAATTTTTGTTTGTGAATGTTTATCATTCTTTTATCATATTTATATTTGTATTTCATAATTTATTTTACTTTTCCTTGCCCTATTTTTATTGATGTGTCCTTAATAAAGTTTTGAAATGAAAAATAAAATATATAAATGTTATTATTACAGTAAATGAGGTTGAGGGAAACCATCTCTAGAATTAGCAGTAGTTCTGTACAGTTACTGTATATGGAGTGCCATTGATGAATAACAAATCAATGCAGGTTTTCACACATTTAACATAGATACATTATACATTTAATCAGAAAGTTATGTAACTCATTAGGCTTAACCTTGAAATAAGTTTAAAATCAATACTGATGATCTGACCTAAAATGTGACATATTGCAATATTCATATATATATACTGTATATATATATATATATATATATATATATACACTACCGATCAAAAGTTTGGGGTCACTTAGAAATTTCCTTATTTTTGAAAGAAAAGCACTTTTTTTCAATGAAGATAACTTTAAACTAATCAGAAATACACTCTCTACATTGCTAATGTGGTAAATGACTATTATAGCTGCAAATGTCTGGTTTTTGGTGCAATATCTACATAGGTGTATAGAGGCCCGTTTCCAGCAACTATCACTCCAGTGTTCTAATGGTACAGTGTGTTTGCTCATTGCGTCAGAAGGCTAATGGATGATTAGAAAACCCTTGTGCAATCATGTTAGGTCTGCAATGCTGTAACTGCTGCAAATGGAGGATTCTTTGACGAAAGCAAAGTTTGAAGGAAAAAATTATTATTTCAAATACAAATCATTATTTCTAACCTTGTCAATGTCTTGACTATATTTTCTATTCATTTTACAACTCATGGTGGTAAATAAGTGTGACTTTTCATGGAAAACACAAAATAATTGTCTGGGTGACCCCAAACTTTTGAACGGTAGTGTATATATTTGAACGGCTTTTCCTTCTTGCCTTGAGAGAGAGCAGTCGCATTTTTCTTCCCTCCTCCCCTGCCTTCCTGATCTATTCCCAGCTTTTGCAATGTTGCGTTTTTGTCTGTGTTTAGTCGCTCTTCTTCTGCTGAATCTTAATCTAAACGGAAATTATGGATTTGGAAGCGGCTTAAATGTGCTATTGTCACTATTTTCAACAAGAATTGGGCCAAGGGGGAGCCCAAGAATTGGAACCTACGAGAGACTCATGGACATTGGAATCCATGCGTCTATGGCAATATTATTGGCTATGATCTCAGGACTTCTATTTTTGGCTGTGGAGTTCCCTGATGCATCAGAAATTGAAGGAAGGTGAGAGAGCGGATCAAGCGGACCCAGCCAGCTCCTTCATCAAATTCGACCAGTTGGGGAGGGCACGAGTAGCGGCAAACGGTGAACTGAATGACAGTGATTCAGTGAAGGAATACATCTGAAAGCCCTGTGCTCTCTATGGAAAAACAGTTTAAGCCTGCATATATAATGGAAGCACAGAATTACACGGGTGAGGACAAAATTCTACTCTCTGAGTGCACTGTGCTGATTTGATTTGATTTGACCTTGTTTGCCCCGTGTTTACATTCCTCCTGACTGAGATTAGCGGAAGAACCGGCTCTTATGTCTACCCATACAATCAACAATCAGTTGTTGTCGTCAGCGGATTGGACTCTCAAGGACAATGCCCATGTGCCTTCTGCAAGCAAGAGAGAAAGAGAGATAGACTCTGAACTCTGGACTTAAGTCACATGATTATAACATCTATCCACTGCCAGGAGGCGCCCTCTGCTGCTCACTAACAACTGTTACATTTACACTACACAATGACATGCAAATATACACACACTGCTCTCCCTCCCTCTGCTGTGTGATTGTCCACTACTGCTAAATATGCATTGAGGGTTTTTTTGCCTGCAATCAAAATTTCGCTTACCCATTAAGCGTCAATTTGATAAAACATGTTTTTTTCTCTCGCCTATTGTGTCATATCATTTCTTTTCTTTTTTCTTTTCTTCTTTATGACTGGCGCCTAGTGGCTGCCCCGGCCTTGGATGCGCTCTGCAGAGCGTGCCCAAATGCCAAGTCACGTTTCGTTACCTTGTATTCATACATGTGTAATGACAATAAAGTTGAATCTCATCTCATCTCATCTCATATATATATATATATATATATATATATATATATATATATATATATATATATATATATATATATATATATATATATATATTTATATTTGTGTATAATTATTAACTGCAATGTTAATAATAATAATAATAATAATAATAATAATAATAATAATGCAGTGATTATAATGATTTAGCTATAAGAGAAAAAAAAAGATTTTTGTTGCAAACTGACTGGCATAGAAATAAATAATACAAACAATAACTTCAATACAAAGAAAACACAATAAAATAATATGAAAAATAAAAACAACAACAACACTAAAAGCACTGTGGTCATTTTTTTCCTTCAGTCTACAATTCTATCCAATACCATGCAGTTTTAGTCAAGTTCCAACCATGCTTATTCCAAACAAACCCTGTATTTTGTCCTGCAGTAACAGTTTTAAGAGAAATTCATTCATATGATTGTACTTTTGACATTTTCTTTGTGCCATATACCTGAAAAGAGGGTTTCCTCCAGTTCCTTGTTATAGTTTAGAATTAAGGCCTTAACACGATGGAATTTGAGGATAAACAAGAATAAAGAGCCATGCTTGCACAGCCAAAAAAATATTAAAATATCTCAAAATATTATTCAAATATTCTTTTTTTTAGCAGTTCTGCGCATCTGTTGGCTCAGACAGCCACTGTTGCTGAGTCTTGGTACATATGACCTGCCATATTTTACAGTTCACATAAAACTGTTTTAAAATTATTCATAGTTTAAAAATGTATGGACAGGATGCATTAGGATGGGGAATTTAACTTTTTTAAATCACACAGAAAAAACCATACTGCATATCTAAATTATTTGGGGATAACTGATTATTAGGGTACTGCTTGATAAACATTACTTCATTTTGTTACTTGTGGTCTGACATTTTATATAATTAAAATATGATATAAAGGGACGTACATAATAGTATCACCTCAGTGACGGAAGGAATTCAGTGAAATAAAAAGAAAAACTGCAGGGTCTTGGTCATCATGGCACATCACTGCCAAACCTGCCAGTGTGAGAAATAAGTGCCAATGTATGAAATTAACAATTTATTCCTCACTTCTGTGCCAGTGGGTATTACAATAACACATCTGACACAAAAGCTCATAGTTCACCTGGACTTGCCTCAGAGCACATGTCCACCTACAGAACTATCAAGTAGATGGGATCTGCTTCGCCGTAAAATCCGTCACCAACACTGGCCAGACGTTGCAGTGGTGATGAAGAGTGATGAAGAGTGATGATGATGAAGATGAAGTGATGGTGATGAAGAGTAAAGAAGACAGTTGCCTGCCACACAGACACATACACACAGAGACTCACCCTGCTAACAGAATGCCAATAAAGCTGTAATGCCAGTGACGTTTAAATGGAAATGAGATTAATGAAAATAAAGTCATGCCTTTAATTCGCACAGTGTGACACACAGAATGTCAGAATCACACTGAGGGCTTAGATCTAGACTGACTAGAATGATGTTGGGATCGAAGCTTTTTCAGCTGCTCTGTCAGCCATAGCTGCCTGGCTAATTAGCCTGCTCGCCTTCTAGTAGCTGTGATTTCCCCTGGGGAAGACTATTCTTTTAAAAAAAGCTTGAGAACATGACACTCAGATCTGTGTGCATTCAGTTGATTTTAGCAGGAAGGGTGATGCAGGTTGTAACGTTCTGCTGTGTATGTGTGGGGGGGGGATCAAAAATGTTCATGTTGACTGTGATGCCGACTGCCTCGACAACTCTCTCCTTGTGATTCTTTCTCATAATTTAGCTTCAGCTAAGATGCAAGGAGAGAAAGTGATTATATATAAAATCAAAATTAAGAAAGATATGCTTAGAATCGCATGACCACTAATGACTATTAGCTAATTCACCTCATTAACTTAAAAAAGCACTGCACAACAAGTGTATTACATATAATTTATCATTTTCCATTATCAATGTGGTCTACAACCTGTTGCTCTGGATCCCCATTCTGTTCTTTTGTCTATAGTCTGTGGCTCCCTGTGACTTTCATCAAAAGACAGAGAGAGAGAGCGAGTATAGATCACAAATACCTACCACCTCAAATCTGTCTGAAAGGAGCTATAAATTTATTTTTAAAAAATACTGACAGCTGCTAGTGGTAATCCTCAGCCTCTGTGTACAAAGTTTGGTGACTGTAGTTTGACTCCTACAGTAACAGGGCACAGAAAAGGCTAACCTTGACCTTTTGACCCAAACCCATAGTCAGAGGTCAAGGTCTAAGCTGTCCAAGATTTGTCTTAGATACAACAATGATATTGATAGGAAAAGCCTACATAATGTCTTTCTATAGTCATCACATTTACAAGCTTTAGGGAAAAACCAAAATTTGAAGATGTCCAAGATTTTTCTTAGATACAACTATAGCATTGATTTGAAAAGCCTACGTTACTTCTTTCTCTAGTTATTGCGTTCACAAGAAAAGGCGTTGATGCCACCGCTGCCGCCCATCCACCTGGTGGGGTGACGACAATTTTTTTTACCCCTCAGCCTCTAAAAGCATCAAATGTATTACGGATGCTGCAAATTTAAAAGAAAATCTTCACAATTTTACAATAAAAATAGACTACAGCCAGTTTCAATCTAAAGTTGATGAGTTACTAACTAACTAACTAACTAACCTGTACTTATATAGCGCTTTTCTAATCACAAAGACCACTCAAAGCGCTTTCACCAGAAAACACATTAACCCCTTGACGACTGTTGTCGCGAATTCGCATCAAACCGCTTCCGCTCCAAATGCAACCAAAATACCGTCTGTATTCCTCCACTTCCGGTTGGAGCACTTCCAACACATACCTAGCAACCTTTTGCAAGCATTAGTTTCTCGTAGGAACGGTCAGAGACGGAGCACCATCCATTTCCTGATTGCTACGCTCGCCTCGTGCTACGTCTGCATTTTCAGAAGACAATCGTGGAAAAACTGTCCAATCTCAGGTAAGTTGTACTAAGATAAAAATATGTACAGGCTTATTGTGTACTTTTATCACTACCACGAAGGAGTGGAGTACCTATGATGAATATTTTTGAAGATATTAGACGATTTCGGTGTGATGCTAATTCGCTACATTCAGCCACAATGGAATGCAATGAGGTGCCGTATTTAGATGTTCAACACTCACACACATTTTCTTTAGAAACTGCCATTCTACCTCATATCTATAATCATAACAGAAATAATGTGGTGGGATATAAATGTAATTTCTGTCCATTATTTTCTTTATATCCGTAGATCTAAAAATGAACGCAGCATCATTCTATGGAAAGCCAGCAGGTGGACCTGGGCCCAGGGCTCCACCTGTGGACAGTGACGACAGCTGTCTCAGTGAAAGTGGGGACAGTGATGAGGAATACACTCCTGAACCAGGTGATTACAAAATCATGTTGTGCAGATTTTCAGCCTGTTTGTGATATTTATGGATGTAACTGTATACACATTGAATAGATAAAAATGTCTGCTCTTTTCTAAAGTGATTTTTTTTTTCTACACCAGGTGATGAAAACAGCAGCAGAGACAGATGGGAAGAAATCAAACATTTCATTCATTTCAGTGACAACATGGCACCCGACAATAACGACAGGCTTTTCAAAATCAGGTTGGTTGTTGGCTCGCTTCTCCCCAAATTTCAGGCTCTCCCTCAACAACAAATGTTGTGTGTTGATGAGCAAATGGTTCCTTTTCCCTTGTCCAAAAGTTTGTTCCACAAAGAAACTGAAGCAATGCACACTCTTCGCATTGAAAGGACAGTCAAACTGAGTGGGAGGAAAGAGGTGTTTCCAGCAGGTTTTTGTTCTTGTTCATTGCTTGTGTTTTGTGTTTATAATGTGTTTTTTTATAGTTCATTGTAGTGGTTTATGATAGTTTGGCAGTTATGACAGTTGAAAATACTGAAAATAACTTTGTTGCATAAATAAAAGACTTCATACTTGAGATGGGAACAGGTGCTTTTTTACCATTTTTTACCATAGATGCCTGTTGTCGCTAATTTGCATCATACCTAAAATTATATCTATTTTATGTGCTATAGTCAAATTAACTTTCTCAACTTAATTTAGCATCTACTTGAAAGCAAAAACACAGGTGAAATTTTTTTTTTCATAATTGGAAATAAATTCAGGCGTTAAATTAACACATCAACAACCCTCCATGGCTCTTTCAAAGTGCTACCAGACCAGGATCTGATCAACTATAAACAGGCTTGTGATGTTCTGGTTTGTTCGTCTAGCCCTCTTTTTCACCCCTTCTATCAACACGACAACTAACTCATCATTAAATGAAACTTTTCACACATGATTTTTTGCAATTGTAGTGAAGGGTGATTTGTTGTAACCTGGGTGCAATTTGCTGGGGGGGATTTACCCCCCCCCCCCACCCGCTTTTGATCCTTTCCCCACCGTCATTCATTTTTTTATCTCGGGGGACATGTTGTTGTCCCCCCCTCTGGTCAAACAGAGTAAGTGATATTCTGCTTCCTGCCGTAGTACATTAAAAGCATTTCATACTCCCAACAGTAGATGGCGCAAGTTGATATTAAGCCATAAGCTACTGGGTCTTTTTACAAAGACGGACGCTAGTTAGCTAGTTATCAAAACAGAAAGAAGTGGAAAGTATATGAAACTGCAACAAAGCATTTCTTCATTTTTTGTGCCAAAAAATCAACAGAAGAAGTTACGAGCAGATGGTGAGGCAAACTGCCAAGGTAATAATTCAGGGCCAACTCTGGATGACAACGGCGATGATAACCAGCAGCCAGCATCACTGGACAATGAGCAGCAGCTGCCACTTTCTCCACCCTCATGCCCAGGCCTGGTTGGAGGCTGTATTGAGCCAGATCGCTTCAGAAGGTGGAAAGAGGGACCTGGACGTGGATGGTTTGTCATTAGCGATGATGGATCGGTTAAGTGCACAGTTTGTTCTGATGTCCGGGCTTTGGGTCCCCTCACCCAACAGAGGGTTCATATTGACCCAGCCTTCATTAACGGGATCATGGCTAAAACTGCAAAAAAGTTACACAACAAGATCAGTAAACATAAAAAGTGTCAGTCTCATTTATGATTCAAAATTCCATGACAGAACGGGCCATAGATGACAGCACAGAGCTGTGGAGAAAAGCCAACGAGAGAAGACTGAAGGTAAGGGAATGCTGCTTTCGCACTACCTATACCATCTGCAAGAATGAATGTCATTCAAAATCCAACCACTACTGGTTGAGCTTCAGCAGCTGAATGGATTCAATGCTGGCAACATGGTGCACTCAGGCAAAGACTGCCGAAACATGTTAATGTTCATAGGAGAGAAAATGTCAGTGCAGCTAGCTGAATATGTTGTCAAGTCTCTGGATAAGTTCTGCATCCTAATCAATGAGAGCACAACGACATCCAACAAAACCTGCCTCCGCATTCCATTCCAAAGTCAGGCCTGTAATTTTTTTTTTACAAACTTATTGAGCTGGATGCTGTAACTGGAGAAGCAATCTGCAATACACTGCTACAATGTGTCAATGAGCAGGGAATTGATAAGGATATTCTGTGGGCTCAGCTCCTCGGATTTCCTACGGATGGGGCTTCTGTCATGATGGGGAAATACAAAGGGGTAGCTACACTGATGTGAGAGAGAACCAAAGCTGACCTGGTGATGATACAGTGCATGAACCACAAGCTGGAACTTGCCGTCAATGATACAGTCAAAAAAATCACTCAAGCAAGTCACTTCCAGATGTTCATAGACTCGTTATATGCATGTTTTTCTCAAAGTCCCAAACACATGCGAGAACTAGAAGCAGTGGCTACAGAACTTGGTGTCCAAGCAAGAGGAGTGGGGAAAGTTTTTGACGTTTGCTGGCTCTCTTCCTCATGCATGTCAGTGACAGCATTGCGGGAGAGCTGGTTCAGCTGTTTTGGAACGTGTCTGAAGACAATACATGGTTAACCAAGGAAAAAGAAAAAATGCGCAGGGATGCATGCAATGATAACTCGGTGGTTGTTCGTGTCGAGGATGGCTTGTGTGAAAGATGCACTAGAAACTCTGAGGGCCTTGTCTCTGTTTCTATAGAGAAGGGATGCTACAGCAATTACAGCAAAAGTACAAGTTGACATCGCACTGAAATCATTGATGTCCATGATTAAAAAGGATGAAATGAACACACACTTTCTAAAAGAGGAAAATGCCAAGACCAATACCTTTAAGGGAGTGAAACTCTCTGCAATATTCACTAATGTTCATACTAACTAACTACTAACTAACTAACCTGCACTTATATAGCGCTTTTCTAGTCACAAAGACCACTCAAAGCGCTTTCATTAATACTAACCCTCTATTCTAAGGGCCTATAGGAAACAGATATCTAGGGACAATTTAGAACAGCCAATTAACCTAACATGCATGTTTTTGGCATGTGGGAGGAAACCGGAGAAATCCCAGAGTAAACCCACGCAACACGGGGAGAACATGCAAACTCCACACAGATCACTGTTGGTCGGGGGCTGGGATCGAACCCACGATCCCACGATCCCCACAATCCCCCGGCCAAGGGTAAACTGTGCTGCCGCAGTGCTAACCACTGCGCCACCGTGCAGCCATACTGCATACTGCATACTGTAATGTCTTTGAATGTTACTTAACACAGTCTGGTTGTAATGTGTTTCTATTGGTTGTAAGAGCACATGATACAGACTCGGGGATCATGGGATATGTTGTAGTTCACACACTATGATTCAGCCTTCCTGCCATAAGCATGTACCATGAGCTGTCCAGTATAAAAGTTTAGAAAGTGCGTTCAGGTGTCAGACTCCTTTACTGTAATACAACAGCAACAAAACAAGACACTCTCTGATTCTACCGAAACTCATTACAAGAAGTCTGAAGAGTTTCACTCAAAGTTCTTCCTCGCACTTACTGAAAACATCATGCAGAGATTTGAGGACGTGAACGATGCGCTGCCTGCCGCCACGGTGCTGAATCCTAACACCTGACTGTCTGATGAAGAAGACTGCACCCTGTTCGGTGACACCGAGGTACTTTACCTGTGCACAGCTCTTCACATGGATTCTACGAGCCCTGTACATCTACTGAAGGACTTCAGAGAGTACAAACACCAAGGCACCATAGGTGAGAACCTTCAAAAATTGATGGCTGCAATCTCCACGCTTCCCGTGTCCACAGCAGAGGGGATTCAGTGCGATGAACGCTATCCTGACAGGCGAGAGGAACAGGATGATGGTGGAGACACTGAACAACCTTCTCTTCATCTCCGTGAATGGCCCAGAGGTGGACCTTTTCCCCACTGAAAAATATGCAGAGTTGTGGGTCAGAGAAGGCCGACACGCTGCTGATGATGCTGCCACCAGGAAGAGGTCAAAAAAAAGCCAAGCTCCCACCCCAAACCAGACTGTTCAGCTAAGGCTGGGTTAAGTTAATATTTCTTATTTAAATAGGCTACAATTGTAGTGGTTTATATGCAGATAATTGTTAGCATGTAATCTGGGGAATATTGAACAAAATATCCTTTTTATTTTTGTGTTTCAGATTTTTCTTTCCAGTTTGGAAAGGTGAAATCTGCACCCAAGATATCCTGCAGCCTGCCCTACCCCACTGACTGACCTTGGATTAAGATGACTGAATCTGCCTGTTGTAACATGTTTATTTCTACATTGTCAGTACATTGTGTTGTTGCATTTTGAGATTTTCTATCTAGTATTTAAGTTTAGAAATGTGTTGGCACTCCTCGCTGAGTAGCGCTGCCCATGTTACTAAAAGGGTACATGCTTAATATGTATTTGTTTTTGTATGATCACACCTTCCAGCAATGTTATTTTAATTGGTTAAAGTTTTATTAAAGTTCATATACAAAGTTAATAAATATAATATAAATGTAACAGCTGCAAAAAAAGCCCAACAGCCTTCATAGTTAATATAGGCACGCTGTTGTTCTTGAATTATTCATAAAAATGTTTCAAAAGTACCTCCCCCTCCCGAGTTGGGTTTGGGTGCCATGGTGGCAGGTGCATAAAGTTTTAGCTCCTTCTTCCCATAGGAAAAAATATGTCATAAATATAAACCTACATCGACAAATTGACTGCTATATTCAAGAGACGACAACACTATGCCTAAAGGAAAACAAACTAGACATTCCCACTCCAAGGCTATATTTACTGAAGAAAATGACCCTGACGAGTGCAACTCGGGGATGGAGGAGCACGTGGCTAACAACTCAGCTAATCTGCTAACTGTTCTTAACGAGTTGCGTGATTTCCGCCGTGAAAACGGTACTGAACTACGGGCAATTAAAGACGAAATTGTAAAAATAAGCAAGAGAATGGACCACGCTGAGAAAAGGATTACAGATGCAGTGGAACGAGTGATGGTACTGGAGGAAGCCACCCTGGAGCTACTCAAGCTAAACTCGAAGCTGGAAGCTAGGCTAACCGATCAAGAAGGAAGGCTGAGATGGGAAAATATAAGAATTCATGGAATAAAGGAAGGGGCTGAGGAAAACGTCCCCAGTGTAGCTGCTTTTGTGGAAAACATACTGAGTAGTTGCATATTCCGCAAGCCACAGAGCTGAGGAGAGAGAGAGCTCACCGCTCTCTCGCCGCAAAGCCATCACCTGATGCCCCTCCGTGATCCATCATGGTCAAGTTTGCCAGCTTTAAAGTCAAGGAAGAAGTTTTAAAAGGTAGGTTAAAAGGAAGGACACGATGCTTCCCCGCTGTCGTGTCCTACTGTTTCCTCCTCAGAGGATTCAGCCTTATCTCTGAGCGAGCGTATTGGTTTGGCGCCGAGGTGAACGGGTGAGCTCCGTCCAGGTTAATCCTCTTTTCCCTTTATTTCTAGCCGTGAGCCCCATGTCCTTTCAGGTTTGCTCCGGCTGGTTCATTCTCTTTTTCCCGACATTTCCTCACGTCTTAGCCTGCTTCCCTTCCAGGCTATTCATCCCACCTTTGACGCTGAGCCCCGTTCTCCTCCTGTGCATCTATCTTCCTGTTACATGTAAACTTGGTGTTGCATGTTCGTTTGTGTTTATGTTAATAAATGTGCAGAACTCACAGCAAACATGTAGTTTCCATAGCCCTTGAAGGGGGCGGTTGATGACACGGATGAAATTTTGGAACTGAATGTTCACCTCATGTTGTCATAAAAACTCTCAGCCTCTGTAGATTAAATTGCCTTCCGGAACCCATTCACTTTAAAATGCAACAGTTTGTTTTCATCATCCATTTGCTGCCTATTGAAGTATGAAAATTCCTTCACTATTATAACACGTCGTGTTTAAAACTGTTTATGTATCTACAAGACTGAACCCTCATGTCTGTTTAAATTGAAACATGAGATACTTTGTTCTTTCTTCTCCTTTCATGAGATAGCCTTTCAGAAAAAATGGTGTTCACTGAAAAAATATTAATTAATTTCCATGAGAATTGCTGTTCTCTTCAGTGTTTGACAAAAAGCTCTGCACCACATAATTCTTTCTCATCATATTATGCAAAAGCAAATATGAGACTGAAAGTCTACTCAGAAAAATCTATTGATCTGACATTTAAAAATTAAGAGCTGACGCCTGTATGAAATACAGTATGACAATAATGTGAAAAATAACAGCGTCTGTTAGAATTCCCAGAAACAGGAGGCAAATGGCAACTGATAAAAGTAGTCGTGAAATACTATATTAATCAGACAGGAGAATAAACAATTTATTTAGCGACCCCATTAAAGCTCACCGCCATCAAAATAATTTCATGACTTTGCATTGGCTTAATGGATTTAACCTTGAAAGTCTCTGATCAGGCAGAATATTTAATAAATGTATATATTATGAATGATAAATGAAATCATAAATCTGATTTTTTTTTTCTTTCCCCTCTCCTTGCTCCTGGCTAACATTTCCTTAGCAACTATAACTTTTTGGGGGAGCTAGGAGGATATTTCTAAGTGGACTGTGTTGTGTCCGAATAAATGAGGAGGCGAGGTGACGTTTTATAATGTTTATTAATACGAACTATGTACACACGGGAAGACCCTACCGCGAGTACGGGAGTAACAGCAAAGAGACAATATGTCTCCCACTCCAGGCTTATACTGTATACTCCAGGTGATGCCACCCCCCCCCCCCCCCCCCCACAAAGGCACCCCTCCCAGCCTAGGGCACCACCATACTAATATATTATATCTATATTATGATCCTATATTCTCCCCCCTTTGAAAAAATGCAAGCACACAAATTACCGAACCAAATAATTTACACCCGATCCACACACTAATACAAGATAGGTCTACTCATTCACACAACACACCGGCCCAGCGGAGCTCTCCGCTATGTAATTAAATAGTCCCTGAAAAGAAAAAGGGCCACACACCAAACTAAGTTAATCCCGATAAATCTAAAGACATATATACACAATGGCAGTACCCCAACCCCATAAACTCAGGATACACAAAATTACACACAGAGAACTCCCCATAGGGCGATAAACATAATCATTCACACCCAAGTGTTACTGCACCTCACACTCACTAAACAGTCGCACAGCAACGGTGGTCTTGTGCCTCTAATCCCTTAATCACCCAGTTACAGTGGCAGACGTTTCCTATTGCTTACAAGAATGTAAACAGCCATAAAGACCACACCACAGACAGGGAACTAGAACACAGCATCAAGTGCTGGACATAGAAATAAAACACAACATTGCAAAATACTGTAAGTAGTTACTCTGACAAAGAGGTGGCACACACAAACAGGTCAATTTGCAATAAAACAATTCTATAAACACACTTTTTTTTTTAAAATGCAGAACAAACTAAATATTCACATAAGTTGTACTACTAATAGGGTAAACGTCCGTAGGAACCAACTTATAAATGTTACACACCGCTCACATGGTTCTCTTCATTCCCATTCCCATACAACTTCAACATGTGAATACAGTCAGAACATATTAAACATAATAACCGTAACCATACCATACCTATTAATAAATGCACATTTCAGACACACCGTAAGCCCTCACACATTCAACCCGGGTCTCCCAAAGGCCCCCCCCCCCGGAGTGTCCGTCACGCGGCCCACTTCCAGAGGGTCTCCGTTTCTTTGTTACAGGAGATGGACTGCACAGACGCCCTTTTCTGCTCTGACGTCGCAGCTCATTGGAATGCTGTCTCAACCCATCAGTCAAACTCAGGTAGCCGTCACTGTCGGACTGGACCACCTGCAGATTATCCTGTCCAGCTGTCAGTTTCCTGGAACTGCGCACCCAACCAAGCCAAGGCTTGACCCTAGGGCGCACGCCATCACCCTCACCCAGGGGAGTGCTCACTGGCTTCCTCCATCGTCCGCATCACGATCTGGCACCCTTAAGACTCCTCAGCGGTTCGCCAAGTTGACTTGAGCCATGTCCCTCGCTTTTGGTATCGGCACGGCCAGGGTTTGTGCTGTCTGGTAGTACCCCGGATACCAGATGCTGTTGCATCGGAGTGGCATCAGTCACTGTTGGCTCAGCAGCCGGAACTCGTGGGCCACCAGAGCCCTGTAGCTCACGCTCTTCGGACCTTTCTGCCACTGCAGAGGTCAAACCATGCTGTTCGAGTCCACCGTCCAAGGGACCACAAA
This sequence comes from Pholidichthys leucotaenia, assembly GCA_020510985.1. Classification (NCBI taxonomy): domain Eukaryota; kingdom Metazoa; phylum Chordata; class Actinopteri; order Cichliformes; family Pholidichthyidae; genus Pholidichthys; species Pholidichthys leucotaenia. The sequence continues at coordinate 434,273,583 of CM035838.1, read as the reverse complement.
CACTGGCACGGGACCCCCACCTTATCGGCGTATTAAGGTGGTGGCGGTGTCCCTCTTCACCCGGAATGGGCCACCCAAAGTCCCACACTTCTTTGCCACTTCCCACGTAAAATGGCCGATCCCATAATCCATCACCTGACCAATCCACTTCACCGCAGGTGATGGTGAAACCGAGCCCATAAAATAAATCACAGCCCATTAGGTTATTACCATCCCGCCACACCATGAACCCATTGGCGCACATGGAGGCCCTTTTGTACCTCACCGACAGCCACACACTGTCCACAACGCTTGCCCTCCGCTGTGTACTCCCTGGCTCCAAAGCGGATCCTGCTGGATTTGCAGCCATAACATCTTGGCGTCCCCGGGGTGAACTTTGTTTTCACGATGGCCGCGCAATCAGAGTCGCTTCCATCGTCTGAATCCAAGGCCAGGGTCGTCCTGTATGTGTTGTTCCTCTGCGGGGCTTCGCTGTCCTTAAGACGTGTCGGCAGCCGTTGCGCTGTCTCGTTTTTTCGTGCTAGCGCCATGGCTGCAATTGGAGCTAGCTCAGCAGTGCGAGTTAGCAGGCGAACTCTTGCCAAGGAGCCGGCCACGTGTTCCACTAACTGGTCGCGGACCAACTCCTCCTCCAAAGTCCCAAGTCTGCAATCACCCGCCAGCTGCTGAAGGTCTGCCACAAATCGTCGAACTGACTCTCCGGGTCACTGGTTCCGCTGCTTGACTTGCATGCAGCGTCTTATGATGTTTCCAGTGAAAGTAGTCTGCCATGAGCCTCGCTACATGGCCAAATAGGTCACCTTCTCCAAACGCGCTCAGGACCCTCTGGCTCTCCACATCCAAGTTATGGACCAGGATAGCCCTTGCACATAATTTATCAAGGTCGTCAAGGTGTAACGCCAACAGATAGTATTCGAAGGCCGCCCGCCACCTGGTCCACAGGACCAACGGCTCACCCGGAGCCTGCAACACAAAGCGCAGCGCGGCAGCAGCCCTCTCCTTGTCCGTTTATCCTCGTCACCAAATGTTGTGTCCGAATAAATGAGGAGGCGAGGTGACGTTTTATAATGTTTATTAATACGACCCTACCGCGAGTATGGGAGTAACAGCAAAGAGACAATATGTCTCCCGCTCCAGGCTTATATACTCCAGGTGACGCCACCCCCCCAAAGGCAGGGCATCATCCCTCCCAGCCTAGGGCACCGCCATACTAATATATTATATCTATATTACAATCCTATAGACTGTTAGACTCCTGCAGGAGAAGATGTGGACTCATTAAAACATTTTCAATAACCAGTTTTAAAATTTGCTTTTCTGGGTATTCTCACAGTTTTACTCCAATTCAGTGTTAGGACAACAAAGGGTATTGGGAGCCTTTATCAGTCTTTTGATGAAATCTGTTTTAGTCATTTGAAGAGCCAAAGGAGAATTTGATCTCTTCCCATGACTTGTTCAATAATCGAATAATTTACAGAATACTGTAAATTATAGAATACTAGAATACTACATACTCATTTAAGCACCGAGTGTGAGCTGTAGTTAAGGATAATATACCCAAGGAGAGATACAGCAATTGGAACACATCCCTCCTGTCTTTCATTAAAATGTATGATATAAAAATGACAAGACGATTCCAGTGAAGTTTTTTTTTTTAAATAATGGATCATAATGAGACTTAATAAATTCCCAAAATTCATCTGAAAGATGTCCAAGGCAGTAGATGGCAATCTAAGTGTCTTTTCATACCTAGGCCTGTTTGCCTTTGGTCCGAATGAGTTGATGAGTTTTTGATTTTGTAGCATTCTCCCTTAACCTTGCTCCTGTTTGCACAGAGAAAAGTCCAAGCCAACCAAAATGCATCCCTTCATATTATGCAAGAATGTCCTCTTTACTTATTTTCAGATGTCTTTGCCATGGGTTACAGAGTTACACTGAAATCTGTGACTCATCAGAGTGTATGACAGAATAAGATGTTGTGCATTGTCTGCATGTTTATGACTGGAAAATTAGAAATGTGTGAGAGGAGCACATAGCTCTGAAAAAAAAACAAAAAAAACAGCTATTTTAATTATTATGAAGGTGAAATGATACGGTGCTAGAGTCTGATGGATCACAGATTTAGAACTCCCCATTTTATTTAGAGCATTTCGCACTTTAATGTAATCCTGACAAAGCTTTCCAGCTTTATTACCACACTGCGCAGCAGATCTCTGAATCACCCTTTCCCTCGGTGGTTTGCCAAAGAGTTCATTTCCATATTTTTGTGCGTTGTGGATAGTTGAGTGTGTATGTAATCATCTGACTAGGCTGCACTTCATCATGACATGTTTATGCACAATTCATCCTGGATTAGGTTTTGGGGGTTCAAACAAAATGAATTAAAACTGGCTCATAATTAATAGCCTCAAATCATGTGTTTTGTAGCTCTTAACTCTGTTTTGGTTCATGATGCTTTCTCACCAGGAAGACTGCACTAGAGTCTGCTGTATAAACAAAACTGTGGCCAACTTCTTTTTGGGGGTCTTGGTCTTGTTTTGGTGTGCACCGAGTATGATTACTGAATTCTCACGAAATAAGTGAAGCGCACTGAAAGAGAAAACAAACTAGAGCTCGAATGAACCAAACTAAAGCCTGTAGGTGTGAAAACACACCAAAAATACAGTTCCAACCAAAGAATTTGATTGGACAATAGGGATTCCAGAAGTTACTGTATTTCTTACTATATGGCTTCTTATATGTAAGGATTATAATGATGTGCTGTATAGGGGACCTTATTTGCCACAGTGAGGCACTGATTGAAAAAAGAACACCTTCACAGCCCAGGAATTATATTGTTGTGTTCCAGGTTCATGTTTATAGTAGCCCCGCCAAGATTTTTAAATTTTAAAATTACTTACCCTTGAGAAAACAAACATAAGTGGAGCTACTGATAGAGCACTGCTAGCTAGCAGTTCGCTTACTTTTCAAATTGGTTACCACAAAACTTAAATTAATTATACATACGGGCTATGGCCAGTATGTATATTTGAGACTTCGCTCATTAAAGTTCAGTTTGTTGCTCGGTACAATATGGCTCACGTCTCACTCTGTTAGTACATAGCATTTGGCGACTGAGGATTAAACCATGGGGACATGCGCAAGACCACCTCCTCCATTCTTGGAGTCACGGGGTGTGCCAGCTGGTTGGAGGCGTTTGATACCTACATCGTCGCGGCTGGCCTGGGCGGCGCCGATGAAGAAAGATGGAAGAACATGTAAATCCACTGCCTCAGCAAGGAAGGTCAATGTGTGTTTCATGCGTTGGGTAGCATGGGCTCTTTGGACAAGTGTTTGTGTACGATGGATGAATTTTTTTGTTGACAAGTGTAACATCACGGCACGAAAATACAGATTCTTCGACCACTGTCAACAGGTGGGTGAGTCCACTCATCACTTTCTTATGGAGCTCCATAACCTAGCAAGCACATGGGCCTCCGGGCTTGTGGAAGAAGAGTTAATTCATGACAAGCTAGTGTATAGCACGAGCAATGAGTGGCTAAAGGAGAAGCTACCACTAGCCAAGGACGATTTCACGCTAAGTCAAGTAATGCAGATGGCTAGCCAAATCCAGTCCACTACCCAGCTAGGGATACAAGTGCTGACTAATGAACACCTAGCCATCCAAGTTCCCTCTCCACGTCAGGCCAATAGCAACTCAGCTAACTACTCGGGGCAGACACCCAAAAGGCGGGGGACCGTGGCACGGGCAGAAGCGGGAACCCAGGGACTGTGTAGCGGTTGTGGCTCTCCTTGTCACCAGGCAGGCTTGACCGCCTGCCCCACTAAAGAGAAAAAAGTACTACAACTGCGGTTGAGCTAATCACCTGGCTAGGGTTTGCACCACCGCTGACAAGCCGATGGACCTGTGGGTGTAGCTTTGATGTGTGCAGTAGGCGCCAGAAATTGGCCACTAAAGTGGTATGCTCTGCAGCTCGACAGCGTTGGCGTGCTGCTCATGGTGGATTCGGGCACTGGAAAAGCTTAGTCAAAGTTTAGTCATGGAGTTCCACAGGGATCTGTGCTAGGCCCTACTCTTTTTAGTTTATATATGCTTCCGTTAGGCAACATTATTAGAAAGCACTGTATACATTTTCATTGTTATGCAGATGACACACAATTATACCTGTCAATGAAGCCAGATGATAGTAATCAATTAGCCAAGTTAGAAGCCTGTATTAAGGAAATCAAAGCTTGGATGACTTGTAATTTCCTGCTATTAAATTCAGATAAGACTGAAGTCATTCTCGTTGGTCCAAAAAACCTTAGAAATACCTTTCCAAATCAAACTTTCAGTTTGGATGCGGTTACTCTTTCTCTTAATAGCTCTGTGAGGAACCTTGGAATCATTTTTGATCAAGATCTGTCCTTCAATTCACATATTAAATTTGTTTCTAAGACTGCCTTCTATCATTTGCGTAATATTGCCAAGATTAGGAGCACCTTGTCTCAGAGTGATGCTGAGAAACTGATCCACATTTTTGTTAGCTCGAGATTAGATTATTGTAATTCTTTATTATCAGGCTGTCCTAAAACATCTTTAAAAAGTCTTCAGCTGATCCAAAATGCTGCAGCAAGAGTTTTAACAGGTACTAGAAAGAGAGATCATATTTCTCCGGTTCTGGCCTCCCTTCATTGGCTTCCCATAGAGTTTAGAATTAAGTTTAAAATCCTTCTTCTTACTTACAAAGCTCTAAACAATCAGGCTCCTTTTTATTTAAAAGATCTGATACTACCGTATTATCCTAACAGAACACTACGTTCCCAAAATGCAGGATTACTTGTAATACCTAGAATCTCCAAAAGTACAATGGGAGGCAGAGCCTTCAGTTTTCAAGCTCCTCTCCTTTGGAACCAGCTGCCAATCTGGATTCGGGAGTCAGACTCGATCTCTGTTTTTAAGAGTAGGGCTAAAACCTACCTTTTTGATATAGCCTACAATTAGGGAGGGATCACGTGTTTCTGATCCCTCCCTTAGTTATGCTGCTAATAGGTTTAGTCAGCCGGGGGACCTCCAATAATGCACTGGGCCTCACTCCTTTCTTCACTCTCAATGAAATATTTTTTTTTGCTGGTCATTAACATCTGTTTGTTCTCTCCCATAGATTGAGTCCCCATCGTGCTGTTTGCTCTCTACATGTCTGTTCTTTTCATCTTCTCTATCCCCTCACCCCCCAGCCAGTCGCAGCAGATGACTGCCCCTCCCTGAGCCTGGTTCTGCTGGAGGTTTCTTCCTGTTAAAAGGGAGTTTTTCCTCTCCACCGTGGCCAAGTGCTTGCTCACAGGGGATCGCCTGATTGCTGGGGTCTTTCTGCAACTGTGGGGGTTCCCCCTACAGTTGATAGTGCTATGAGATGACTGTTGTTGTGAAATGGCGCTATATAAATAAAGTTGAATTGAATTGAATAGAATTGAATTGAAAATCCATACTGAGCGTGTCCACGGTAAGAAAATGTTTTCCAAAGAAACCTATTGTAGCGGGCGCTGTGAAAATGTTTGGCTATGGACATGCGAAGATTGGCATGGTGGGCACGGTCAGTTTTTCTATGGTGTGTTGGTCAAAGACTATTCCCACGTTCACCTTTCAGGTTTCGTGCCATGGGGCTGACTTGTTGGGTATTTACTTATTGGGAGAGTTAGGATTCTCCATCTCGGACCCAGCGGGCTCCACGCTGTTAAATGTTTCTCCCAGGTGGCATGTTCACTGGCATCTTCACAGTCGAATCCATCAAGTTTGTGGGCTTTCGGCTGTCGGCTGAGGGCCTGAGACCCCTGCACTCGAATGTGGAGGCGGTCCTGCGACTTCCAGACCCCACAACGCCAACGCAAATTTCCTCTTTTCTAGGCACTGCTAATCTCTATGGTTGTTTCATTCCCCATTTTTCAGAGACTACTGAACCTCTTCGGGCCCTTCCGAAGCAGAATGCTCCATGGCAATGGACCCCGGCCTGCTCAGCGGTGGTCACTAAATTGAAATCTCAGCTCATCTCTCCGCCAGCGTTAGCCCATTTTGACCCCGAGTACCCCATTTTTTGTGACTTGTGATGCATCTAGTTTGGCAGTGGGGGCGGTCATGTCCCAACTTCAAAATGGTACGGAGCGTCCGGTGGCGTTTGTTTCGAGATTCCTCACATCAGTTGAACAGAGGTACACCGTGGGTGAGAGAGAAGCACTCGCGTGTGTTTGGGCATGTGAGCGATGGCACATCTACCTCTATGGGCGCCATTTCACCCTGCGCACAGATCATAGGGCGCTGACGGCCCTACTGGAGACGATTGGCTCAGAACACAGACCTCTACGGATCCACAGGTGGGCGGAATGGCTATGGCCCTACAACTTCACTACCCAGTTCACCCCGGGCAGAGTAAATGTGGTGGCAGACCTCCTGCCCCGTGCCACAATTAACACTACGCAGCCTGATGACAGCGACTCTTGGGAGGTGGACCTGATCAACGTGCTCCACGAACCACTCTGGAACATGGTGTCCCTCCAGGAACTCCAGGTGGAGTTAGAGCGGGACCCAACTTTGTCACAACTGCGCTCATTCATCAGGGGGTTAGCCCACAAAACTGCAGGGGGACCTGGCACCTTTTCACAGGTTCAGGGACGAACTGAGTTGCTGGAATGACATGTGCATGGCGAGATGACACTGCACGTTGATTCCGGTGTCCTTGAGATCTCGCATTTTGCCTATTCTCCATGACAGTCATCTGGGAGTGGTTAGGGTGGAACAACGGTGCAGGGATTCGGTTTGGTGGATCGGTATTGATAAAAACAATGAGACCATGGTTAAGAACTGTGTACTGTGTTTGGAGAGTGGGAAAACTGGAGCGCCACCTCTCCCACCCCTGCGACCACTACAATACCTGGAGGGCCCCTGGAAGCACGTCCAATTGGACGTTTGTGGCGAACTACACACAGCCGCTGCGAACAGCCGTTTTCTACTGGTGGCTTACAATCTGTTTTCAAAATGGCCGGAGGTGTTGCCCACTTGCTCAGTCACGATGGACGTGGTCACCAGTTTCCTCTCATCACTGTTCACTAGGTGGGGGGTTCCAGACGCCATTACAACGGACAATAGTCCACAGTTCATCTCCGGGGGATTTGAGAAGTTTTGGGTGGGAAAGTGGTGTGGAGCACATTAGAACCGCGTTTTATCATCTGCAGGCTAATGGGGGTGTAGAACGACACTGAAAAATGGCCTGCGGGCCCATATGGCGGACAGCTTCATGCTTTCTGACGCCCTTCAGAACATGCTCTTCCACTACAGGGTGACGGCCCACGCCCTGACGGGGTGTTCTCCAGCAAAGCTCATGCTGGGATGCGAACTACATCTGCCCCTGGACCGGCTGCGACCCCCCACAACCCCTTCTCCAGCAGACACAGAACCATCACGAGATTGGGTCCTCGTTCAACAGCGGAGAATGAAACAGCATTTAGACAGGAAGCATTAGATAAGGGCTCATGGACTCGGTGTGTCGGACTGGGTCAGAATCAAGCACCCTAACTGTATGCATAAGCTGCAGCCATTCTGGACAGGACCACTACAGATCATGAAGCGGCTGGGCCTGGACAGGTTCCGGCTCTCAGTCGGGTCACAGTGGCATTCCAGCTGCCTCAGGAAATCGTTGCCGGCCCAGGATCCGGGAGCTGCAGCAGATGAGACGGACATGGGTTGGGACGTGACTGATTGGACTCTGGGGGAGCGCTCAGGTTTGGCCGACGGAGCATTGAGCAGGTCCTCCACCTGTGAGGCGCTTGGCTAGAGCCCGTCAGAGGCCTAAGCACCTAGATGATTTTGTGGTTGGGCTAAATCTAGCTAGTACGTGTTGGCCTTGGGTGGCAGAATAGTCCACCTCAACACGGGGGCATACTGGCAGTCTACCCGAATGCCCAGATAGTTCTATGGTTTTTTTTTGTTGGTTGTTGCATGTTTGTGTTTGGGTGTTCACTTGCTAAATTTAGGGGGGGATGGGGGTTGATTTGGTTTTGTGGTTTTACGCTTTGTGAAGGGGGGAGAATGTTGTGTGGAGATTTGGCCCTTGAGGCTTGCCGTAGCCGGCACCAGGTGCACAGCGTGGTGACGTCAGGCGGGCTACAGCCAGTATGCATATTTTTTTTTTTTTTTGATTTTGTGTACTTTATTGATCCCCAGAAGGGAAATTGAGGGCATCCACCTGGATGGATGAAGCAGCCACGGTACGGCGCTATCCCTTAACCATTCACACACACATTCACACCTAGGGCCACTTTAGAGTCTCCAATTAACCTAACCTGCATGTTTTTGGCCTGTGGGAGGAAACCGGAGAAATCCCGGAGTAAACCCACGCAGATACGGGGAGAACATGCAAACTCTACACAGATCACTGTTGGCCAGGGGCTGGGATCGAACCAGGGATCCCATGGCCAAGGGTGAGTTGCTGTGCTGGTGCAGTGCTAACCACTGCGCCACCGCACTGCCCAATCAGCCATTGATATTTGAAACTTTGCTCAATAAAGTTCAGTTCGTTGCTCAGTACAACATGGCTCACGTCTCGCTCTGTTAGTACATAATAGTGATACTAGTCTTGGTGGGACAATATAAGATGAAATAAACAAATCATAATCCACCGTGGCTTATTGTTGGCAACTTAAAAATTGGAACTGTTTTATAAAAGCAATATTACACTTAAACCAGTGTACCCAACTCTCACTCTTTGAGAGTGAGTTTCAGTCTTTTTCCATTTCTCTCACACCACAAACCCCATTCCTCACTCCAAAATGAGGAAAATGCTTCCAATAACATGTTTACTTCCAGAGGTTGCATTAACTGAAAATTCTCCTCCACTGACAGATTTTTTTTCAGCAATGACAGAAAATTCTGAAAGCTGTCTGTCATTGAAAGATTACACTGAGGGTGGTCTAATTAAAATCAATTAAAATGACAGATAATAATAGATTGACAGAATTCTTATCTTTGAAAACAAAAGACTAGTGCAGCCTCTGATTTTTACACAGTAAAAGCCTCCTGGTCAAGGCTGACTGCCATTGCTCTTACTTTTAAAGTAACTTAAAACAACTTGAGCGCATGCAAGAGTTTTTACAGCTTCACTGCATGATGATAAGTAGCAACCACAGGTTTGTATCTACTTTTGTTTGACACAGTTTACACAATGTAACATTAGGTAAACTTATCCTGATTAACTTTCCTTACAAATTCATTCAACACAACTGTTATGTAAAGCAGACTGAACATGTTCTAAACCTTATTCTGAGGTAAGTTTTAGATACATAAGTTATTGTTTTAGACATGTATGTACTAAAACAATAACTTATGTATTCATATGCATGTTATGTATAATGTTTAACCACATTGTTTTAATCTGTAACTTCTCCACCTGACGTGTGGCAGGAGGCTGATTAACAGCATAATTTGCAGTCATGCAAATTGTGGACCTGCACATAAAAAATCCTGAATGGTTATACATGATAATCGATTAAAGCCCAAAATGTTCAACAAAAACATGCATTTGACAGAGCTGAACTAAACTATGAATGGCTAAAGGCAGAACTGATTAAAGTTGTTGGAAATGGCTGATGTGCATCAACAATGTTGTGTGACATGGCATGTTACTGACGAACTCAGCAAGTCTGGTCACTAAAGACACTCGTAGCTAAATTAGAGGTTTGATTATGGCACATACTAACTCTTCAAAAGTGGCTGAAAAAGACTGAAAATGAAAAACCTACTACTGTGAAATCCTCACCAACAATATTCCAAAACTGCTTTGATCACAGTTAGGTGTACGATGACAGGCATCACAGCAACATAGCAACCATTTCTGCTTTCATTAAGTAGGCTGTTGCATTCGCCCTCCTGCACCATTTTGCTGCATTGACAAAGACCATGTACTGTAATAGTGAATGAGTACCCACACCAGTTACAGCAGGGAAAATAAGTATTGAACACATCAACATTTTTCTCATTAAACATATTTCTGATGGAGCCTGAGATTTTCACCAGATATCAGTAACAACCCAAGTAATCCATACATACAAAGAAATCAAGGCAACTGTGTTCATAAAACAAGTTATATTTAATAAAGGGGAATGACACTGAGGATAAGTATTGAACACATGAAGAAAAAGAGGTGCAAAAAGGCATAGAAAGCCAAGAAACCAGCTGAAATCAATCAGAATTTAGGAAGCCATCCCATCCCCCATCAGTGCAAATTAATTTCAGCTGGTTAAGTTCAGACTGATAGCCTTTAAAAAGGTCTGTGAATATCAGATTGTCACACCACAAAGAAATCATGATGGATAGAAGCAAAGAGCTCTCTCTAGACCTTTGCAACCTTATTGTTGCAAAACATAATGATGGCATTGGTTAAAGGCACATTTCTAAATTGCTGAATGTTCCAGTGAGCACTGTTGGAGCCATCATTTAGAAGTGGAAAGAACATCATTTTATCATAAACCAGCAATGACCAGGACAGAGGAGTCAAAAGAATTATCAGAAGAGTTATCCAAGAGCCAAAAAACACTCGTGCAGTGCTCCAGAAAGACCTGGAGTTAGCAGGTACAGCTGTTTTAAAGAAAACAATAAGTAATGCCCTCAACTGACATGGGCTCTATGCCTGTTCACCTTGCAAGACTCCACTGCTGAAGAAAAAGCATGTTGAAGCTTTTTTTTTAATGTTTGCTGCACAACATTTGGGCAAGCCAGTAAAATACTGGGACAATATAGTCTGGTCAGATGAGACCAAAATTGAACTTTTTAGATGCCCCAACCAGTGTTGGGCAAGTTACTAAAAACAGTAACTAATTACAATTACTAGTTACTTCTTTTCTTTCTTTCAAAGGTCTTTTTATTATTATTAATTAAAGTATCAATACAATACAAAGTATTAGAAATTTTCATTTTTGTTTCAACCAAACAGTAAAAAACTAGAACTTAAAGCCAACAAATGTAAATGCTTCAAAGCACAAAAACCTTTAAATAAACAATAAAAAAAAAAAATAAAAAAAAAATACAAAGAAAAATTGTGTGTGTGAAGTGGGGGTGGGGTAAAGGGGATATGAGCTACTCAGAAACTATAATCGTGGGTCTTTCAAAGAAATCAAGAAACGGGCGCCATAATTTATAGAATTTGTTTTCAGAGCCACAGACTGTATATCTGATTTTTTTCTAAATCCAAACAGGACATTATATCTTTTATCCACTGTAAATGTGAAGGGGGCGAAGAGTCTTTCCACTTCAGTAATACAGCACGTCTGGCCAATAATAATGAAAATTTGAATACTTTTAATTTGGAACTTGGCAAGACAAGTTCTGGAGCCACACCAAAAATGGCACATAATGGATCAGGTTTAATTTGATATTGCAGGACTTCAGACATAGTGATAAAAACAGAATGCCAAAAATTCATCAATGCAGGGCAGGACCAATACATGTGAAGCAAAGTGCCAGGAGCGCTACCACACTTTTCACAAGTTGGGTCTATATCCGAGTAAATACGTGCTAACTTAACCTTGGACAGGTGCATCCGGTGTACAATCTTAAATTGAATAAGAGCGTGACGAGCACACATTGATACAGTGTGAACCTGGCCAAGAATAGAGTCCCACAGTTCATCAGTAAAAGTAAAATTAAGATCTTGTTCCCAGTTCAATTTGATAGCGGCCAGAGAAGAAGATTGTAAATTTGAAATTAAATTATATAAAACTGACATTACCCCCTTAGAAGTTGGTTTAACTAATAAAAAATCATCTAGAGGATTATCAGAAGGTTTTTGAGGGAATTGTTTTGTCATGGTTTGCACATAATGTCTGACCTGGAGGAAGCGGAAAAAATGTGTAGAAGTGATGTCGAATTTGGTGGAAAGTTGAGAAAAACTTGCAAATTGACCATCAAAATATAAATCCGCAAAAGATTTTAAACCTTTTCTGTGCCATATATGAAATGCACTATCAATAGTTGATGGGGTAAATAAATGATTTGCGGCAATTGGACTTCTAATGGAAAAAAACTGAAGACCGAAATTTTTCCTGAATTGAGACCAAATTCTAAGAGACTGACGAACTACTTTATTATTACCCAGTGTAGACAAAGCAAGGGGAAGTGGTGAACCTAAAATTGCCGGTAGGGAAGTTTGATTGTCCACATGTGACTCCATAAGGATCCAAATAGGTGATTTGGGTTCCAGATAAAAATGTTTCCAATATAACATGCACCTGATATTTGCTGCCCAGTAGTAATATTGAAAGTTAGGCAGAGCCATGCCACCTACTGATTTGGGTCTTTGAAGAAAAACTTTCCTCAATCTCGGATGTTTACCATTCCAAATAAATGAGGTAATCAGAGAGTCCAAAGACTTAAAAAAGGATTTAGGAATAAAAATGGGGAGACATTGAAACAAATATAAAAACTTTGGAAGTAACATCATTTTTACAGAATTGATTCTGCCAATTAAAGACAAGGATAATGGGGACCATTTGGAAAGTATTAACTTGCACTGGTCAAGTAAGGGGAGAAAATTATTTTTAAACAAGTAATTAAATTGTTTAGTGACACATATCCCAAGATAATTAAAATGATCAATAACAACCTTGAAAGGAAAATTTTCAAAATCCTGAACTTGAATCTTTTCATTAATCAGAAACAGTTCACTCTTATTAAGATTAATTTTATAACCAGAAAACCTACTAAAACTATCCAAAATATTAAGTATAGCGGGTAATGAAGTAAGTGGGTTGGAGAGAAATAATAAAAGATCATCAGCATAGAGTGAAACCCTATGCTCAATGCCACCCCTACGAATGCCTAGAAAGTCCCGGCTCCCACGGATTGCAATAGCTAACGGCTCAACTGCCAAGGCAAAGAGCAACGGGCTCAAAGGACAGCCTTGCCTCGTACCACGGTAAAGTCTAAAATAGTCAGAATAGCGACAATTAGTTAACAATGAAGCTAAAGGACTAGCATAGAGAAGTTTAATCCAGGAACAGAAGGAAGGACCAAAACCGAACCTCTCCAAAGTAAAAAACAAATACTCCCACTCAACCCTATCGAATGCCTTTTCAGCGTCCAAACTAATAAGACATTCAGGTATGTTGTGGTGAGGAGTATAAATAATATTAAACAACCGCCGCAAGTTAAAAAAAGAATGGCGATTTTTAATGAAACCGGTTTGGTCCTGTGAAATTATAAAAGGAAGAATCTTTTCCAACCTTGAAGCTAACAACTTTGACAAAATTTTAACATCGGTATTTAACAAGGAAATAGGCCTGTAAGAAGCACAATCAACAGGATCCTTATCCTTTTTAAGCAACACAGTGATACAGGCCTGATAGCATGAAGGAGGAAGTGTACCAGAGTCAAGCGACTCTGTAAAAACTTGACAAAGGAAAGGGGCGAGGTCATCAGAGAATTTTTTGAAAAAATCAGCGGAAAACCCATCAGGTCCTGGAGATTTTCCTGATTGCATGGATGATATTGCCAGCTGAATTTCTTCTTTTGTGATGGGAGCTTCTAAAATTTGCCGAGATTCTGAAGAAATCGAAGGAATATCAATAGAATCAAAAAAAATTTCCAAATCCTTTAAGTTTGTTGTATATTCTGAGGTATATAATTTGGAATAAAATGACCTGAAAATATCATTAATCGCTTGTTGGTCAGATGTCACCTCTCCTTTATCTGTCCTAACTCCAGTAATAATTTGCTTAGCTCTAATACCACGTAGTTGATTAGCTAGAAGTTTACTGGTTTTTTCGCCATGTTCATAAAATTCACTCTTGTTCCTTATTAAACAACCTTCAATTTGTCGAGTAGAAAGTAAATTAAGTTTAGTTTGTAATGTCATACGTTCCTTGTACAGAGCGGGTGATGGAGATTGAGCATATTGTCTGTCAATGTCCAGGATTTGATCTAAAATACCCTTCTGTTCCTGTATTAAGGATCGTCTTTTAAATGCTGCCAATGAAATAAATTCCCCCCTAAGAAATGCCTTCATGGCCTCCCATATCGTTTTATTTGACATACCAGGAGTTTTATTTTCTTTCAAAAAAAAATTAATTTTAGAAGAAATATTCGCAACCAATTTTTCATCTGTAAGTAATAATGGATCCAATCTCCAATGCTTTCTCATGGAGTCACATCCATGGAGGATCATTTTAAGTACAAGAGGGGCATGATCAGAAACCGAGATGCTATCATAACTGCAAGAGCAAAGGTTATTAATTAATAAATTGTCAACAAAAAAATAATCTATTCTGGTATAAGTATGGTGTACGTGAGAGAAAACAGAATAGTCCCTGCCGTTAGGATGTAAAAAACGCCAAGGATCTGTAAGGCTATATTCCTCAAGAAAAGACTTAACATAAGTTGCAGATTTATTAAGACTAGCAGGTTTTGAAGATGAGCGATCTAAGATCGGATCCATATACAAATTAAAGTCACCCCCAAGAATTAGAGAATGAGTATTTAAATCTAGAAGTTGCGAAAAAAGGTTGCGAAAAAAGTGCACATCATCAAAATTCGGTGCATACAGATTAGCCAAAGTGACATGTTTATCGCCAAGTTTACCTGATACTATTACAAATCGTCCATTTTTATCTGATACAACATTAGAGGGAATAAATGGGATATTTCGATCAATAAGAATAGCAGCGCCCCTGGCCTTAGCTTTAAAATTTGAATGAAAAAATTGTCCTGACCAACATTTTGACAAACGCAAGTGGTCGGAATCCTGCAAATGGGTTTCCTCCAAAAACAATACCCCAGGCTTAAACTGCTTTAGATGTGACATGACTCTCTTTCGTTTAATTGGATGGTTCAACCCCTTCACATTCCAGCTTACCAAAGTAAGATTACTATTCATTCAAAGAGTAAAATTTATATATTATGTTGTGTAGCCCAAAGAAGAATAAAGTGAGGTACGGGTAAAAAAAAAAAAAAAAAAAAAAAAAAGGAAGGGGTAAGGGGGGTGTAAATAAAACCATAACAAAAAAACAAAACAAAAAAAAATAAATAAAAAAATAAAAATAAAAAAAATAAAAAAATCCAACAACCAAACCTATAACAACACTCCAGCCGGTTGCAAAAAAACAGCAACCGCTCCATCTCCAGCTCTATTTTCATCCTAACAGAATGCTCCCATACAACTGGCTTCAATCCTGCATAATATGAACGTTTTACCCTAAAAAAAAAAATAAATAAATAAATAAGATAAAATTAAAAAAAAAGAATTAAGTAAACAACAACGTATAGGGAGCCAATTTTACCTTGTTTTTAAACATCTGAAAATGCATCAATGTCCAGTCGGTGCAGCTTCAATGAAGTAACAAGCAGCCCAGCGCGGCAGCTGGTCAACCCAGAAATGTCCAGTTCAAGGCGAAAATTGCTGGTTTCTCTCCATAGTTTGCATGAAGCAGGTGGCCTCTGAGACGGACGCCAGCCACTGGTTTTTGCCGTCTGGAAGAGTTATCCGGAGCCTGGCGGGGAAAAGAAGAGAAGGACGAAAACCTCTCTTGTACAACTCGGACATAACCTCCTTATATTCGGCTCGTTGCTTCTGAACGTCGGCGTTATAATCCTCGTAGAACTGAAGTTTATGCCCACGATATTCCAAAGTCCCACGGCGTCTCCGCGCTTCTCTCATCACCAAGTCTTTGGTCCGAAACCGGTGGAAACAAATAATGACAGCGCGCGGCTTCCCATTCGGACTCGGCTTGGACATGAGGCTGCGGTGGGCTCTATCCAGCTCTGGGGGAGATGGCAAAGTTTGTGTGCCAAAGACGTCCACCAACAGCCGAGAAAAAAATTCAGATGGCCGTGGACCCACATCAAAGGACTCCGGCAGACCCACCAGACGAATATTCAGCCTCCTGCTTCTTCCCTCCAGGTCAGAAAGTTTGTTTTTCAAAAGTTTGTTCTCCTCCTGTATTGACTCGCATGTAACTTCAAGCGCCGCTAGGCGCTGGCTGACGTCCTCCGCGTTGTTTTCAAGGTCGCCAATGCGTTGCTCCTGGTTCGCCACATCTGCTTGAATTTTGTCCAGCTTACCATTAATAAGTTCAAATGAAGCTTTGAAGTCAGCAGCTATGGACATTCTGTGTTGCTCAAGCAAGGCAACAAGTGCAGGGTTAAGGCTGATACTAGCATCCTCAGCTAAGCTGGTGTTAATATTATTCCCTGCTGCCTCCTTCTCAGTCTGCTTTCTTGTTTTGGACATATTTCAAAACAGATTCTGCACGTATTAAATGTCCAAAACATTAACAACTTACAGCAAAATAGGGTTTAAAAAGTAAAGAAAAAAATATAGCAGGAGCCAGCAACGCACACACCTACTCCATTGCCAGCACACCTGAAGCCAATCTCCGGTCACTTCTTTTCAAAAGTAATTGAGTTACTTTACCAATTACTGCATGATTAAAGTAATTTGTTACTTGAAAAAGTAACTTTCACATTACTTTTAAATGCATTCTTAAATTATCTTGCACACATAGCAAGATAATTTAATTAATGGATTACATTACGGGCTTATTAATGTCAGGCTGAAAACAGACTGTTTAAAACAGAGCTTTTAGAACATGTTTGGCCTGCTTAAAGGGTTGTTCACAGTCCCTCTGAGGGGATAACGCTTGCGTTCTGTAGACTGCATTTGCATACACAGCAATATTCAGAGTTGTTTTTGAGCCACTATAGCTACCGTCCAGCAGCCGTGTTTCGTGCATGTGCAATGAAAATAAATTTAAACATTTTAACAGCTGCAATTGAAACACAAAAGAAGAGCGGAGGTTTTTTTTTTTTAACTTTCGGTAATCTGTGGATTAAATGTCTTGTATGTATATTTACCATAAAGTGATTGAAACAATTTTCCCCATCCCCAAACCACACCTGTAGCAGCTGCTGTCACAAGCTATAAACACAAAGCAACGAAACATAGGAATATAATTTACTGTTTTGGTGTTCTGAACGGAAAAATTGACAGACGAGCCACTTCACAGTCGAAGAATACACGTTTATTTCAAGGTTACATGAAAAACATATTTTAATAGTGAAACCCATGCACATCTGTTTACCCTCACCAATACTTCCCTGTCCGGGATGGCAGGAGTTTCCTGGTGCATGTGCAGTTCACTGCGACCACTGTGTTCTTGTACGCGCTGTCACTTTTTGGGGCTTGCTTGGTTAGCGCTCACCCTCAGTGTAGGGTTAGGCACGAATGCGTCCACTGTGCTTGCTCGCGTACCAGTGCATTTTTGCCACTATGAATTGGGCTTTATCCTGCCTTGAGAGCTCTTGCTGTGGGAAAACTTGAAAGAAAATCAACACAATATTGCCAGTAATTTCCTCATTTTGGAGTGAGAAATAGGGTTTGTGGAGTGAGGGAGTGGGAAAAACAGTGAGAATCACTCCAAAAGAGTGAGAAGTTGGCAACACTGCATAAAGCTGTCCATGTTTATCTTACATTTATGATATGGATTAATCCGATGTACAGTGATCCAAAGAAAATGTTCATTATCCAGTCCAAATGCCTGCTGTGACAGAGACATGATCCAGTCTCTCAAATTCCTTCTGGAGACCAAAATCCATTTTTGAATAATCTTTATCCAGGCAGTTGTTAGCATAGCATCGCACTAACTTTGTCATAGCTTTGTTGCTGTTTTCAAGCGCTTCTGAAGATTGCAATAGGTCTTAACCGGCACTGAGCTTGCAACCCACCAACGTACTTTTGTCCCTAACTGAAACAAAGTAAAAATAATCTATTTCCACAAAAACAAAGCAGCTTCATCTTTTCCTTTGCTCAGGAGTGAAGAGTCAGGCTCTTTGCAACAGGTCACGTCGAGTGACAGCTCGTCTCAGCTACGGTAAAATGGTATTCACTTATATAGCGCTTTTATTCTCATCTCTTGATGACCAAAGTGCTTTACAAATCCTGCCATCCACACACACATTCACACACTGATGGTGGCATGCTGCCTAACATGGTGCTTCCAGACCCACCAGGAGCAATTGGGGGTGAAGTGTCTTGCCCAGGGACACAATGGCAGGATATCTGGGGAGAGCGGGATTCGAACTGATGTATGATGTAGCAGACTACATCATCCCAGGTGCACAACCGAGAGGTTTCGTAGGTCCTTCCTACCAACGGCTGTCAGACTGTACAACCTAAGCAGGGCTGCTCGCAGAGATAGCAAAAAGACGTAACAAACTAATAGTTTTTTGAATGCAAAAGATGCAATAGACTTACACAATGGTCCCCTCCGGCATACAACTAGGAACATACCGGTCGCTATGGAGGGTGAGAATATGTATGGGCACATAATCATACCATGTAGGATAACTAAGTAGACGGTTATGCTGTTTCATTCCATCTAGCAACAATGCTCTGCACTGTGTGTGTTTATATATTTACATATTTATTCCATCTAGCTACAATGCTCAGCACTGGGTGTGTTTATATATTTATATATCTACATATTATTCCATCTAGCTACATTGCTCCGCACTGTGTTTTTATATATCTACATATTATTCCATCTAGCTACATTGCTCCGCACTGTGTTTTTATATATCTACATATTATTCCATCTAGCTACATTGCTCCGCACTGTGTGTGTTTATATACTTGCATATTTATTCCACCTAGCTGCAATGCTCCGTACTGTGGGTGTTTATATATTTACATATTTATTCCATCTAGCTACAATGCTCTGCACTGTGTGTTCATATATTCATATATTTATTCCATCCAGCTACAATGCTCTGCACTGTGTCTGTGTGTGTGTGTATATATATATATTTTATAGTAATACGTACATATGTATATTAGCTGCTCTTGCTTGCTTGTTTTTTTCTTGCCTTCTGATTGTTGCTCTGAGTGTTGCTATCCCTGTGCTGTTGCAATCCTGGAATTTCCCCGTTGTGGGACTAATAAAGGCTTATCTTATCTTATCTTATCTTATCTTAACTGCCAACCATGTGGTTATTGGACGACCTGCTCTACCTCCTGAGCTACTTCCGTCCCCCTACTGCCGTAGGGTCAGTTTGTATATTCATTTATTTGCACTAAAAATATCAATCCATATTAATAAAACAAATGATGCATCTGATCAAATTTCAGTAACTGTAACGCATTACTGAATTTTTAAACAGTAATTTCATTACAAAGCACGTCACTGCAAAAGTAGAGGCGTTATAGTCACGCGTTACTCTCAACACTGGCCACAACACACAGCATGTTTGGAGGAGAAGTGGCACTGCACATCAGCCCAAAAACACTATACCAATAGTGAAGTTTGGAGGTGGGAGCATCATGGTGTGAGGATGTTTTTCAGCACATGGTACAGGAAGACTTCATATAATTGAAGGAAAGATGAATGGACAAATGTACAGAGAAATCCTTGATAAGAACCTGGTGCCAGCTGCAAGATGCCGAAGATGAAATGAAGATGGACATTTCAGCACAGCAATGATCCCAAACACATAGGCAAGGAAACTCTCAACTGGCTCCAGAGAAGGAAAATAAAGTTGCGAGAATGGCCCAGTCAGTCACCTGACCTGGATCCAATAGAAAATCTATGGAACGAACTGAAGATCGGAGTTCATAGAAGACACCTACGGAACCTTCAAGATTTCAAGGCAGTTTGTGTTGAAGAATGGGCTAAAATCACTCCTGAGCAATGCCTGCACCCAGTTTCTCCATACAGGAGGCATCTGGAAGCTGTTATTACCAACAAAGGCTTTTCTACTGAATATTAAATGAATTTCACCAATCGTGTTCAATACTTATTCCCTGTGTCATTCCACTTTATTAAATATAATTTGTTTTGTGAACACAGTTGCCTTGATTTCTTTGTATGTATGGATTACTTGGGTTGTTATTAATATCTGGCGAAAATCCTTGGTCAGTAGCTTCATCAGAAATATGTTTAATGAGAAAAATGTTCAAATGTTCAATACTTTTTCCCTGCTGTATACATACATCTACTGTGGCATTATGTAGCGTGTAAAACTGCATATTTTATAGCTGGCGTTTCTTTTTTGGGCCAGGAAGCTACATCCATCACTTTAAATGTGATCTGTGGCTGTATTATGTTAGATGGCTTCAGTATTCCGGTTCCGGTTCCGCCGGACCGGCGGCGCCACACGAGTCGGCTGCCTGTTGCAACAGCCTTTTTTTTTATCTTCCTTCTTCTTTCTACACCTTTCACTCTGTATATATATCACGGACGCACGGATCGCCCCGGGGGTCTCCCGGGTCGGCGGACGGAGCCACGGTTTGCAGCGGGAGACGTTACAGCGGGGAGGAGCTAGTGCTAGCTAGCACTTGGCCGCCGCCCGGTGCTAATGGGAAACTCGACATACCGGGAGCTGTAGCGAAAACGAAGCGGGTGCCGGGCTGGAGTTTAGGCGGCGTGAAAGAAATATAAGACAGAATAATAAAGAGCGATGGCAAGAACCAAGCAGACCGCCCGTAAAATCTACTGGAGGAAGAAGCCCCCCAGGAGACAGCTAGCCACAGGGCTGCTCGGAGAGGCGCTCTGGCCACCGGCAGAGTGAAGAGGCCTCGCCGTCACAGGTCCGTGGCTCTGAGAGAGATCCGTCGCTACCAGAAATCCACGGAGCTGCTCATCCGTAAACTGCCCGTCCAGCGCCTGGTGAGGGAGATCGCTCAGGACTTCAAGACCGTCCTGCGTTTCCTGAGTTTCGCCGTCATGGCTCTGCAGGAGACCAGCGAGACCCACCTGGTGGTCTCTTCTTCGCTAAGGGGGTCACCATCATGCCCAAAGACTTCCAGCTGGCCCGCTGCATCTGCGGAGAGAGAGCTTAGACTTTCTGCTGCACATCCACCAGCCATAATGCTCTGCACTGTGTGTCTATATACAGTATATACATTTATAGTAATATGGACATATGTTTACTAGATGTTGTTTTTTCTTGCCTTCTGATTGTTGCTCTGAGTGTTGCTATCCCTATGCTGTTGCAATCCTGGAATTTCCCCATTGTGGGACTAATAAAGGCTTATCTTATCTTATCTTATCTTATTCTCATAGGCAGAGTAAAGAATCTGTTCCTTAGCATAATTTTTCAGCCATGGATACTTCTGTATCTCTTGTCTGATGGCAACAAGATAAACAGCCTGTGTCAAGGGTGGGTATTCTTTTAGGCTCTGCACAGACTGCTGACTGATGTTGAAAGAATGCCACTGATATTTTTAGGTCCTTACTGCAACGCCAATACCACTTTTTCATATGATCCAAAGCTAGACAGTTAATGTAAGTACGTAATTGAACCTAGAGTGAGGGGTCAGTTCTCTGGTAGCTCTGTGAGTTAACCTTTCCCCATTCCATTTATGATAAGCACCAAGCCAGAAAGCAGAAACTACCAGTTTTATGTGGTGTTTGGTATGATCCCACTTGGTGTATGAACCTATAGCCTTCCCTTTGTGAGGTAGATGCTCAATCACTAAACTACCACTCCATTTAGTGATTCTTTGGATAATATTAATAGTCCAGTAGTCCACTGCTGAGCCTTCTGGACCTATCAGTTTGCAATGGTTTTAATTAGGATGTTTTCTATTAGGTTAATTGGCATCAAAACTGGGGATTCTAAATTGTCCTTAGGAATGACTGTGAGAGTGAATGGTTGTCTGTCTCTCTGTGTTGGCCCTGCGATGGACTGGCGATCTGTCCAGGGTGTACCCTGCCTCTCGCCCAAAGATGCTGGGATAGGCTCCAGCCCCCCACGACCCGAAAAGGATTAAGCGGAAGAAGATGAATGAATGAATGAATGAATGAATGAATGTTTTCTATTGGAATAGAGGGTTAGTATTGATGAAAGCGCTTTGAGTGGTCTTTGTGACTAGAAAAGCGCTATATAAGTGCAGGTTAGTTAGTTAGTTAGTTATTGCTTCTCTGTGTGGTGATCTGAGCGCCGATTCCATCCACACTCGGGTTACTCAGTATTTTCCCTGTTCTGCCAAATCATTTTGAGTTTTGTTATTAGGACCAGCCTTGGGCTTTTATTATGACAGCATCACGGCCGTACTTCCGGCTATCAAAGTCGAGCCAGCGTCGTGACAGCTGTTTGTCGTTTCTTTAATTACATTCCCCTTTCCTGATTGGTTTATGTTTTACTCTTAAGAGAGTAGCTGAGGATCACTCCTCCTGTTCCTGGACTGGAGTTCCTACCCCCGACTCAAGTCTTCTCTCTGTGTTTTGGGATTCTTCCTCGCTCGTCTCTTGTAAGTGTGTTTTACGGCGTAGGCTCCATCCTCACTGCACCTCCACGTTTGATGTCAATGTTTATTGTTTTGTGTTCTAGTTTATGTACGTGTTTTGCCCCACGTGGCTGTTTATCCTTTTGTCTTTTTGTTAATAAATGAGCAAACTTACTATTTGGCATCTGGTGCCTCATTAATGCCCTGCAAGGGGCATTCATAACAGTAGGTCACAGCCAAATGAGACGCCAGCCACAGTAAGTTTGTTTTGGGGTTAAGTTTTTCCCCTTTTCGAGTACCAGTGTATTTTGGGAGATGGCGTCATCCAGAACTGGTTATTCCTTGGACCTGGGCTACGAGCTGGTCATGGCTCTCATGGAGGTTGATGGCCTCCTCTCCAATGCTTGTATGCTCGCCACTCCCGCAAACGCATGCTGGTACCTGGACCTCGCAAAAGCGGCAATTAAGCGCAATCCTCGCCTTGCTGATCCCGTTGAGGGCAGGGAGAGGATGGCCGAACTTGTGGCACTTCGGAGGAGGATCCGTGGGCTGGTGAAGAGTCCCAGCAGGAAGCCAAAGTCAGAGCCGACGGTGAGGCATCTCCGCTCCTCACCTCGGGATCAGGTTCCTGCCACACATCCAGCCCAGGGTTCTGCGTCACCGGAACCATATTGGTCCGCCCACTGGAGGGTGGACCAATATGCCACTTTTGGGTACACTGGGTCCTTGATGTAACGTTTTTCATGGAGATCCTCTGGACCACTCTTAGTCTGGCCCTTCACCCAGGACCAGTTTGCCTTGGGAGACTCTAACAGGAGCAAATTGCCTCTGACAACATAGCTCCTGGGATCATTCAGGCACTCAAACCCCTCCACCATGATAAGGTGGCGATCCACGGAGCGACTGTTCCAGGGTACCCTGGTTGAAAAACACTCAAAACAGAGACGTGAAGCCCTGTTCATGGCACAAACTCCTCATTTTATTTAATTCTGGGTATTCAATTCAGTTTACTGGAGTATCGCTGTCATACTATGTGGACATATGGACTGAATCGATGCAAAACCCTGAAATGAATGCTAAAAAAAAGAGACCACTGCACACGGCCCCCCAGTGGGCCCCGGGTGACACTGTTCATTGCTGCTGCAGGAGCTAATTGGCTGGAAGTTCAGGACCTGCACCAGCGCTAGTCCGGTGGTTCTTTGTTTAAAGATGAAAGCTGCTCTGTGATCCAAACAGCGAAGCCGAAAAAAGCACATCTGCTGTGAAAAGCAGACGTGAAAAGGGCTAACAGCTAAGCTACAGGCTAACCCTGGACGAACACGCTTTCATCAGTTCTGTTTGCAAATGTCTGCTCCCTAGAAAACAAACTGGAGTACAGTCATGTGAAAAAATTAGGACACCCCATTAAATATTCAGTTCTTTATTAATAAATGTTCACATATCTATGTCTAACCTTGTTTTTCTTTTTATTTGCATTTTTTAACATTTATTTTAGCCATTTTAAGTGGGAATGAATGTGGGGGTGTCTGAAAAAAGATGGGGGGTGTCCTAATTTATTCCTCACTATTTGTTTAGAATTTGTTTTGAAAATCTGAAAAAAGTCTTTAATTCATTTTAAATTGTTTAGTTGTATTACATTGAATCTCCCAGTATTTTTAACATTGATATTAAATATCCATATGTCCAAATATGTTAAAAAACACACACAGGCTTATGCAGGGTGTCCTAATTTTTTCACATGATGGTATCTACCACTGGAACTTACATTGAAAAGGGAGGTGAGACATGCAGCTGGTATATCAACTGGTGGGATAACAACTGGTGTAACAATGTTAAAGTGGTCACTAGTTGTTTCCACATGCAGCATTTGTGCAGTAAGTGTCTTTTTTAAATATTCTGGATAGTTGTTGTAATTTTTGGCATATTTTTTTTAACATTTTAAAGCAACACTGTGTAAGATTTTCACATTAAAATAATGTTTCCAAAATTATTTTGATGGTACATCAACCTTGGAGCGGGTGAATGTCACTTCCCCCCTACAACTGTGTGGGCTCACATTGCCTGCAACAGCTCTGTTCTTGGTAGGAACACTGACAGGACTATAACTATGGCAACTCTGACTCAAGTCCCAACAGCATATCATAGGGCACAACGTTAGCTGCATCATGTGATTGGCTGTTGGGACTGAGGTCATACTTACAACATAGGTATAACCTTTTCAGTGTTCCTATGTGGAAAAAGACAGATACACAGTGCTGCTGTAAATAAACCTGCAGTTGCAGAAAGCAAACACATTTGTCAACGCCCATGTTAAGAGTATGAAAAACTGAAATTAATCACAATTAACATGCAATTTCAAAAGATTATTTTTGATTAAAATTTTTAATCATTGCCCACCAGTAGTAAATGCATAACTCACTAACTGCAGTTATGCTTATTATGATCACCTCAAGATGTTGCAGTACCAGTATAAAAAGACAAAGAAATCCATCAAGGTCCGCTTTAAGCAGTAATTTCTGGGGAAACTGGGGGCTTAGTGATGCCAGTGAACGCCTCTCCACTGTCCCCCTGTTCCATGTGAGCTGCACTGTTAGAAACAGGCGTGTGTACAATATAATTCTCTTTATTCTTGACTTAACAATGAAACCCTTCATCATAAACTGGATGCCCAAAGACATCCAGCTGGCCTGCTGCATCCGCGGAGGGAGAGAGAGCTTAGACTTTCTGCTGCACATTCACCAACCACAATGCTCCGCACTGTGTGTCTATACATATATATATTTATAGTAATATGTACATATATATACTAGCTGTTCTTGTTTTTTTCTTGCCTTCTGATTGTTGCTCTGAGTGTTGCTATCCCTGTGCTGTTGCAATCCTGGAATTTCCACATTGTGGGACTAATAAAGGCTTATCTTATCTTATAACTCCACAAATCCGAACCGACCATGATTCACCACAAGATATGCACCCATGGTTATCCTTTGGTCTACAGAAGAAAGGCTGTGTCATGTCTGTCAAACACATTTGTGTAGCACATCCTCGTAGAACTCTGTACATAATAGAGCTGTCTCAAACTTGCGCAAAAGTGCCAGCAGAGTGTAAAATTATTCCAGCTTTCCCTCATGTGGCACATAAACAATTCAGCAGGGTATTCATAAAAAATTGACAATAACAGATAAAGAGTCTGGCAAGTGAGATTGTGTATCTGATAACTGCAGCTGCTGTATTGGAGTTGTTTTTAAAATTCCTTTACACTGCACAGCCTGAGTAAAAATCAGTTTTATGGACTAATATGATGGGAGAATAATTATCTAAACAACCCAGAATGGCTCATTCAACACACCTTTATATATATATATATATATATATATATATATATATATATATATATATATATATAGTATAAGAGTTCATAAAGCTGTATAAGAGCTCATATTTAACCCTCTGAAGCCAAAGGCCTTTTAGGGTTGGATCTGAATTATAAGCCTTACCCTTTTCTTTGACAGAACAATCTTCCTGCTTTTATGTACTTTTATATATTCCAAAGCCACATTTTGTTCATTTGCTGACAATTAATGACTGCTTGTGGCTTTGTCAAAAAACATAAAAAAATATGGGAAATATGAAGCTACATGCCTTTAATCTTGCTATTTTTATTTAATACCTGATATTAGAGGTTAATCCTCGCATGGCCACTTAAGTGACTGTTGCAGCCAATCGTCTGAAGGCAGGGCGATCTTGGGCTAGGGCAATGAGGTCAGCCAGAGGTCTTATCATTTACATACAGTAACTTAATCATGACAGTCATGCTTTATTCAGCTATGATATGCATTTTTTTTTCTTTTTTAAGAAGACAGACTAAGTTTTCTCTTTCTGCAGGTCTCATTACTTTGAGCTCCACCACTTTGATTGATGCAACTTGGTGCAACTCAATGAAGCCTCAACAGGAGAACTCAGAGGCAGTTCAAAGAGCTGCTTTAAGAAAAGCAACTATGAAAAGCAACCCAAATATGCACTGAGCATTACAAAACTGCAGCCTTATGGTAGGCAAGATGAGAGTGCCTCATTAACATGGGACCCCCTTCTTATGTGTACTTCAGTTAAAGGTCTACTTATAATTCCTCACCAGTGAATCTCCTTTTCAATGTTTTCTCAAATGAAGAAAAAGTAGGTGAATAAAAAAATACATTTATTCAGTTCTTGTACATCACCATTGCCTTCTATAGTGGGGAGTATTTTTTGATTGCTTTTCCTGCAGGTTTCATTTACTGATCCATCCATCCATCCATCTTCTACCGCTTTTCCGGAGGTCCGGGTCGCAGAGGCAGCAATTCAAGCAGAGAAGCCCAGACTTCCCTCTCCCCAGCCACCTGCTCCAGCTCTTCAGAGAGGATACCAAGGCATTCCCAAACCAGCTGGGAGAAATAGTCTCTCCAGCGAGTCCTGGGTCTACCCCTGGGTCTCCTCCCAGTGGGACATGGCCGAAACACCTCAAGTGGGAGGTGTCCAGGAGGCATCCTGATCAGATGCCCAAAACACCTCAACTGGCTCCCTTCAATGTGGAGGAGCAGCAGTTCTACTCTGAGCCTCTCCCGAATGACTGAGCTCCTCACCCTATCTCTAAGGGTGAGTCCAGCAATCCTACGAAGGCAGCTCATTTCAGCCACTTGTATCTGCAATTTTGTTCTTTCGGTCATTACCCAAAGCTCATGACCATAGGTGAGGGTAGGAACCGGTAAATCGACAGCTTTGCCTTAGAGCTTAGCTCCCTCTTCACCACAACAGACCAGTACAACGTACACATCACTGCAGATGCTGCTCCGATTTGTCTGTCAATCTCTCGCTCCATTCTCCCCTCACTCATGAATAAGACCCCAAGATACTTAAACTCCTCCACTTGGGGCAGGAGCTTGTCCCCAACCTGGAGAGGAGAATCCACCTTCTTCCGGCTGAGGACCATGGACTCGGACTTGGAGGTGCTGATTCTCATCCCAGCCGCTTCACACTCAGTGGCAAACCGTCCCATTAAGTTTGCCACTTAATGGCGCCACCGGTTCCGGTTCCGCCGGACCGGTGGCGCCACACGAGTAGGCTGCCCGTTGCAACAGCCTTTTTTTTATCTTCCTTCTTCTTTCTACACCTTTCACTCTGTATATATATCACGGACGCACGGATCGCCCCGGGGGTCTCCCGGGTCGGCGGACGGAGCCACGGTTTGCAGCGGGAGACGCTACAGCGGGGAGGAGCTAGTGCTAGCTAGCACTTGGCCGCCGCCCGGTGCTAATGGGAGACTCGACATACAGGGAGCTGTAGCGAAAACGATGCGGGTGCCGGGCTGGAGTTTAGGCGGCGTGAAAGAAATATAAGACAGAATAATAAAGAGCGATGGCAAGAACCAAGCAGACCGCCCGTAAAATCTACTGGAGGAAGAAGCCCCCCAGGAGACAGCTAGCCACCAGGGCTGCTCGGAGAGGCGCTCCGGCCACCGGCAGAGTGAAGAGGCCTCACCGTTACAGGCCCGTGGCTCTGAGAGAGATCCGTCGCTGCCAGAAATCCACGGAGCTGCTCATCCGTAAGCTGCCCGTCCAGCGCCTGGTGAGGGAGATCGCTCAGGACTTCAAGACCGTCCTGCGTTTCCTGAGCTTCGCCATCATGGCTCTGCAGGAGACCAGCGAGGCCCACCTGGTGGTCTCTTCTTCGCTAAGGGGGTCACCATCATGCCCAAAGACTTCCAGCTGGCCCACCGCATCCGCGGAGAGAGAGCTTAGACTTTCTGCTGCACATTCACCAACCAACCATAATGCTCTGCACTGTGTGTCTATATATATACATTTATAGTAATATGAACATATGTTTACTAGATGTTGTTTTTTCTTGCCTTCTGATTGTTGCTCTGAGTGTTGCTATCCCTGTGCTGTTGCAATCCTGGAATTTCCCCATTGTGGGACTAATAAAGGCTTATCTTATCTTATCTTATCTTATCTTAAGACCTGTAGGTCATTGCTGGATGAAGCCAACAGGACAACATTGTCTGCAAACAACAGAGATGAGATCCTGTGGTCACCAAGCATGACACTGATCATGACACCCTCCGTTCCCTGGCTGTGCCTAGAAATCCTGTCCATAAAAATTATGAACATGATCGGTGACAAAGGGCAGCCCTGGTGGAGTCCAACTCTCACTGGGAATGAGTCCGACTGAGTGTTGGCAATACGAACCAAACTCTCACAACCATCGAAAAGAGACCGAATAGCTCATATAAACAAGCCCAATACCCCATACTCCCGAAGCACCCCCCACAAAAAACCAAGAGGGACGCAGTCGAATGCCTTCTCCAAGTCCACAAAACACATGTAAACTGGTTAGGCAAACTCCCATGAACTCTTGAGGATTCTCAAGAGGGTAAAGAGCTGGTCCGATGTGCCACGGCCAGGATAAAAACCATATGGCTCCTCCTGAATCCGAGGTCGACCAACGGCCGAACTCTCCTCTCCAGTACCTTGGCATAGACCTTCCCAGGGAGGCTGAGGAGTGTGATCCCTCTAAAGCTGGAGCACACCCGCCAGTCCCCTTTTTTGAAGAGGGGAAGCACCACCCTGGTTTGCCATGCCATAGGCACTGTCCCCGACCTCCTCGCAATGTTGCAGAGGCGTGTCAACCATGAAAGCCCTACAACATTCAGGGCCTTGAGGTACTCAGGGCGAATCACGTCCATCCCCGGGGCCCGGCCACCAAAGAGAATTTTATCCACCTTGGTGACCTCAGCCCTGTGATAGGCGAGTCATTCCCCTAGTGCAGAAGCCCTGCTTCATCTGTGGAAAGCGTGTCAGTGGGATTGAGGAAATCCTCAAAGTATTCCTTCTACCGCCCAACAATATCCCCAGTTGAAGTCAAAAGCGCCCCATCCACACCATACACAGTGTGGACAGGGAGCTGCGTCCCCCTCCTGAGCTGCCGGACAGTTTGCCAGAATCTCTTCAAGGCCGACCGAAAGTCTTGTTCCAAGGCCTCACCGAACTCCTCCCATACCTGAGTTTTTGCTTCACCAACCACCCGAGCTGTACTCCACTTGGCCTCCAAGTACACGACGACCTTGTGGCCGCAGCTCTGGGCAGATGCTTCAACAATGTAGGTGGAGAACACGCCCCATTCAAACTCTATGTCTCCAGACTCCTTCGGAATGTGGTTGAAGTTCTTCCGGAGGTGGGAGTTGAAGACCTCCCGGACAGGGGCCTCAGCCAGACGCTTCCAGCACACCCTCACTATATGTTTGGGTCTACCAGGTCGGAATGGCATCCTCCCCTGCCATCAGATCCAACTCATCACCATTTGGTGATCAGTTGACAGCTCTGCACCTCCCTTTACCCGAGCGTCCAAGACATATGGTCGCAGGTCTGATG
Organism: Pholidichthys leucotaenia; assembly: GCA_020510985.1. Lineage (NCBI taxonomy): Eukaryota > Metazoa > Chordata > Actinopteri > Cichliformes > Pholidichthyidae > Pholidichthys > Pholidichthys leucotaenia. Next base: position 434,243,939 of record CM035838.1, on the reverse strand, counting down.
ACACGATAACAAAATCAATCATCAACCTGCGACCTAGGGTGTCCTGGTGCCAAGTGCACATATGGACACCCTTATGCTTGAACATGGTGTTCGTTATGGATAAAGTGTGGTTAGCACAGAAGTCCAATAACTGAACACCACTCGGGTTCAAATCGGGCAGGCCATTCCTCCCAATCACCCCCCTCCAGGTTTCACTGTCATTGCCCACGTGCGCATTGAAGCACCCCAGTAGGACAATGGAGTCTCCAAGAGGAGCACTCTCCAGCACCCCAGTCAGAGATTCCAAAAAGGGTGGGTACTCTGAACCTTCATTTGGTGCATAGGCACAAATGATGGTCAGGACCCGTTTCCCAACCCAAAGGTGCAGGGAAACAACCCTTTCATCCACCGGGGAAAACTTCAATATAGAAGCAGCAAGGTGGGGGGATACAAGAATACCCACCCCTGCTCGTCGCCTCTCGCCTGCGGCAACTCCAGAGTATGCCAAGCTCCAGCCCTTCTCCAGGAGACTGGATCTGGAACCGGAGCTGTGTGTTGAGGTGAGGCCGACTATATCTAGCCAGTATCTCTCAACCTCATGCACCAGCTCAGGCTCCTTCCCCACAAGACAGGTGACATTCCACGTCCCAAAAGCCAGTTTGGGAAGTTTGGGATCAGACTGCCAAGGTCTCCGCCTTTGACCGCCACCTGATCCACATGGCACCAGACCCCCATGGTCCCTCCTGCAGGTGGTGAGCCCACTGAAGAGCGGACCCATGCAACTCCTTCGGGCTGAGCCCGGCCGGGTCCCATTGGCGGAAACCTGGTCACCAGACTCTAGCCATCGAGCCCCTCCCCCAGGCCTGGCTCCAGGGTGGGGCCCCGGTAACCCCATACTGGGTGAGGTACACTGAATCCTTGTTCTAGCATTCATCATAAGAGTCAGTTGGATCATTCTTAGTTTGGCCCTTCACTCAGGACCAGTTTGTCTTGGGTGACCCTACCAGAGGCAAATTGCCCCAGACAACATAGCTCCTGGGATCACTAGGGCACGCAAACCCCCCACCATGATGAGGTGACATTTACTGATCATCTAGAAAAATGGACATGGGAACTATGACATCTGTCAAAATGATAAAAAAAAGACATGTGACGAGTGAGAAAATAAAGATCAAACTGACAAATGGCAGTCACTGTCAGCTGATATGCATGAATGTAACATAAATACTCTGTTAAAGTTTTTTTTTTTTCCTTTTCAGGGATAAAATGAAAAATTTAACATCTGCAATGCCAATTATATGTAGTTTATAGAGGAAAAACCACACCTGTGCTATTTTGCAGCTCATTAAAAACTGCTTCTGTGTCCCTCATTTTCAAACACTCTGTTCAGTAACTTTCATCAGCCACTTATCTGACTGGGCAAAGTTTGTTTTTTTCCTGGCACAGTAAAGGCTAATCAAAAGTGCTGAGCGACTGCTAACTGCTAACACTAAGCGGCGGTGGTTCAGGAGGTAGAGCAGGTCGTCCAATAACTGGAAGGTTGGCAGTTCGAATCCCGCTCTCCCCAGATATCCTGCCGTTGTGTCCCTGAGCAAGACACTTTACCCACCTGGCCTCCAGTGTCCATAACACTGGGTATGAATGAGTATAAACGTTCGGTGGTGGCCGGAGAGGCCATTGGCGCAGATTGGCAGCCACGTTTCCGTCAGCCTACCCCAGGGCAGCTGTGGCTGCAGTAGTACCTTGCCACTACCATTGTCTGTCTGGAGTGAATGAATAATGTACCTATTTGTAAAAGTGTCTATGATAAAGCGCTATATAAATCTGATGTATTATTATTATTACTAACTGCTAAGTTATACATGACGAATAATGGCCCCTCTCACTATATCTGGTATTACAAATCCAGCATAAAAAAACAAAAACGAAAGCACCACCAACACAATTGTTGATCGTGCAGCATAAATGTATTCCCTTATTTCAGTGGTATATCAATGTTAGGCAAACAGCATCTTCAGCTCACAGATTTTGGTTATTCAGCCTTGCTGATAAAATATTTAAATTATGCAATTGAGGGCTGTGGTTCTGAAGCACAGCTTTTGGCCCCTTAAGCTGGGTTCACACTATAATATTTGGACCGACTTTTACTGACGTTTTGAAAAATCAGAGAAATCAGTCCAAACATTGGTGAAATTACATTTGTGAGCAGTTTTTTTTTAATCCAGAGCATACCAACTTTGAGGAACTTTTACAAACTTTTACGAACTTTTGCTAGGATTTGCCAGCATTGCATTCAGCATTGCCAAACTTTTGCCAACTTAGGCTAGTGTATGTGTAGCAGTTGCCAACTTAGGTTAACTTAAGCTAAGAATACGAAGCGAAGTTCAGCTGACATCAGCGTCAGGCGATGCTCATATAAAGATCAGCGTTTGTGGAGGTTTTCTGCCATCCTGAACCTGCCTTTTTGTGTGGATTCACACTACAATGTTTGGACCAACTTTTACTGAAGTTCTGGCAAACGTCTGGCTCTGCTGGCAAAAGTTGCATTCCTGAGAATTTTCAGCATTCTGAAAATTTGCCGATGTTTGGAAATAAACGTTGATGAAAATTGTGCTCAGTTTGTAAAAGTTCCTGCGCACTGGGTTAAGTTATGCAGAGTTTTCCTAAGTTAGCCTAAGTTAAGCTCCTTTGGCAAACATTGACTGAAACACTCATAAAAACAGATGTTTTTAGATCGAAACTCGCTTCAGACATGCATGGACAAAAGAGAAATAGAGAGAAGGGGGAATTTTAAAAAAGAATATGCAAGAGGACAATGCACACTATTTGTTTGGTGATAACATGGTGTGTATGACATGTTTTTTAAACTTTTTTTTAATCTACAGGATAATATAGACACAGATATACAGTGGTGTGAAAAAGTGTTTGCCCCCTTACTGATTTCTCATTTTTTTGCATGGTTGTCACACTTAAATGTTTCAGATCAAACAAATTTATATATTAGACAAAGATAACACAAGTAAACACAAAATGCAGTTTTTAAATGAAGGTGTTTATTATTAAGGGGAAAAAAAATCCAAACAAACATGGCTCTGTGTGGAAAAGTGATTGCCCCCCACCCCCCGTTAAAACATAAATTAATTGTGGATTATCACATCTTTGGAAAGCTGAGTTCAATTTCTCTAGCCACACCCAGGCCTCATTACTGCCACACCTGCTCTCAATCAAGAAATCACGTAAATAGGACCTGCTTGACAAAGTGAAGTAGACCAAAAGATCCTCAAAAGCAAGACATAATTGACATGATGCACGGCTCAGGAGACACACACGCAGGCTCAGAGTAGCTCAAATAGCTTTATTAACAACAAGGGTGTATGAATGTGTGTCTGCGAGATGTAAATGTGCTGGTGGTGGCGTCTGCTTCGGGCACGGAGGCAGGAGACCGTACAGCCGGACAACCCTATGGGAAAAGCACAGGGAGAAGGGTGACGGGCACACACCAATACAGGAGATGTAAAAGTTGGAGAGGAGCTTACTTGGAGTGAGCAGGTGGCTGGCACAGCAAGGACGAGGTCCGGTAGACAGCAACCTGGAGAGCCCGGTGCAGCAGCGAGGGAATGGAGACGGAGGGGAAAGGTCCGCCGCCGGGAAATCCACCTGTGCACAGGGGAGCAGATTTGAAAGGGAAAAAGGTAAGGGCTTCTTACCGCGATGCTTGCTGGGGAGTAAGAGGGAACTCACAGCAATCCAGCGAGTGAAGTCTGACGGCTTCAGGCCGAAGCCCAGGGCGAGGCAGCTTAAATCCCTCGCCGCTGATGATGTGCAGGTGTGCGTGCAGGTGGCGCCACTGATGAGCGGTGCAGCGTGACAGTACTCCCCCCTCTAGCAGCGCCTCCTGGCGATGGTTTCTCCGGGTGCGCTCGGTGGAACTCAGCAATGAGGGATGGGTCCAACACAAACGACGAGGGTACCCACTGCCGATGTTCAGGCCCATAGCCCTCCCAGTCCACCAAGTACTGCAACCCACGACCCTGGCGCCGGGAGTCCAGGATGGAGGAGACAGGCCAGGCCGGATGGCCATCAATCATCCGGGGCGCGGGTTGCACAGCAGGAGGGGGGCAAAGGGGGTCGGAGACTGCCAGCTTCACCTTGGATACGTGGAAGGTGGGATGGATGCGGAGGGAGGGGGGAATAGCTACACGCACAGCCACCGGGTTGATAATCCTGGTGATGGGGTAAGGGCCCATAAAACGCTGTGCCAGCTTCCTCCTCTCGCCCTTTAAAATCACGTCCTGGGTCGACACGTAGACACGCTGGCCAACTCGGTACGCTGGGGCAGGTCTTCTGTGCCGGTCCGCCACGGCTCTGTTGCGCTCCGCCGTGCGTAAAAGCGCATTGCGCGCTGATGCCCAGATGGAGCGGAACTGCCTGAGATGCGCCCGAACTGAGGGGACAGTTACCTCACTCTCCTGCGCCGGGAACAGCGGGGGGTCGTAGCCCAGGGACGCCTTAAAGGGGGACATCCCTGTAGCAGAAGAGCGAGCGGTGTTGTGGGCGTATTCAACCCAGGTGAGGTGGTTACTCCAGGACGTTGGTTTGGACGCCGTGACGCAGCGGAGCGCAGCCTCCAGCTCCTGGTTGGTCCGCTCACACTGCCCGTTGGATTGGGGGTGATGGCCGGAGGAGAGGCTCACCTTGGCTCCCAGGGCGTTGCAGAACGACCTCCAAACCTCTGAGGAAAATTGGGGCCCCCGGTCCGAGACCACGTCCACCGGAATCCCGTGCAGCCTGACCACGTGCTGGATTAGGAGGTCCGCCATCTCCAGGGCAGTTGGAAGACCTCGTAGGGGGACGAAGTGTGCCGCCTTGGAGAAGCGGTCCACGATGGTCAGGACGGTGTCGAAGGTGTTTGAGACTGGAAGTCCGGTGACGAAATCCAGGGCGATATGCGACCAGGGCCTGCCAGGGACGGGCAGAGGCTGGAGCAAACCCGCTGGAGGGGCATTACCTGATTTGCTGGTGGCGCACACTGGGCAGGCCCGGGCGTAGCGGGCAGCGTCCCTCCGCAGGCCCGGCCACCAAAAGGACCGTTGGAGGAGGTCGATCATCCGGGAGGAACCAGGGTGGCAGGTGAGCTTGGACGTGTGCAACCAGTGGATGACCTCCCCCCGAACCGTGGATGGCACGAACAGCCTCCCCTCCGGTCCGCCGCCAGGGTCAGGTTCCACTTCCTGCGCCTTCCGGATCTTGCTTTCAATGTCCCAGGTAACGGCTCCCACGACGCACGACCTGGGTAGGATGGTGTGGACCGTGTCCTCCGACTCCTCAGGGGCAAATTGCCTAGAGAGGGCGTCGGGCAGGCCGTTCTTGGAGCCAGGCCTGAAGGTGATGGTGAATCGGAACCTGGCAAAGAACAAGGACCAGCGCGCCTGGCGGGCGTTCAGACGCTTGGCAGATCTCAGGTACTCCAAGTTCTTGTAGTCCGTCAGGACCACGAACGGCAGGTCCGTCCCCTCTAGCCAGTGACGCCACTCCTGTAGCGCGAGCTTGATGGCGAGGAGCTCTCTGTCCCCCACGTCGTAATTCCGTTCCGCCGGGGACAAGCGCCGAGAGAAGAAGGCGCAGGGCCGTTTGACTCCATCATCTGGCGACCGCTGGGATAGAACCGCCCCCACTCCTGTGTCCGAAGCGTCCACTTCCACGATGCACTGCAGCGCAGGGTTGACTTGGCTAAGGACCCGGGAGGAGGAGAACTCCGCCTTCAGCGCCTGAAAAGCAGCCGCGGCCTCTTCGGTCCACCGGAACGGGACCTTAGGGGACGTGAGGCGGGTCAACGGGCCGACGATGGTGCCAAAATTAGGGACGAAGCGGCGGTAGAAATTTGCAAAGCCGATGAATTGCTGCACCTGTTTTCTCGACGCAGGTGTGGGCCATTCCACCACCGCCTTCACCTTCACTGGGTCCGGAAGCACCTGGTCGCGGGAGATGATGAACCCGAGGAAGGATGTTGTCTTAGCGTAGAATTCGCACTTTTCGGCCTTCACATACAACCGGTTCTCCAGCAGTCTTTGGAGGACCCGCCTCACATGGACCCGGTGCTCGTCCCTGGATTTGGAGAAGATGAGGATGTCATCCAGGTAGAGGAACACAAAAAGGCCAATGAAATCCCGGAGGACGTCATTAATTAGGCGCTGAAAGACGGCTGGAGCGTTGGTCAACCCGAACGGCATCACCAGGTACTCGAAGTGGCCGTTCGGGGTACGGAAGGCTGTCTTCCATTCATCTCCCTCCCGGATCCGGACGAGGTGGTATGCGCTGCGTAGATCCAGCTTAGTGAACCAAGTCGCCCCCTGGAGGGAGTGGAAGGCGGTATCCATGAGGGGCAGGGTGTAGCGATCCTTCTCCGTAATGTCGTTTAGGGCGCGATAGTCAATGCAAGGATGGAGGGAACCGTCCTTCTTGCCCACAAAGAAGAATCCTGCCCCCCAATGGTGATGACGAGGGACGGATAATCCCAGCACTCAGCGACTCCTTGAGCTAGGCGTTCATGGTCTCCTTCTCCGGCGCCGACAGGCTGTAGAGTCGCCCAGAGGGTAAGGGTGCCCCCTGGCGGATGTTTATTGCACAGTCGTAGGGTCTGTGTGGAGGAAGAGACATCGCCTTGGACTTATTGAACACCATACCCAGGTCGTGAAATTCCGATGGCACCAGGGGTAGGTCCGGGGGCGCAGCGTCCGTAGGTGTTGGGGAAGAGGACGGAGAGCAGGCAGCGGACTGTAAACAGGTGCTCATACAAAAAGTGCTCCATGCCGACACCCTGGCGGACTTCCAGTCCAAGACGGGGTTGTGGAGGCGTAGCCAGGGGTACCCCAGGATGACGGGCGACACAGAGTTGGGAAGGACGTAGAACGTTATCTCCTCCCGGTGGTTCCCAGAGATGATAACAGGAACGGGGACGGTCCGATGTGTTACTCTCCCCAGGGAGACACGGGAGAGGTTGACCAGGGAGAGAGGAGTGGTTAGTGCCTGGCAGCGGATGCCCAATCGGGTTGCCAGGCTTTGTGAAATAAAACTGCCCTCCACGCCCGAATCCACCAGTGCGTGGGTGAGATGCCCAGTGGAGTTGTGACAAAATCGGACGGGCAGCTTCAATTGGGTGAGGGGACTTAACCGATTGATGTCCGCGAGGCCCCCTACAGTGACTCGCGGACCCCGCCGTTTGGCTTCTGTGGACAAAGCTCCACCGTGTGTTGACTATCCCCGCAATACATGCAGAGATTCAACTCACGCTGGCGTTGTCTCTCCGCAGGGGAAAGCTTTGTCCAGCCCGTCACCATCGGCTCCGACTCCTCGGGGCGCGATGGTAGCGGAGTCGCCAGGGGGCGAGCTTGGAACTGGCGCGACGAGGCTCCACGAGGGCGAGAAGAAGACGACTTCCGCCCCGAGGAGCGCTCGCGCAGCCTGTTATCCAAACTGATAGCTAGAGACGTTAGCTCCGCTAGAGTCTCCGGGATGTCCCGTCCAGCCAGTTCATCCTTCAGATCATTGTTGAGACTGCGGAGGAAAAGGCCGCAGAATGAGCGTTCATCCCAGCCCAATTCCTCCGCCGCTACCCAGAAGTCGATCGCGTAGTCCGCAGCCGACCGGCTTCCCTGCTGGAGGCTGAGAAGCCGATCGACCTGGACTGTCTCGGTATGAGAGTGATCAAAGACCTCCAGGAAGCGTCTCACAAATTGGTCATAAGTGAGGGTGGCATAACTGGGCCTCGCCATTACGGCGTAAGTCCAGGTTAGTGCTCGCCCCTCTAGGAGATTCCCAATATAACCAATTCGGCTATGATCTGAAGGAAAGTCTCCGGGCACACGGTGAAACACGGACTCACACTGCATTATGAACCCCCGCACTCCGCCAAGCTTACCGCTAAAGCGGGCGGGGGTCGGAATGGGCGTGAGCCGAGTCAGTGCTCCCGGAGCCTGCTGGACGGCCGCTGGAGCAGCAGGAGCCGCGCCACCCTGACGAGCAGGGGGGGAACGGCTGTTGGGGGTCCAAGCGGTCCAATCGGTTAGTTATGCTGATCAATTGGTTTAGAATCACCTGTTGCTGGTAAGCTATTTGGTCCACTCGAGCCTCGAGAGTGGTAAGTCGGCGTGCGAGCCCGCCGTCTGCCAAGCCGCTCTGCTGAAGCCGTACTAACATGATGCACGGCTCAGGAGACACACACGCAGGCTCAGAGTAGCTCAAATAGCTTTATTAACAACAAGGGTGTATGAATGTGTGTCTGCGAGATGTAAATGTGCTGGTGGTGGCGTCTGCTTCGGGCACGGAGGCAGGAGACCGTACAGTCGGACAACCCTATGGGAAAAGTACAGGGAGAAGGGTGACGGGCACACACCAACACAGGAGATGTAAAAGTTGGAGAGGAGCTTACTTGGAGTGAGCAGGTGGCTGGCACAGCAAGGACGAGGTCCGGTAGACAGCAACCTGGAGAGCCCGGTGCAGCAGCGAGGGAATGGAGACGGAGGGGAAAGGTCCGCCGCCGGGAAATCCACCTGTGCACAGGGGAGCAGACTTGAAAGGGAAAAAGGTAAGGGCTTCTTACCGCGATGCTTGCTGGGGAGTAAGAGGGAACTCACAGCAATCCAGCGAGTGAAGTCTGACGGCTTCAGGCCGAAGCCCAGGGCGAGGCGGCTTAAATCCCTCGCCGCTGATGATGTGCAGGTGTGTGCGCAGGTGGCGCCGCTGATGAGCGGCGCGGCGTGACAATAATGAATTGTTCTGAATTGTAATCGCTCATGTTTTGTTTTCCTTTTGAATTCTTGGATGGAATATGGGTGGGCAATATAAGCTCCGGCTTCAGCCATCACCCATTTCGGATAACTTATGTTGAACTGTATAATCAGAGGAGTTATTGTCTAATTTGACCTTGTTGGATTTTCTTTCCCCCTTTGTTATATTATTCTGTTTCTTTTAATCTGTACTTTTAATCTATCCAAAATAAATATAGATTGATTGATTGATTGATTGATTGATAATGCTGTGATCCAAAGAAATTCAGGAACAAATGAGAAACAAAGTAATTGAGATCTATCAGTCTGGAAAAGGTTATAAAGTCATTTCTAAAGCTTTGCGACTTCAGCAAATCACAGTGAGAGCCATTATCCACAAATGGTGAAAACATGGAACAGTGATGAACCTTCCCAGGAGTAGCCGGCCGACCAAAATTACCCCAAGAGCACAGCGACGACTCATCCAAGAGGTCACAAAAGACCCCACAACAACATTCAAAGAACTGCAGGGCTCACTTGTCTCAGTTAAGGTCAGTGTTCATGACTCTATCATAAGAAAGAGACTGGGCAAAAATGGCCAGAGTTTCAAGACCAAAACCACTGCTGAGCAAAAAGAACATAAAGGCTCGTCTCAGTTTTGCCAGAAAATATCTTGATGATCCCCAAGACTTTTGGGAAAATACTCCGTGGACTGATGAGACAAAAGTTGAACTTTTTAGAAGGTGTGTGCCCCATCACATCCAGCGTAAAAGTAACACAACATTTCAGAAAAGGAACATCATACCAACAGTAAAATATGGTGGTGGTAGTGTGATGGTCAGGGGCTGTTTTGCTGCTTCAGGACCTGGAAGACTTGTTGTGGTAAATGGAACCATGAATTCTGCTGTCTACCAATAAATTCTGAAGAAGAATGTCTGGCCATCTGTTTGTGACCTCAAGCTGAAGCACACTTGGGTTCTGCAGCAGGACAATGATCCAAAAGACACCAGTAAGTCCACCGCTGAATGGCTTCAGAAAAACTAAATGAAGACTTTGGAGTGGCCTAGTCAAAGTCCTGACCTGAATCCAATTGAGATGCTGTAGCATGACCTTAAAAAGACGGTTCATTCTCAAAAACCCTCTAATGTGGCTGAATTACAACAATTCTGCAAAGATGAGTGAGTCAAAAATCCTCCACAGAGCTGTAAAAGACTCACTGTCAGTTATCACAAATGCTTGATTGCAGTTGTTGCTGCTAAGGGTGGCTAGGGGTCAATCACTTTTTCACACAGGGCCATGTAGGTTTGGATTTTTTTTCCCTTAATAATAAACACCTTCATTTACAAACTGCATTTTGTGTTAACTTGTGTTATCTTTGTCTAATATTTAAATTTGTTTGATGATCTGAAACATTTAATTGTGACAAACATATAAAAAAAATTGAGAAATCAGGAAGGGGCAAACACTTTTTCACACCACTGAGTGTGTGTGTGTGTGTGTGTGTGTGTGTGTGTGTGTGTGTGTGTGTGTGTATAAACGGGCTTTTGATTACTTTTGAGTTGGTTGTGGGTTTGTTTGCTCCAGGTGATGGGTGTGGTCTGGTGAGTGGTTTGAGATTTCGTGCCTTTTGCAGGGTCATTTTTCTACCACTAGGCTATGCTGCTGCGCAAATGTGTCTTTTGCTAGTACGGATTACTGGTTGCCTTGGAAACAACAACCATTGGAGACCCCAATCATTTTTTTTTTTTTTTCTGTCTGAAATAACATTTTTTTGATCTGTGGAATAGGTTTGTTTTTCCGTGAAATTTTCAGTCAGAGTCTGTCTACTCTCTGCCTGCTACATATTTATTTATGATCTATGAGTTATGAGATGCATGATCTCCCAAAAATGTCACAGTCCAAAAGAAAAAAATCTCAATGAGAAATTTACCGTTCTTAATTTTCTCCTCCGTGCGTAATCATTCTCCAGGATTTATTGGTTCACTTCCATTGTGGGAATCAAACAGTGCTGATGTGGTGTGAAAAAGTAAATGACATTTAATGGGATTATTTTAATGGAGAGAGGTGTAACAGTCAAAAGATAATCACCCATCATTTTATGTATATGATGATTCACTAGTTTTTTTATTCCATCCACATTCACATTTTAATTGCAGACTTAGTGTTGGATTCTATGCATTATTTTATTATTTTTATAGATGAATGAATGAATGAATGAATGAATGAATGAACAGGGGAAAAGGGAATGCAGAAGTAACTACATAGAAATATAAAATGAAAATAAATACTGAAACGTATGCCCAAAGGAGATGTGTTCACTCCAAAAGCAGGTCTAGAACGGCAGGAAGCCTCCACAAACGCATATGAGCATCGACTAACGCTGATGTCAGCAGACCTGCGCTGACTATTTCTCTGATTTTTCAAAATGTCTGTAAAAGTCAGTCCAAACGCTATAGTGTGAACCCAGCTTTAACTTTGGCTGACTTAAGTAAACTGCATAACTTAGCCCAGCGCTCAGGAACTTTTCCAAACTGAGCACAACTTTCACCAACGTGTATTCCCAAATGTCAGCAAATTTTCAGCATCCTGACAATTTTCAAAGAACACAACTTTCGCCAGCGTTTGTCAACAAACACCAACTATCATTAACTTTTGCCAGCAGAGCCAGATGTTTGCCAAAATGTCACTAAAAGTTGTTCCAAAAGTTGCAGTGTGAATCCACCTTTTGCCGGATGAGCCCAGTGTATGGATGGGTGATGATGTCTAGATCATGGTGGTGGAACGGGAACATCTTTGGTGTTTGTCTACCAACAACTGCTAATCTGCCCTGTCTACAACTGCTGTCTCTCAATAAATAACTCTACAGAGGTGGAGAAAGAACCATTTCATCGCCAACATTTTTTTTTTTTATTCGGTTATTGCTATTGATCGCTCTAATGGACATGGAGCTCAAAAAAAATTCTGGGCGAGAACTTAATCAATATCAACCAATAGCACACTGATGGGGATAACTCAAGGCAGGGTTTTGTTTTAGTGATGTAGAAAAATCTAATCTGGAAGAGCTATACCAGCTTTTGTCAGAATCACAGAAACCCTTTACCTCCCAAAAACACTAAAAGTTCAAAGATGGCCCAATAAAGGACAGCTTGCCACTGAAAAGCTTCTCCACAAAAGTTAAATGACATGACAGATGGATTCTTTAGTGCCTGTGTTGTGTGTGTGTGTGTGTTTAGCTGCAAACCCAGGGGAATCACTGTTATAAAATAAATAATCTATTTTCATCAATCTCCTCAGAGAAATTAGAATGACAATGATTTCCATTAACTAAGAAAGCGATAGAAAATACAAGAACAGTTAGAGTTTTGAGACTAGAGGATTTAACCTCCTTCAGAGCTCATTATCAAGTAAATGGTATTCTGGATTAACTCTGATACAAGCATGATAGAGAAGGAAGTGTTATTACCAGAACCATTACAGGGTCATGCAGAGGTCCATCAGTCTGCAGCGTCTCCACATCGTCCTCGATGATGTAGTGCCACTCCACGCCCAAGTCAATGAAGCTCTTGGACTTCACCTCCTCTCCCTTTCCATTGAGGATGTAGTGCCCCGTCGCCTGGTTCTTGATTGCTGTAATCAGTCACTTGTTATGAGCTTGAATTATCTTTTCTTGATCTGTAACAAAACTTGTGAATTATTCACTGGAAAAGAAACATGCTCTCCAAGAGGTAATTCAGACAAGTAGTTCTAACCTCAGCCGAGGTTGGAAACAGACCCTATATTGTCTGATTCATCCTCTAATTTATAGAAATCACGCTGCTGAATTCATAGTGTGTAGTGTAATTAAACTGGTTAGGTTTGTGAAGATGGAATGAACACTTGCAATAATCAGATGCTTTAAATGCATTTCATTTAAATGCATCCTGGAGGAATGTTAGAATTGAAAGATGCTAAAATGAGCCATAAGCCTCAGTTACAGGTCATTTCCCCTGGAGCTCAAGTTATACTAAGGAGTATTCATAACCACTTCAGATGATAAACCACCAGCACTCATCTGCTATGTAGAGGTTTTCAACAGAGAACTCTTCACTTTCACTTCAAACACATTCATATTAGTTTTATTATTTTATTTTCTGAAGACACACTGGCTTGCTAATTGAGACGATAAATCCAACTCTAGTTTGTCTATTTCTTTTTAACAGACGTAAAATATCTTGTGGATGTTAACAAGGTTAGAATTGTTTTTCTGCAATAACTAAGGTTTTTATTCACAGCTTTCATGCATCTTACCATGCTTAGACGATCACCTAATCAGTACCTCCTTAAGTTGATTTTGGTGTCCTTGTGCTGGAATTTAACAGATAGTCAAACTGAATGGCTGCCATACGAGGGGGGGTTGAAAAGTTCATAGGCTGATTAAGAAGGAGTTATGTCTTTGAGGATCAAGAAGAGAGCTTGTATACCACAGGGATCCAAGTGCTGCAACACCAATGTTGAAATGTTGAAAACTATGTTGAAAAATAAACCACATTTGGTCAAATCTGACCACTGCATCATGGTCAGCAGGTGTGGGAATCTTGAGGGACCTCGCTATTCAATTTGGATCGCAATTCTTGGGTCATGATTCGATCCTATCATGACTCAACGATAATCACAACATTGCGATAATCGAGTATCACGATCCCATATATCTCAAAATTTTTCACCTTATTCAACCTCAACTCATGTCCCAAAGTAAAACTGTTGACATCTCTTTCATATTATAATAAAGCATTCTCGAGGTTTCATCTTCCACGAAGACACGTCTCTGCACACAGGGAGGGCGGTGGACGCTGCTGTTTGGAATAGACTCCCACTCCAGATACGTTTATCTGACTCTGTGGAGTCTTTTAAAAAGCAGCTGAAAGCTTTTTTTGGTTAAGGAGGATTTTCGTTGAGTTTCAACTGCCTTTTAATGGTAAGTCTAATATTTTTAAATTATTTTAATCTTGTGTTTTAACTTGATCTTGTATTTTTAAAATTATTATTATCTATCAACTTCCTTTTATTCCATTTTATTGTCCAGCGCTTTGTGACTATATGTCTGTGCAAAGCGCTTCATAAATAAACTTTACTTACCTGACGCTCTGAGAAAAAGCTCCATGCCGGTGTCTGTTTAGCTTAGCCGTTGCTAATGCTGCTCCAAGACCTGTGTGGCCCACGGTATTCCGAGTGTTTTTTCTTTTTTCATGCAGCGCTTCTTGCGGGTTGTGTGTCATGTCGAGGTATTTCCTTCCATCTTTGTTACAAAATCCAAAAAAGGTCCAACATTTGAGCTAACTGCTTCCTAACTTTCAAAACTGGCTGCAAATCACCAAGATAAGCCATGACTTCACTTGACTGGGTGTTTGCTTTGTGCCATCTAGTGGACTGAAAACACCACTGATTAACTGATAACCCAAAAGTATATGTGTGTGCATTTTTTTAAAATAAAAGCTTGATCTGTGCGTTTATGGATCGATGCACTGCCACCATTGCCAAGTATCACAATCCATGACTAAATCGATCTTTTTTCACACCCCTAATGGTCAGCCTATGAACTTTTCAGCCCCCCCCATACATGTAGAAATGCTAATTTAGGAAAGATTTGGCAGTTGTGTCTTATTTTTTCCATATATATTGTATCTATCTATCTATCTATCTATCTATCTATCTATATATTTATTTATTTATTTATTTTTATTTTTTTTCTCAGACATGATGATACAAATTGCCCAGAACAGATTTTACCCACCCTGACTGCATGTCACAGTCAGAAGTTAAGGAGCTGAGAGAACATCTCTAAGGCTGTGCGGTCTCCAAATCAATACAAGAACATATGAGCGCCTACTTATTAAACCTGTGTGGTTTCTTGCCTGCGTCATGATCATTATTTTTATCACTTAGTTTCATCCACTCTGAATTCCCTCTATATATGCATTGATTAACTTGCCTTATGCATGTTTTCATAAATAACACTGAGGATCAATGGCACTTTTTCTCAGTTTTACTATCTCTCTACATTGAAGACTCCACACATTATGTGTGTTTGTGGGTGCATTGTTCCATTTGGACTAGATAAATAACTAAGTTCAAATGTAAATCTCAAAGAGCTCAAACCACCTCTGGCAAAGAAAATCAATGCTGCCCTCTTATTCCCGGTGGAAGCTAAATAAATCATGATTTCCTCAGGCCACAGCAAGTTACTTTTCTAAAGGACAATAGCTTTCTTTTTCTCTAATGTGGTGTTTTTAACTTCCAAGAAATGTTTTTTCCTGAGCTCGCTACAAAGACCTAAAGCCTCAACTAATTACCTCTGCCAAGGAGGCAATGTAATCCGGATGGGTTGTCTGTTTTTTTAGCAGGATTACACAACAACTACTGAATGGATTTTGGTTAAATTTTTACCAGAGGTGGCTCTTGGGCTGTGGCTGAAAACATTAGATTTTGGAGATGATCCATGAGTGCATACAGTACCTCCGCCATGGCCCTATCTTTTCGAAATGTGTTAGCAGGATTACACAAAAAGTCGATGAATTTTGATGATATTTGCACCAGTGGTGCCTCTTTGGATACGGATCAACCCATAAGATTTTGGAGGCGATCCATGAGTACATACCTACACCAAGGACCTGAAAGTGAAAAAGTGATTGAGAATCCACATCCTGACCCAGATCACCTCTAAAATCTAGCATCATTCTGGCAACTAAATTAGCCAGAATGATGCTAGATATATTACTATTTGTGGATTAATGAACCAGCTGGTCCAAATTTTTCCACAAGTTACACACATGATGTTAGTCAATTTAAAAGACAATTTTCCACTTAATTAAAGCTGTTGATTGTCATATAATGAGTAATATTTAGCTTCTGTGAATACGTTTAGCAGACAACAACTCCCATCATCCCACATCACCAAACACGATCATGGAGGACGATTACTTACACCTCCTGTTTCCTGACTGATGAAAGAAGGATCCAAAGAGGAGAAAAACAACACAAAGGTATTGTTTTGTATTGTGAGAGCTGCAGCCGATCCAGAGGACTGTTAGTTTCTTCACCCTGGGTGCACTTTGAACACGTGACGTCAGGTACGTGCCTCTGTGTTTGTAGTCTTTTAATTAACGTATTTTCATAACCTTATACCTTCACAGTTAGACAACAAACTACATCTTTATTTGCGTGGAAAACTATCTTTAAATTGACAAACATCATATGTGTAACTCGTGGCAAAATGTCATCGGGATCAAAAGATAATTTCACTCTTGCCATTCATTTCAAAGAAGATTCTTTCTGATTTAAGGTCCCATATGCGGAAGTAGAGGGGGCGTGACTTAGGCTCCCTATAGATGAGCAAAATCACAGAAAAAGATACATTTTCATGGACCAGAACAGAACAACTTCATCATATAATCCAATTAATGTACATCTGGCAGCCAATCAGAAAAGATTATTCAGCCAGACCACGGAAAAAGTCATGAATCATAAGTAGTAGAGTGAAGCTGAGTTTAAACATAATTAAACCATCAACTACAATTGTGCTTTGATAAAGAATTTTTTTTCTGTGTTTTTCTTGTAATTTCAAATGTTGCCCATTTTTCGCTCCTCTTTAAATCTGTTCAGTTAGCCTCTGCACAGGACCATAAATCTCACTTTAACCATTAATCATTGTTCAATACAGTACAGAGCCTGTCACGGGTTTATTGGCATTCAACGACTCACTCTATTCTGCCGTTATTCAAGTTATCAATTCTGATTTCTTTTTTCTGTGCTTGGTTATGGTTGTGACTGTATGGTTGTGAAATTATCAATCATCAATTATTAATCACCTAGCCATCTATGCTTCATGCACTGATGAATAATAAATGTGCAATACCAGGATCATTTTCTCGGCTCGGGTGATGACAAAAAATAAGTTATGCAAAGTTGATAATGTATGATTTCACAGAATATGGCCCCATCTGTCTTCAAGGGAAACATGATTATGATATGATGAGGGTTTTTTTTTTTTTACCATCTTCAGATTTCATACATGTGTTTATGTGTTAGAAAGTCACACTTACCAAGAATTTGAGGGGAGGCCTCAGTTTCTTGGACGACCACATGCCTAGCTCCAGGAGGAATGTGAAACATCTTAAGGTAACCTATGCCAAGTTTGCAGCAACAGAGGCATCAGGAGCAGCAGAAGCACGGAGGAGGGGTTAGGAGAGACAACAGAGAAATGGGTGAGTTAAGCAGAGACAGAGACAAATCTGTTGTTTGCAGAGGTGGACATCCTGTTTCAATGAGATGTTTTGTTTCCTTTGCTCTGAAAAGGAGTTAAAGAAAACAGAAACAATCTACGCCGACCTTCCTCCTTGCTGAAGGGGCCTGCGGGTCTGAAAAAAAAGATGAAGGTTCACTCATATCCTTCTAGTTTTGTCCTCAAGTCTTTTAAATGACCTCAGTTTCTTGTTCATTGTTGCTCATTTTTCATTAGGATATGAATGAAAACCACCTTCAGCAATGCTTCACTAAGGAACGAGCACACTAGAAACACACACACACCACAGGGCAGCAAAGTTGTCTCTGCCGCAGATGTCCACCACTTGCAAACCAATCACGACTCACCAAGCAAATTTCGAGAGTCCTCTGTTTCATTTATAAATACATTTCGAGCTCCTTTGGGCAGAGAGAAGGCTCCCCTGGTCTTCCCTTGAAAAAGAAACAGGTCAGTCAGTCAGTAATTACAGTGTTTGGGCTCATGTGTCTCACTGTCTCTGCAACAACTTGACCTACAGCAGAGGCACATTTAAACAGTAAAGCAGGGACCAAAGGAATCCACACTGGACTACAGACTACTGCTGCTGGCAGAGTGGCACTTGTCAGTAGAGAACTGTAGCTGTGTAATCACCCGGCCGTCAATTTTGACAGACAGGTCTGACACTCTAGGCCTCCTGGCAAACAAGGTGCTATGGGGCGAATGTGGTGATTATGAAAAAAAACTATGATTAAGACACATAGCGCCATGCCTCACATGGCAGATGACAAAGCGGTGTGCACTTCTTGTTGAAGCATGTTGCAAAAAAAAAACCAAACCCCCCCCCCCCCACACACACACACAAAAATATATATAATTTTGGAACCAAAAGGTGCTCAAGAAGAATGATAATTTGATTGCAGAGGGGTTGTGTAATCAATAATCACCAAGGTGGTTGTCTACAGTAAGAGATGGGCAGTAACAAGTTACATTTACTGTAGTACTACATACTGAATACTTAAAGTGCTGACAACACGATTTTGACTGCATCTAATTTTGCAAACACATAATACAATATGATGAAATAGGTGGGTCTGTGCAGTTCAAAGTCAAACAGGCTTGTTTTTATGCGAATATCCGACGTTTCCAAAAGCGCCACGGCACCAATTGTGTCAGTGGCTGGAAAAACCCCTGGCCATGTTGTGATGTCGCGGGAGAACACAGCGGTTGGCTGACTATTTTAGACGCATGATGGAAGCAGTTGAAAACACCAATGATGGTTCCAGCACATGTAGTCTGGAATTGGTTTGTGTTGTCCAATCTTCAGATGATTATAGTTCAGAAGAATGGGATGACAATGAAGAATCTGGGGGCATCAGACCTTATAGGTTTGAGCCCTACCAAGCGGACCTCGTGCCTAGCGAGTCAGACTTAGAGCGTGACGGTGGTGAGGCACACATCCCCGCTGCTGTCCAATATTCACTGGTCCGACCACGCCCCTTCTCTCTTTGACAGTCAGCTGTTCATGTTTTGTGTGCATCATCTGCCGTGTTGTCCGCCAGCCAATATTGCCAACACAATCACGACGTGTTAGCCACTCCACACAGCCGTGGTTCTGTTGCGCCCCTTGAAGCGATGTCGGCCCCGGGGCGCAACCGTGGTTAACACGTCTCCTCTCCATGCGTTTGCTGGGCAATGTCGGCCCTGAACGCCAACTGTAAGTGTTTCTGTTTATTTTTTTAAGTCTTCACCTTTTTGGGAACTGTTGTCATCAGTCTTTTGTTCAATTAATGTGCTGTGGTGAATCCTGTGCGTAAATCCATTCATCCTCCCCCTCCTCCGTGCGCTGTGTAAAAGCGCATGAGGAGGCTTATGACAGTTGGAGCTGAAGCGTGTGATGTGATCTTTCACGGCCTGCTGTTTATCTAAGCCTGCGACGCAACGTGAAGGCATAGCCTTAAAACTAAAACAAGAAACCAGAGAAACTGTCTGCTACAAAGCTGCTGGCATTCCAGTCAACAACACCGGCGTCCGTTCTCTCACTGACGTCATTTCCGCCTCCTTCTTCATTCGGTGGGCAGCGCCACAGTCCAGTCAGCGGCTGCGATTTTTTGATGATAACTATGTTATGCAGGCACGCTTGTAACTATTATATTGATCATCGACAATGACTTTTGGGTTTACGCAACATGCTAAAAAATGTCAAAATCGTGTCATGAGCACTTCAAGTGACTTTAAAAAAAACTGCATGTTTTATTGTTTTATTGCAGTACACTTTTTTCACTCTTACTTGGCTACATTTTAAGGGTGGGAATCACCAGAGACCAAACAGCACAATATTATCATGATACTTGGCTCACAATGTGATACTATCATGATCGTGTGATATGCTGAGCATTGCAATATCATATATTGTGATTTCCCATCCCAATCTTTGCCTGTTTCAACTCCCAGCTAGATCTCAGGAATCTCTACTTTGCTGTGCTGACCTAACCCAACAGCGAGCGTTTAGCACCATCTAGTGGACTGAAAAATCAAATAATACTTATCACTCTGGTACCTAAACAGGTAAAGGCCTTGTCACACATTGACGATTTAGGTAGCATTTGCTGATGTATCAAAATTTCTCTAAAACGCTGGCATACGGCCAAAATTTTCAATTTTGGGCATATGCATTGCGCATCCATAACCAGTTGGACATATGCATAATGTATTAGTAACTTATATAGAATGTTTTGATAACTTATAGATAATTTATGCCAATGAATGCTTAGCATGTTGCCGGCGTTCACAACTTACATCCAACGATAGTCTAACTTATGCATACCGTGGTCATGCCAAACTGGCGTCGCCTCCTGATCCGTGAATCCTAGGTGTGCGAGAGCATGAAGGATCCATCATCTCAGTTCAGCTGGGATGAGTCTCTCCTCCAAAGACCATCACACGGCGGGGGGAGTGACCAACCTGGCAGATTTGTCAAATCTGTCAGGTCGGTCACGCCTACGGAAAGGATAAAACAGCTGATGCGACACGTCGAATGTCGGATGACAGTCAAAACATGCCAAGGTATCAAACATCTCTACTTTGTCTGAATAGAAGAACAAGACCAGTTTGACATGAACATCTGCTCACCATGGAGTCTTGATGGTTTCCTCCTGTAAACCAACACTGCCAATACACCATTATATGGTAGCTGTAAGTTAGAAACCCGTTCAGTAATTTACACATACCGTAGGTTTGAAGAGCGTTACTCATGGGTTAGAATTAAGTTTTTGGTACGTAAGACATCATCTTGACATATTTCGACTAATGAGTAACTTACAAGTAGCATGTGTGACGATTGCATAACCTACATATAAGTTATGGTTAGCGTATGCAGGATGTATGAGTCATACGCTGGATACGTCAAAACATTTTATGCATGCACAAAATTTTTAGATGACGTCACCATACTACGACATATACCAGCGTGCTTCAGCGTCCTCTTAACTTATACAAAACTTACCCTTAATTTATTAGATGTACACCAGCGTATTCACCAAATTTTTTTAAATGTTGGCATATGCTGCCTAAATCGTCAA
This sequence comes from Pholidichthys leucotaenia, assembly GCA_020510985.1. NCBI lineage: Eukaryota > Metazoa > Chordata > Actinopteri > Cichliformes > Pholidichthyidae > Pholidichthys > Pholidichthys leucotaenia. The sequence goes on along the minus strand of CM035838.1, from coordinate 434,223,360 downwards.
GGTGTGACAGGAGCTTCAGTTTGTATTTGCAACATTAATAATGGTTTAAAAAAGTATCACAATACTGTTGTCTCTGAATCAATACAATACCACCACCAGAGTATTGTGGAATTACATGGAATCAATTTTCCCCATCCATCTACATTTATGAAGAAAACAAATGACAAATTCAAGTACATTTGGTAATACTGCTTGCTAATACTATTACCAAACAGTAGATAACAGTATCTTTAATCATTTTAATGAATTAATTATAAAAAGTTGGAAATGTATTTAAAAAGTTACAATTTTATCACCAAACAGTTTCAAATGTACCATATACAAAAATGTGAATCGAATATATAAAAAGAAAAAGTTACAAAATTTCAAGAATAACGTGAAATGTACACTATGAGAAAAATCACAAATTTATGAAAAGAGAGTTTCAAAAATGTATAAGAAAAAAAATAATGAATTTCCAAGAAAAAAACATTTATGTGTGAAAGTTTACAGGGAAAAGTTAAAAATTTAAGTGGAAAAAAAACCCCATAAGGTTATGATATAACCACAGTTCCCCTAAGGCGGGGAACCTGGTACAACTGAGTATGGAACATGCATGTTCTGCATAGACTGAGCGGACTAAGTGAAGGGGAACATTAAAATTTATGAAGACCAACTCAAAAATATTTAAGTAAAGAATCTCAAATTCAAGAGAAAAGTCTTATGCATTAGTGAGAGCAAAGTCATTATCACTCAAATCCTTTTTTTAGTCCATACTTTCTTCCTCAAGTAATTTGATGTAGTGGCCACTCACTACTAGCAGAGGTGGATTCTTCCATCATCTTCTCATTAAAAAGATTAGAGGATGTGGTTCAGTTTATCGCAAAACATCAAAATGTGAATGCAGCGTAATAGTTCAAAATACATCCTAATTTGGCTATTGCATTCCCTGCTGACTTGTTTAAAGCTTCTATTTAAACCCTTGTTTTCAGTGATACCTGTGGTCAAGAAGCACAGTGCAGCCAATTCTCTCCATTTATTACGTTACCAGAATTGAACTTGGTTACAGTGGCAAAGCAGCTGAACCTGTAACCTGCACAAATGGAGAACAGGGGCTGCATTTCATTTATTGGCCACAAGTGTCACTAAAAACAAGAATATTTAAAGGTAATGACAGAACCTTTAATGCGACATCATTATCCACATTAAGGCTTCACTGTTAGTTTGTTAGGCTCTAGAAGCAATCAAAAGCACAAAGACATTTAAAAAAATCACAAAGACATTTAAAAAAATATCTAACAGAGCATTTGGGGCGTTATACACATGTATTAGAACCATGATATCTGTATCAAAAGAGACACTCAGTAGACAGGAACAGAAAACACAGCAACTTATACCACCCAAGTTTCCACATTTCTACAGTGTCAGACATCCATCTGCTCTATAAGCTGGACAGGAAGTACTAGAAAAAAGACGTCAGTGACGCTAGATACTTGCATATCATGTTTTCCGTCACAGGGGTTTCTGTTTGGGCTCTCTTGCTTAACTGTTTTCCTGTTTAAAAAAAGGTGAGTAAAGGAGAAGGGAAAGAGGATTGAACCGTTTAATTAAGCCATATCACATCGCAGTTCACAGGAACTTCCATTTTTACTGAAAGTCTCAACTCATGTTCAACCGAAGGAAACTCGATAAGTGATTCATGACTGGGGGATAATGGGCTTTGGAAGGCACTGTTCCAGGAAGCCAGTATACTGGCCCTTGTTTCAAGTCATTCTCTTCATGCTGTGATGTGAAATTATTTATCAGATGTAAATTAGACACTTACTGCACGTATTAGGCTCAATACAGCACAGTGGGTAAGTCTTTTTCTCTGTGACGCAGGTTCTGTTTGCTGTGACTTAGTCTCTGTGTGTGTGTGTGTGTGTGTGTGTGTGCGTGTTTGCAGGCTGCAGTGGAAAGATAACCTGAAGTGCAGTAAGCCAGAGCTGAATGTTCATAAAGTGTTAGCATAATGAATGTACAATTCTGATTAAACAATAACCATATTAATAATTAAACAAAATACAGCATAATTATTTCTATTGCTCTGTTAGTTCATAGATGGTCGGTTAATTTCCACACAGCCAATTGGAGTGTAGCTGGGGCAGCTGCATGACTCCCTATAGACTCGTTTAACTCAATTAACGACTGTGAAATTGAGTGCAAACCGACATGATTGACAGTCCTGCATTTTTTTTTTTTTAAATCGGGGTACTTTTATAACTCCAAAGCAATCTCATACAATTTAGTAGACAATTTGTAGAATTCAACATTTTTGGCACCTACACTGCAAATACAATACAGGTCAAAGACATTTTCTATCACCTGTTACTCCACTGATCTTAAGAATAACAGCTGATCAATTGTTCATTCAGTAAGGGTTTCGTTCAGTCATCTACAGCCCCTGGCAAGAATTATGGAATCACCACTTATGGAGGACATTCCTTCAATTGTTTAATTTTGTTAAAAATAAACCAACAAACAAACTAAAAAGCTAATCACAGACATGTGACAAAACGATTTTTATTCAAAATGCCAACATCCTAGCAGAAAAAAATGGAATCACTCTATTCTGAGGAAAATCTTATGAAATCATAAAAAAAGGGTACACTACTAGTACTTTGTTGCACCACCTCTGGCTTTTATCACAGCTTGAATTCTCTGAGGCATGGACTTAACTACTGACAGTGTTCTTCATCAATCAAGCTCCAACTGTCTCTTATTGCTGTTGGCAGATCAGCTTTGCAGGTTGGAGACTTGTTATGGACCATTCTCTTTCAGGTTTTCAGTGGGATTGAGGTCTGGATTGTTTGCTGGCCATGCCATTGACATTACATGTCTTTCTTGAAGGAAAGTTTTCATGCTTTTTGCCCTATGGTAAGATGCATTGTGCTCTTGGAAAATGATGTCATCATCAAACACCATTTCAACTGATAGAATAAGTGTCCAAAATGTCAGTGTAAACTTGTACATTTATTGAAGATGTGATTGTCAGGCAGTCATCTTCATAAATTTCACTGGAATGGCACCAAGCAAAAGTTCTAGCATCATCACCTTGCCCTGTGCAGATTCAAAATTAGTCACTGATAGGGATGTTAATGATTAATCAATGTTAGTTGTCAATAAGAATTCAGTTGACTAAACTGAATTAGTTGTCAATTAATTCATAACTTTTCAGTCCTTCGCAAAAGGAGTTTATTCTATGAAGCGTAGTGGCGTTGTAGTCCAGGCGAGGGCACATCCATTTCCACCTTCCAACCACAATAAAAGAAAAAAGAGCAGAAGATGCAAACCACAAAGGCACATGCCCTGTGCAGAGCGGAAAACCTCATTTTTCCGGGTTACGTCAGAGAGCCAAAACAAGAATGGCCAGTTTAAATGACACGCAAGAACTTGGATGCCCAATCCCCTGCTTCATATCAGCACCGTTGGAAATCAATGAGTGGCAGATGAGATAAAGCCGGTCTGTCGGCATGCTAGTGGAGATACGCCCAACATGCAGACACACATCTGACATCACCTAGACTCACTGCTGACCAGAGCAAGGAAAAAGACTACAGGAGCCTAAAAACCCATCCCCACTGCCTTCAACCAGCCGTGAGATGCTAAAGTTGACCAGAACCAAGTTAATACTGAGGTAAAGGTATTTACATTTCAATACTGCAGCAGAGAAGCCCAGCTTGGAATAAATTTTATTAGGGCCCCAAACAGCTGTGCTGTGGGAAATCTATTGTTTTTGTTGTTGTTGTTGTTGTTGTTGTTCTTCTTCTTCTTCTTATTATTATTATTATTATTATTATCTGCTAAACGTTCATGGGGAGCAAAAATGGTAATGCTTGGAAACTTGAAATTTTACATTTCAGAAACTCTCCTCACCACTGAAAGACAAAAATATCAAGTTAGTGCGTACATACTGTAGGTGGCGCTATAATAAAGACTTTTACATTTTTTTCCAAATATCTCAAAAACTGGGCCTAGACTAAAACTTCTTTCATCATTCTATTCTCTGAAACCTTCTGCAACTTTTTGTCAATGGTGACAAACTCTAAAACTTAAGCTTTCTGCATCATATTTTCAAAAATGTGCAAGTGAACTCAAAATGAACTCCTCCTAGGCCATTCATCTAAATTGCTTGAAATTTAGCAAAGACCATCTACAGCCGTTGATACTGAAAAGTTGTTAAACCCAAAACTACATGCCAAAGAGAAACTGTACAACTTGATTGGCCTAGAAAATTAAAACAGACTGATATTTTTGGATAATTTTAACTCTAGATATACTGATTCAAATTTGATGAAACTTCAGACTCCCAATCACATCAGTATTCTTCAGCTAATCAACAAATTTCATGGAATCCTCTTAATGTTTAAAAAATCATGGAATTTTTTGTCAGCCATTTTGTCTTTTCAGTGGAACATTTTGTTTGTGTGTGAGGAAGTCAGTGTGTCACTCAAAGCAGTAGTGTGGTGTAGGGGTTAAGACACTTGTCTGCCATGCAGGTGGCTTGTGTTCAAGTCCTTCTGGTAATGTGTGGTTCTTCTAAAGTGCATCATGCCTCTTCTGTGCATTTGAAAATCATGCATAGTGTACAATTAGTTTCAAATGCAGTACTATTGCTTCTGAGAATACTTTCATTTGAGAAAGTTAGAGTGCAAACTAAAGTAGTTGTGTGGGGTTGTGGTTTATGCTTGGCATCCAGGAGGTCCCAGGTTTGAATCTTACCAGGGAGATCTTATTTTTCTGAACAACTGAAGCACAGCATTCCTCTCCTGTGCATTTTAAAGCAACACTGTGTAAGATTTTCACCTCAAAATAATGTTTGCAAAATTATTTTGATGGTAGACTGCATTTGACCTTGTGAATGTCATTTCACCCTAGGTCGCAGGTCGATGATCGATTTTGTTATTGTGTCATCAGACCTGCAACCGTATGTCTTGGACACTCAGGTAAAGAGAGGTGCAGAGCTGTCAACTGATCATCACCTGGTGGTGAGTTGGATCCTATGGCAGGGGAGGATACCATTCAGACCTGGTAGACCCAAACGTATAGTGAACTTCAACCACATTCCGATGGAGTCTGGAGACATGGAGTCTGAATGGGCCATGTTCTCCACCTCTATTGTTGAAGCGGCGGCCCAGAGCTGTGGCCGCAAAGTGGTCGGTGCATCTCGTGATAGCAACCCCCGAACCAAGTGGTGGACACCAGTGGTGAGGGGGGCCATTAAGCTGAAGAAGGAGTCCTATCAGGCTTGGTTGGCTTGTGGGACTCCCAAAGCAGCTGAGGTGTACCGGCAGGCCAAGCGGAGTGCAGCTCGGGTGGTTGCTGAAGCAAAAACCCGGGTATGGGAGGAGTTTGGTGAGGCCATGGAACAAGACTTTCGGTCGGCCTCGAAGAGATTCTGGCAAACTGTCCAGCGGCTCAGGAGGGGGAAGCAGTTCCCTGTCCGCACTGTGTATGGTGTGGATGGGGCGCTGTTGGCTTCGACTGGGGATATCGTCGGACGGTGGAAGGAATACTTTGAGGATCTCCTCAATCCCACTGATACGCCTTCCACAGAGGAAGCAGGGCTTGTGGACGAGGGGGATGACTTGCCTATCACGGGGGCTGAGGTCGCCAAGGTGGTTAAAAATCTCCTTGGTGGCCGGGCCCCGGGGGTAGACGAGATTCACCCTGAGTACCTCAAGGCCGTGGATGTTGTAGGGCTGTCATGGCTAACACACCTCTGCAACATTGCGTGGAGGTTGGGGCCAGTGCCTTTGGCATGGCAAACCAGGGTGGTGGTTCCTCTCTTCAGAAAAGGGGACCGGAGGGTGTGCTCCAGCTTTAGAGGGATCACACTCCTCAGCCTCCCTGGGAAGGTCTATGCCAAGGTACTGGAGAGGAGAGTCCGGCCGTTGGTCGAATCTCGGATTCAGGAGGAGCAATGTGGTTTTCGTCCTGGCCGTGGCACATCGGACCAGCTCTTTACTCTCTCGAGAATTCTCAAGGGTTTGTGGGAGTTTGCGCAACCAGTTTACATGTGTTTTGTGGACTTGGAGAAGGCATTCAACCGCGTCTCTTGTGGTTTTTTGTGGGGGGTGTTTCGGGAGTATGGGGTATCGGGCTTGTTGTTACGAGCTATTCGGTCTCTGTATGACCGTTGTGAGAGATTGGTTTGTATTGCCAACACTCGGTCGGACTCATTCCCAGTGAGAGTTGGACTCCGCCAGGGCTGCCCTTTGTCACCGATCATGTTCATAATTTTTATGGACAGGATTTCTAGGTGCAGCCAAGGAGCGGAGGGTGTCATGCTTGGTGACCACAGGATGTCATCTCTGTTGTTTGCAGATGATGTTGTCCTGTTGGCTTCATCCAGCAATGACCCACAGTTCTTGCTGGGATGGTTTGCCGCTGAGTGTGAAGCGACTGGGATGAAAATCAGCACCTCCAAGTCCGAGTCCATGGTCCTCAGCCGGAAAAAGGTGGATTGTCCTCTCTGGGTTGGGGAGAGGCTCCTGCCCCAAGTGGAGGAGTTTAAGTATCTTGGGGTCTTATTCACGAGTGAGGGGAGAATGGAGCAAGAGATTGACAGACGGATCGGAGCAGCATCTGCAGTGATGCGGACGTTGTACTGGTCCGTTGTGGTGAAGAGGGAGCTGAGTTCTAAGGCAAAGCTGTCAATTTACCAATCAATCTACGTTCCTACTCTCACCTATGGTCAAGAGCTTTGGGTAGTGACCAAAAGAACGAGATCGGGGATGCAAGCGGCTGAAATGAACTTTCTCCGTAGGATTGCTGGACTCACCCTCAGAGATAGGGTGAGGAGCTCAGTCATCCGGGAGAGGCTCAGAGTAGAACCGCTGTTCCTCCATATTGAAAGGAGTAAGTTGAGGTGGTATGGGCATCTGATTAGGATGCCTCCTGGACGCCTCCCACTTGAGGTGTTTCAGGCACGCCCCACTGGGAGGAGACCCCGGGGCAGACCCAGGACTCGGTGGAGAGACTATGTCTCCCAGCTGGTCTGGGAATGCCTTGGTATCCTCTCTGTAGAGCTGGAGCAGGCGGCTGGGGAAAGGGAGGTCTGAGCTTCTCTGCTTGAGCTGCTGCCTCCGCGACCCGCACCTCCGGAAAAGCGGTAGAAGATGGATGGATGGATGGATGGAATGTCATTTCCTCCATAGCCTGAGTGGGCCCACATTGCCTTCAACAGCTCTTTTTTGGTGTCATTACTGGGGGACAGCAGATGTGGCCTTGGTCCCAGCAGCGAATCACAGGGCACGACTTTAGCCACCAACAACAAAAAGCCCTGTGGTTGGCTGCCGGGACTGGGGTCGTGGTCACCGTGGTTGTGGCCTTTTTAGTGTTCCGACAAGGAGCAAGAAAGTTTCATAGCGCTGCTTAAAAAAAACTAATGTGTAGCAGACCTTCGGTTTTCAATGCTGTACAAGCAATACAAGACCTTGAAGTCCACACCTGCTTGGAACCTGATGATCACCGCTTGCGGCTATATTTCAAAATTTATTTAATGCTGCTGGAGTTTAATATCAGCCAGTGCACAAATTTTCATGTTATAGCTGCCTAAATATTTTATTTTATGAGTTTTGTGTGTGTGTGTGTGTTTTATGTTGTTAATGTTTTAACCTGTTGCACTCCTGTGTACCGCGGACGGGCACGTCTCTGCGTCCTAGAGCACACGAGGGTGCTCTCGTATGCTCTAGGACGGACAAGGGCGCTGCGCCAAGAGCGCACTGAAAAAAAAAGCTGCATTTCCGTTCTTCCACTACAGACACAGCCGCGAACAGATCAGATATGATTGACCTCTCATTCGACTAATAAGAGCCTTGAATTGGGTTTCTGAAACCTTGAAGAACCAATGACTGAAAACCGAGCAAGAAGGACCTGCCTACCAACGCTGCGAATGCAGCGAGCCAATTGAAGCACAGAAGTTCGAAAGCTGTTTTGTGTAAGGCTGGGTGGAGAGACTGACTGCTGCAGATGAAAAAAGGTCCCCCAGGAAGAACCGTCACAGACCCAGCAGCACGGAGACCACCCACAAGTGCGACCTGTGTGACAGGGACTGCCATTCGTGCATCGGCCTGTTCAGCTTTTTTTTTTTTTTATTCCAGCAGAATAGACGTTTAGGATTCTCTTCCATGGTCATCATAGACCAACGGAGGCCGACGACGAAGGTCGTAAATCATTTGCCAAAACCGCAATCATGGAAGCGCAAAACCGCAATAATGGAATTATGTTTTGACCGGGTCGCGAGACCAGAACCACGAGTCCGTAACAAGGGACCAGCGTCGCGTTCGTCTGACAATGAGGAAGAGAAATTCACCAGGACACTGCTGCTGTGAAGAGGTAAGTGTTATAAGCTAAATTATTCTTTATCCCTGAAAATTGTAATCAAAAATGACTTTTGACCGATCGGTAAATTACAACTGTGCGGCGCACGAAGTCCGAAGTCTGTGCACTGCGGTACATGGTTCGTGCGCCGCGTCCGGACCGTGAACGCCCCCCCCCCCGCTACTTTTCTGTAGCGAGGGGGGGAGCCGCGGTGACTGCGCACACACATGCGCAGGATCCGTGGTGATCCACACACTCACACACAGCCCTGAGTGTCAGCTTTCATTAGAGCCCAAGATGAAGCTTCTATATTGAATCATTCAAAAGTTACAGACGTTTTTCCAAACTGTGCCATCTGGCACAATTTGGCACAGTTCAAAAATGCCTGGGAACTACCTGAGGAAAAAGCTGTGTAATATATTCATTTTTTGTGGTATTGTTACAAAATTTTGACCTCAGCTGGATAACACTTGGTTCTACATTTCTGTTGCATTTTCCAGCCCGGATCTGAAGCTGTGTGTTATTTGCAAGCATTTGTATCCAAAAAAAACCACCCAGGCCAAATTTATTTTCTTCAAGTTCAGTATGTTTAGATGACTGTTACTCAGTGGCAGGAACACTTAGCGAGATTATAACTGTTTTGCCAAAAAATTCAAAGTGTTTTTAAATGAGACCAACCCCATGAAGATGCTGCAAAGGGTTGAAGAACAGCTTTCGATTTACTTTGGGCACGTTATTTTTTGGCGTTTTTAGGGAAATCGACCGGAGTGCAAGGGGTTAACATGTAACATGCGAAGCAGTTCACAATTTATTTTCCTGTTAAAATAATGTACATCTCAGTAAATCACTGTGAAAGTTATTTTTTTGGTAATATAATTCAAAACGGTAAACTTATATATATATATACAGTGGGGCAAAAAAGTATTTAGTCAGCCACCAATTGTGCAAGTTCTCCCACTTAAAAGATGAGAGAGGTCTCCAATTTTCATCATAGGTATACCTCAACTATGACAGACAAAATGAGAAAAAAAAAATCCAGAAAATCACATTGAAGGATTTTTAATGAATTAATTGGTAAATTCCTCGGTAAAATAAGTATTTGGTCAATAACAAAAGTTCATCTCAATACTTTGTTATATACCCTTTGTTGGCAATGACAGAGGTCAAACGTTTTCTGTAAGTCTTCACAAGGTTTTCATACACTGTTGCTGGTATTTTGGCCCATTCCTCCATGCAGATCTCCTCTAGAGCAGTGATGTTTGGGGCTGTCGCTGGGCAACACGGACTTTCAACTACCTCCAAAGATTTTCTTTGGGGTTGAGCTCTGGAGACTGGCTAGGCCACTCCAGGACCTTGAAATGCTTCTTACGAAGCCACTCCTTCGCTGTCCGGGCGGTGTGTTTGGGATCATTGTCATGCTGAAAGACCCAGCCACGTTTCATCTTCAATGCCCTTGCTGATGGGAGGAGGTTTTCACTCAAAATCTCACCATACATGGCCCCATTCATTCTTTCCTTTACACAGATCAGTCGTCCTGGTCCCTTTGCAGAAAAACAGCCCCAAAGCATGATGTTTCCACCTCCATGCTTCACAGTAGGTATGGTGTTCTTTCTCCTCCAAACACGACAAGTTGAGTTTTTACAATAAAGTTCTATTTTGGTTTCATCTGACCATATGACATTCTCCCAATCCTCTTCTGGATCATCCAAATGCTCTCTTGCAAACTTCAGACGGGCCTGGACATGTACTGGCTTAAGCAGGGGGACACATCTGGCACTGCAGGATTTGAGTCCCTGGCGGCGTAGTGTGTTACTGATGGTAGCCTTTGTTACTTTGGTCCCAGCTCTCTGCAGGTCATTCACTAGGTCCCCCCGTGTGGTTCTGGGATTTTTGCTCACTGTCCTCGTGATCATTTTGACCCCACGGGGTGAGATCTTGCGTGGAACCCCAGATCGAGGGAGATTATCAGTGGTCTTGTATGACTTCCATTTTCTAATAATTGCTCTCACAGTTGATTTCTTCACACCAAGCTGCTTACCTATTGCAGATTCAGTCTTCCCAGCCTGGTGCAGGTCTGCAATTTTGTTTCTGGTGTCCTTGACAGCTCTTTGGTCTTGGCCATAGTGGAGTTTGGAGTCTGACTGTTTGAGGTTGTGGACAGGTGTCTTTTATACTGATAACGAGTTCAAACAGGTGCCATTAATACAGGTAATGAGTGGAGGACAGAGGAGCCTCTTAAAGAAGAAGTTACAGGTCTGTGAGAGCCAGAAATCTTGCTTGTTTGTAGGTGACCAAATACTTATTTTACTGAGGAATTTACCAATTAATTCATTAAAAATCCTTCAATGTGATTTTCTGGATTTTTTTTCTCATTTTGTCTCTCATAGTTGAGGTATACCTATGATGAAAATTGGAGACCTCTCTCATCTTTTAAGTGGGAGAACTTGCACAATTGGTGGCTGACTAAATACTTTTTTGCCCCACTGCATATATTACAGAAAGTGAAACATTTAAAACCTTTTTGGATAAATTTGATAATATTGGTTACAGTTTTTAAAATATTTACCTTTTGTTCTTATTAAAGACAAAAATAGAAAGATGTTTTTACCTTCTTTACATGTTTCAGCTGTGCACTGCAGCCTCCATCAGAAGAGTCAGCTGATTGCTGCCAGGCGTCATTTTATCAGCTGACTTTCGTAGTTTTTAAAATAAATTACAAATGACGACATTCTATTTGCTGAGATGCATCAGTACATGGTGCACACTAAAGTACAAATGCCATAGTCTGTTGCAAAAAAAATGGAAATAATACAATAAATCATTGAGGAATAGGATGTGCATTTTTTATTCAGTATATCAAAAACAATAATAATATTTTATGTTATAAGTAGAAAGACTGCATTGTACCAAGAGAAATTCAATTAATCATTAATTGGTCAATAAGGTAAATTAATTAATTAATTAATTAACTCGGATTAATTAATTAACCTGAGTCACTGAATATAATCTTCGTCCACAGTCCATGATTACTTTTCTTTAGCCCCCTGCAACCTTGTTTTTTTCTGTTTAGGTGTTAATGAAGGCTTTTGTTTGACTTTTCTTGATGTAAATCCCATTTCCTTTAGGCAGTTTCTTATAGTTCAGTCACACATTTACTCCAGTTTCCGCCCATTTGTTCCTCATTTGTTTTGTTGTTCATTTTCTGTTTTCAAGACATATTACTTTAATTTTTCTGTCTTGATTCTTTGATGTCTTCCTTAGTCTACCAGTATGCTTCCCTTTTATAACCTTCCCATATTGTTGGTACTTGGTCCAAATTTTAGACCCAGCTGACAGGGAACAACCAACATCTTTTGCTTCATTCTGTGACGATTTATCATCTTGAAAAAGTTTATAGTCCTCTCCTTTGTTTCAACTGACATTTCTCATGTTGGAGCCATGATTCATGTTTATCATCTTGGTGCAACAGATCACCAAGGTATTCAAGCACTCCTTTTTAACTGCAGATTAATTAGCAGATTTATTTAGTGTTTGTTATAGGACTGCAAATGACAGAATGATTCCATAATATTTTCCTCAGAAGTTAGTGATTCCATAATTTATTCTTCTGCTTGATCTAGTAAAAAAATAACTTTCACTTTTTGTTTTTACATGTTTCTTTAAGCCAGAATGTTGGCATTTTCATCAAAAATAGTTTTGTTACATGTCTGTGATTATTTTTTTAAACCAGATTTTAACAATCCTCCAAGAATGGTGACTCCATAATGTTTTGCCAGGAGTTGGATAACCCTGACTTTATAATCTCATTGCTGTGAGACTTAGTGTTTCTGAAAAAAAAAAAAAAATCTGCAGTGCATCTGAATACCCATAGCACAGAGACACTGCAGAGCTGAAGCCCAGCAGGACCTGCAACTGCAGCACCATTGCAAATAAAATGTGTCATATTTTAGCTTTGCTTTGATACCACATAGGATCGCATTTCCTGCACAGAGACTCCGTGGTGTCTAAACTGAAGCAGCTCATTCTGGAACTAAACTCATTCTGAGGTTACCAAAAGCCGACACTTCTCTCTATAGACACATATGTGCTGTATAGAGCCTAGGTCTACTCAAAGTTAAAATGAAACCTACTCACTGGTTGTGATCTGTAACCTCGACCTTGTGGTCACCTCGTATGTGAGCAACTAGACAATGTTTGGCCACATGGACTTTACATGTGGCACAGCTAAGCAGGTAATCCGCCCACCTGCATTAAAGCCATCAGGGCCCTACGTGTGTTTAACGCAGGTGGGCAGGTCTCAGGAAGACTGGAGACTGGTCTCAGAAAGATTTTCCCATCGGGGAAAAATTACAAGAAAAAAGCCTCAAGTTTGTGAGAAAAAAGTGAAAATGTAGACAAAAAAAGAGTTGCAAATTTACAAGAAAAAAAAGTGAAATTACTTGAAAAAAGTTAGAAACTTACAAGAAAAAAAGTCACAAATTTTTGAGGAAAAATTTTGAAAATGTTGCAAATTAGCAAAAAAGTAGTAAATATGAGTAAATCACAAAAACACAAATTTACAAAAAAAAAAGCTAATTTATGAGAAAAGTTGAAAACAGGTAAACAGGTGAAGTCCATGTGGGCAAACATGGAACCCGTGGACAAACCCACATGGGACCCATTAGCCCTTGGCGGGGCCCACATGGGCACGCTGGCTGGGTAGGAGCAGAAGCGACTCTTCCCAAATGTGGATGAACAGATAGAAAGATAAACAGGCACATCTCCTCTTTGCCAGAATGAGTTAAAAATGTCTATCACCAATTATCACAACGTCTCAGACTTGTGTAATTAATTTACAGTACTTACTAACATCAAAAATAGACAATATATGGAAAAAATCCACATTAAAAGCCATTGTATATACTTGCAAATTCAAGTCAAAATGACATTTCTTCATTAACAGAGGGATTGACATGTTTTTTCAAATTCAAAATGACTTAGCAATGTAGAACTGAGGTTGAAAGTTAAGAAGTAACTTACAATAGAAGTGCAACGTCAACCAACAATCCCCCTTGACATTTCAAGTGTTTTCAAATTTTCTCAAATCATTTATTAGACGTCTGTCAACAGCTAAGTGCTATAGGCTTCCCAAATTACCCATAAAGTTAACTGTCAATTCCACACATTTTCACAGTTTCTGAGTGCTTCTGTCTGCTGCTTCAAAGCCCATGTGGAACGAGTAGAAGGAGCCGCTATGGCTCTGCCAACTGTTGTGCAAAGTAATCCCCATGTGCCAAAAGAGCAGGCTTCTGACACCAGAAAAAAGTTTTACCTTTAAGAGTGCACTTCATCTGCTGCTGTGTTAAAACCAGCTCCACATTTGCTTACCAGCTTTCTTTGGTGTTCGAGTGAAGGTTCCTTTCACGTTGCGGCAGTGTGAGTTGTCTCCTCCACAAACCCCGCATCTGTCCTCCATTTTGTTTGAGCCAATTTCTCTGTTGCAGCCAACTTTCTGGAGACAGGAATGACAATACGCACAATGAGAAATGGCCCTGAGGTGACATTAAAGCAACAGCTAGATTGTCAGGTACAATTAAAATAGAAGTTCCTTCCATTGCTGCTGCTCCACCGTACTTGAATAAGCAGATACGCAATTACTGCACAGGCTGTCATTCACAAAGACTGTAGTGCTTAGATGACCTTTTTATGGACTTTTGACTTTTCTGTCTTGTTGCTGTAAATGCACTGGATGTGTTGATTGTCGAATGCAGACAGAAACTTTTGATTTACCTTATGCAGCTGCTTCTGGAAAACAGCGTACTTTAAGTTTCACTGCATGATTTAATGAGAAGCAGTGGAGTCGCTCACTGAATTTGCTTCATCAGTCTTTAATGGACAAAAACAGACTAATAAGGACACTTTAAAAAGGGGATTCACTTGTCATCTGGCGATACCTCACTGGGATATTTAGACATAATTGCTTTGTTTTCTCTTTTGAGGTCACTGATCTTGCTTTTGTTGCAATAGTTACAGTATGTATATGTATTGTGACATTTCAAGGGTTCACACAATAACGAGAGAGGGTTTGGAACGAAGCAGGACTTTATTTCAACTCTGACTAATTGCACAGAACAGAGGGGAGGTCATTCACACAGACACTCATCTCACTCAGGGTAACAGGGAAAACAACACTATCACAACTGGACTTATAACACAATTATAACCGTACAACAATAATGCTCAGAACACAAGAATAATAACAATCTTTGAATCTCCCGTAGCGCAAAGCATGCCGGGAGAATCCCCCGGCTCTTATCACAGCCCCAACATTACACTGCCCCCCCCGGACTGGTTTCTGTCCCCAGAACAATAAGTCCAACTCAAAAGTCCAATACGAACCCATCCAGGCATTGGGGTGCCTGCCATTAGTGGCGGCTGGTACGCACAGGCCTGTGAATGTCCATTTGAGCCTCAACTGGGATAGATGGTCAGGATGGAACCTCTGGCTCGGCCACCTGCAGAGCAGCTGGCCGGTACGGGGCGAGGCAGTCATGGTGAAGCACCACCACCCGGTTCCTGTTCTGCAGCCGCACCCTTTACACTACGTCTGACAGTCTCTGTAGGACCATGCACGGTCCGGACCAGTGCCTCGCCAGCTTTGGCGACAGTCGCTTTTTCCGCTCCAGGCAGAAGACCCAGACTTGGTCCCTGGGTGCAAAGTCTCTCCCCTGGCAGCGGGAGTCGTACGTTCGCTTCTGTCAACTTCCCGCTGCTACCATGGCCTCCCAAACCAGTTTGTCCATCGTGTAAAGACGTTCTCTTAAGCAAAACAAATAATCCAACCTCAGTTTGTCCTCCACCTCCTGCTCTGGGGGAAAAGGCCAAACACCAAATCCACCGGGGTGTGCAGCTCACGTCCAAGCATCAGTGCTGCTGGGGTGTACCAGGTGGATTTTTGAACTGCTGTTCTGTATGCCCACAGAACCAGGCACAGATGCAGGTCCCAGTCTTGCTGTCGCTGGTCCGCTAGGACAACGAGCTGTGTGGTCAGGGTCCGGTTTAAGCGTTCAACCAGCCCATCACTCTGTGGGTGCAGCGAGGTGGTCCAGGTCTTCCAAACACACAGTCACCTGCAGACCACCCTGAAGACCTCTGCCTCAAAGTTCCGTCCCTGATCACTATGCAGCTCCTCCGGGGTGCCGAACCGGCAAAACATCTCATCCACCAGCTTTGCTGTGGTGTTGACGCTCTGATCAGCGACCACGTACGCCTCAGGCCACTTGGTGAAGTACAGTGATCCCTCACTTATCGCGTTTAATGGGGACCAGAACCGACCACAAAAAGTGAAAAACCGCGAAGTAGCGTCACCCCCCCCCCAAGGGCGTCACAAGCACTATTTTGCACAAAAAGGCACAAGAGAACAGCGAAAAGTGCCACTAAGCAACACGAGCGATAAAGAACAATGAATGCGGTCTTCCTTCGCTGGGTATGGGCGCTCTGCAGGGAGAGAAGTTGGGTAAAACGTCTTGGCCAATCAGCTTGCGAGGTAAAACGTCTCGGCCAATCAGCTTGCGAGATTCCCGAGCGGTGAAGAGGTGGGCGGAGAGGAGTGGAGCGGTGGTCAGAGAGGTGGATTTTGAGTTGTGCGGGCTCTCCGTGTTGATACCTGATGTTCTAATGTAGTCTCCCTGCCTTCTGCTAGCGCACGGGCAACTTTCGTGCCATTTTTTCTCAATTTTGAATTTTTGATGAATATTTTTGAAAAATCCGCGATGCACTGAGGGCGCGAAAGGTGAAACGCGAAGTAGCGAGGGATCACTGTAATCCATCGTGACCAGAACATAATGGTTCCCCCGATCCGTGGTCGGAAAAGGGCCCAGAATGTTCACCCCCACATGCTCCATGGGTGCCACTACCTGGTACTGCTGCAAGGGGGTGTGGGATCGCTGTCGGCCCTTTCTAAGCCGTGCAGGTGTCACAGCGGTGGACATGGACCTCTACGTCCTGACGACAACCCAGCCAGTAGAACCGGGCCTGAAGATGCTGCAGGGTCTTCGTCACCCTGAAGTGGCCTGCCTCCACCGACCTGTGAAAAAACTGGAGCACCTTGGGGTGGAACCGCCAGGGAACCAGCATCTGCCAGACATGACGCTGCCCAGCTGGAGACTGCCACCGCTGATAGACAACACCCTCATGACAGCAGAGGTTGGACCACTGGAAATGTAGGGCCTTGGTCTCTTGGTCCAGCTCAGACATGGCCTCCCAGGTGGACCGCTGGTCTGTGTCCAACCATTGCCGGATCCAGGAGATGACAGGATCTCCATCCTGCTCGCTCCAAAGCTGCTGCGTGCCAAGTGCCTCTGTGACATCATCGTTGGGGAGAGTTGGCTGATTATCTGAGGAGGAGCTGTGAGCTACTGCGCTATCGCCGTCCACAGTGATCTGGAGAGCAGCAGCCCGTGAGACTGCTGGGTCACGATCCTTGGCCCGCTGGCAGTGCTGACAGGCCTCCACAGCACAGGGGTGCCGGGACAGCGCGTCAGCGTTGGCATGAAGGTGGCCTGTTCGATGCACAATCTGAAAATCATAATCCTGCAGTGCCTCCACCCATCTCGCTAACTGTCCATCCGACTCTTTAAAGTTCAGTAGCCAGGTCAGGGAAGCGAGGTCCCTTCTGAGCTAAAGCCTGCCCCCGTAAATGTACGGTCAGAAATGGTGGAGCCCTTGGATGACTGCCAGCAGCTCTCGGCGGGTGACGCAATAATTCCTCTCGGCTCTGCTGACAGTGCGGATTGAATAAAGCAACTGCCTGCTCTCCGTGTTCTCCCTCCTGGAATAGCACCGCCCTGATGCCCTGGTTGTTGGCATCTGTGTCCACGATGAAGGGGTGTTTCGGGTCAGGATACTGCAGCACGGGGGCTCCAATGAGCGCCGAACAGAGGCGGGAAAAAGCAGCAGCACAGTCCTGGCTCCACTCAAATGTGTGGCCCTTCTGTGTCAGCTGATGCAGCAGGCTGGCAATGGTGACGAAATCCTTCACAAACCCCCTATAATAGCAGGCCAGTCTGAGAAAGCTCCGCAATTCTCCTATGTACCATGGGACCAGCTAGTTTCTCACCGCTGCCATCTTCTCTGGGTCGGTGGTGACTCCCATAGTGCTGACGAAGTGGTCCAGGAAGGTGGTTTCTCGCCAAAACAGGTGACATTTCCAAGGGTGCAGCCGCAGCCCAGCCCAGCAAATGGCGTCTAACACTTCCCGAAGGTTGGACAGGGCGCCACTAAAATCAGCTGCGTGAACCAGCAGGTTGTCGAGATAAACGATGCAGGGGCTCCGGGGGATGTGAGCCAACACCCAGGGAGTTGGCTCACCAGGGAGACCAGGGAGATGGTGGAACCAGTGTTGATCAGGGCCCGGATTGGCGTGCTGTCCAGGCTGCACTGGTGAGTGTTCAAGTCGGCCCAGACGTGGTGATAGTTCATTGGGGAAAATGTCTGTGAGAGGTGGCAGGCCTCCGTCTGTGCCACCTCCCGCATAACCTGGTTCCCCACAGCAGAAGCATCCCTCCTTGTACCACCGTCGTACTCTCGCTGGCTGTGCAGCTGTGGTCTGGCACAGTTCCTCCTCCTCGTCACTCTCAGCCGGTGGCCTGGAAAGCTCTCTGCCTTTGTGATGACATATCAGCTGCATACTCCAGCATCCGTCCCACCTGCTCCGCTTCTGCCACAGCCGTCTCCCAGCTGCTTGTGGCGTGAATCCAGACACAAGCGTGAATCCGCCATGCTGGACATGCCGGGGGATCCCCCGGATGAAGTTCTGAAGGGCGACCTTCTTCACAACCTCTGGCACGAAGTCCACGTAGCCACGCTGTATCAGCAGCCATACGTCTGCTGTCGTATGTCCGCTGCATAGGCTCCCAGGCTCTCTGGGTCGCCCTTTCAAATCACCTCCGAAGCGCTCCTTATAGTGCTCGCCAGCTGTGATGTTCCTCAGGCCGGAGATCCGACAGTGTGCAGAGAGCTCCATCCTCCAGAGTCAGCCAAACCTGCACAGCTGGCTCCTCAGGTGTCCAGCCATTCAGCATAGCAGCCAGTTCAACCTGGACCAGATAGTTGTCCAGCGAGGTTTCGCTACCAAAGTGGGTAAGCTTGGCCGGTTGGCGGGTCGTTGAGATGGTCGCTTCCATGTCGATCACTACCCTCGGCCACAGTGGAATCACTGGCTTGTAGTTTCTCCATTGGCGCTCCCTGTCCTGCCTTGAAAAAGGCAGAAAACGGGACGTGCTTGCTCTTGTCCAGTCCACTTCCCCACCCTTCACAGCAAGCAGCTCTGGGGACTGGCGTGTCTGCTCTGCTGTCCATCTCCATCTGGGCGATGAGCTGCTCAAGCTGTCAAATCTCTGCCTTGATCCTCGCTTCCATCTCTCGAAGTCCCACTTCTAACACCAGTGTGACGTTTCAAGGGTTCACACAATAACGAGAAAGGGTTTGGAACATAACAGGCATTTATTTCAACTCTGACTAATTATACAGAACCGAGGGGAGGTCATTCACACAGACATTCATCTCACTCAGGGTGACACAGACATGTAATCTCTCACACACAGGGAAAACAACACTATCACAACCAGACTTATAACACAATTATAACACGCCAACAATAACACTCAAAACACAAGAATAATAACAGTCTTTGAATCCCCCGCAGCGCAAAGCATGCCGGGAGAATCCCCTGCCCCTTATCACAGCCCCGACTTTACAGTACATATAAGAGTTAACCCTGACTGTGAGCCAACAAAATTTGTCTTGTCCAATGTCACATTCGGCTGTCTCAGTTTGGTTTTTTAAAGTCTGGGTAGGCCCCTAAAAATTGTTTTGATTAGTTTTATGTAATTTCCTTTTTGTTGACAGATTCGTGAAGCTGCTTTTTCAATGTCAGGTATCAGCACCCTTGTTATTTTGGGCAATTTTCATTAACAAAAAGTACAAAGCTGCAGAACATACAACCCCAATTCCAATGAAGTTGGGATGTTGTGTAAAATCTAAATAAAACCAAAATTCAATGATTTAAAAATTCTTTTCAACTTATATGCAATTGAATATACTACAAAGACAATATAGTTAATGTTCAAACTGATAAAAGATATTGTTTTTGGGTTTTTTTTTGCAAATATTCACTCATTTTGAATCTGATGCCTGAAACACTTTCCAAAAAAGCCGGACAGGGGCATGTTTAATACTATCTCATCACCTTTCCGTTTAACAACACTCAATAAGCGTTTAGCAACTGGGGACACTAGTCATCGAAACTTTGTAGGTGGAATTCTTTCCCATTCTTGCCTGATGTACAACTTCAGTTGCCCAACAGTCCGGGGTCTCCGTTGGCGTATTCTGAGCGTCATAATGCGCTATATTTTCAAATGGGTGACAGGTCTGGACGGCAGGCAGGCCAGTGTAGTACCCACACTCTTTTACTACGAAGTCAAGCTGTTGTAACACGTACAGAATGTGACTTGCCATTGTCTTGATGAAATAAGCAGGGACGTCCCTGAAAAAGACGTTGCTTGGATGGCAGCATATGTTGCTCCAAAACCTGTATGTATCATTCAGCATTAATGGTGCTTTCATAGATGTGCAAGTTACCCAGACCATGGGCACTAACGCACCCCCATCCCATCAAAGCTTTTGCTTTTTGAACTTAACACTGATAACAATCTGGTTGGTCATTTTCCTCTTTAGCCCGGAGGACACGACATCGAAACAATTTAGGCCTTTACATACTCCGCAAAAACAGAGAAACTTTTTTTTCTTTTTCTTGAGGTGGCAAGAACAAAAACAGTTCTTTCTTGCCAGGACATTTCATACTTCACAAGAAACTCAAGTGCAGAACTCCTGGGAAATTCACATTTCTGACCAGTCACACAATAGTTCTTGGACACCACGCAAGAAAAAGTTCTGATGTGTGCAAGGCTGCAAGAACAAAATGACGTCATTTTTTTCTTGCTGCCCTGGGAGACAGAACAAATTTCTCTGTTCTTGCGGAGTATGTATATGCCTTTTGAAATGTGGACTCATCAGACCACAGCACACTTTTCCACTTTGTGTCATTCTATCTCAGATGAGATCAGCCCAGAGCCAACAGTGGAATTTCTGGGTGTTATGGATATATGGCTTTCACTTTGCATAGTAGAGTTTTAACTTGCACTTGCTAATTTAGCAAAAAACTGTTGAATGAAGTATTCCTGAGCCCACGTAGTAATATCTTTTACAGAATGAAGCTGGTTTTTAATGCAGTCCTATCTGAGGCATCGAAGGGCACGGGCATGTTGGTTTTCAGCCTTGTCACTTACATGTAGAAATTTCTCCAGATACTTTGAATCTTTTGATGATATGGACTGTAGATGATGAAATTCCTAAATTCCTGGCAATTGTATGTTGAGAAACGTTGTTTTTAAACTGTTGTTGTTCACGATTTTGTGAATGCAGTTGTTCACAAAGTGGTAAACCTCACCCCATGCTTGCATCCTTGCTTGTGAATGACTAAGCCTTTCAGGGATGCTCCTTTTATACAAATCATGACACTCACCTGTTTCCAGTTAACCTGTTCAATGGTGGAATGTTCCAAAAAGGTGTTTTTGGGTGTTCCTCAACCTTACCAGTCTTTTTTCTTGCCCCGTCCCAGCTGTTTTGGAATGTGTTGCAGGCATCAAACTCAAAACAAGTGAATATTCACAACAAAACAATAAAGTTTTATCAGTTTGAACCTTAAATATCTTGTCTTTGAAATGTATTCAATTAAGCATAGGTTGGAAAGGATTTACACATCATTACATTCTGTTTTTATTTACATCCCAACTTCATCAGAATTGGGGTTGTATTTAAGACTGAAAATGATGGTAAAACAGCCGAGTAGTAAGAATAAACTGACCTGTCAACATGAAAAATAGCAGAGGTTTCCTTAAGCCTTAAAGACTAACATCAGGTGATTTTCACCCATGCAGTTGTGGTCATATGATTTTCGTTGTGTTGCTGTTGTTTGCGTGGGTCTTTGGGTATCTTAGTCAACTAGTCAGTTTTGCCTTCTGAAAAAATGCCATTTTTTTCTTTATCTCTCCCACAGTTGGCAGTGATGAGGGAGAGTGTGCCTTCACCAGATAAAGTTCACATGTCCCAGGAGTGGGTAGACCAAAGAGCAAGTTCTCAGCTCTATTATTATTATTATTATTTTTTTTTTTTGGGGGGGGGGGTGTTCTTAACAATTCCCAAACTTTTCACTAATTTCAAAGCCTTTTTATAGGATCCCCCATGATACCTTATTTTAGTTTTATGAGACATTGTTGATTCCACAAGTGTTCAACGGGGGACAAGTCTGGAGAATAAGAAGGCCAAGGAAGGACCTCAAAGGTCTATTGCTGCAGGAAATCCCTGGTGACTTGGGCAGCTTGTGGATGAGCACTGTCCTGCTAGAACACCTGGAGATCAGAGTGGTCCTGAAACAAGGGTGTCACAACAGGTTGCAGAACTTGGTCAATGTAGCGTTGGGTGGTTAAAGCGCCATCAAGGACAACCAACAGTAGTTACCTGAAATGCCAGCCCACACCATAACTCAGTGACGTCCCATTGGTTGACCTGTCGGACACAACATAGGGCCCTGGACTGGCAAAATCAGGATTCATCAGAGAAAAGAACAGTGTTCCACTGCTGTAGGGTCCACCTGTTGTGCTGACAAGCCCACTCGTGACAATTTTGTTGCTGCTCTGTCATCAGGATCATCCATTGAAAGGGTCTTCGGGCTCGTAGGCCCTGACATGCCTTCTCACGGTATTTACCGAGATCCTTGGCTAGTGGCTCCATGGAGTTTCCTAGCCTGTCTGGGTTTGCTGTGTGGAACCGATCTCAGAGATGCTGCAGCATGATGTACAGGTCTTGCTCTGGGGTGGTGACACGTGCTCGTCCTGGACGTGGTCTATCGGCCACAGACCCAGTTTTGGCCTGGTGTTGTTGCAACTGAACAATGGTTGCAGCCCAATTGGAGCACCACTTGTCATGCTGACATTCCGTCCTCCAAAAGGCCCAGAGCATAGTTATGTTCATCACATGACAGTCAAGGCATTGTGAAGATTTCACAACACAGTGCTATGCATTTTTGTTCATCTTTATATAGGGAAGATGACCACTCCTTAAAATCACCCATTTTTGACTTTTGAGTACCAAAAACAAACAACAAGGTCAAAAAGACTATAGAGCCAGAGCTCAAAGGCAGTGAGTCGTGACAGTGAGAACAGCCACTGAAAATGAGTTCTAGTGTGGTGGACACACTCATGGAGATTCTGTGACTCACATTTTAGGTCAGAACAAAGGCAAGAAGCTGCAGGAATATTAGCTTTGGTATGCAAGGCCTGAGACTGTGGGGGTGCAATTAAAGGATTAAGGAAAGGATGCATAGGGAGACAGTGGAAGTGATATCATGGAGAGAAATGCATTGTGACTGTCTTTATAATGCAAAGTGGACTGTGTGACATGTGATCTACGAAGTGTGAAGTCCCCGATATTTAAGGACGAGAGTTTACTGTTTCATTCTCTTTTTTCTCTCTGCTTTGAGATGATGGTGTTGTGAATAAAGTTGACTTTGAGAGAGAACTCTGTCTCGTCATTTTCACATCACCACACTGGTGACCCGAGACGTATCATGGAAGAAGAAAATTCCCCCGGGCCAGCCGCATCAGGAGCCCCCAGCCAAACGAATGCTGCTACAGTCCAGCTACCAGACTTTTGGCAGAACAATCCACGCTCCTGGTTCAACGCGGTTGAGGCGCAGTTCAACCTCCGGGGGATATCGGTAGATGCCACGAAATTCTACCACGTAGTCGCAAAGCTGGACAACAACACGCCCCAGCATGTGGAGAACCTGATCGACCAGCCGCTGGAGAGCGACAAATATGGCGCGTTGAAGGCTGCACTCATCCAGCAATTCACCCCCTCGGCGGAGGAGTGAGCAGAGAGGCTCCTGGTGCTGACAGAGGGGGAAAACGACATGCCCGCGAGCCTGATGGAGAAGTTGTTGAGGTTGAAAGACTCTGACGATGATCACTTCATTTTCACCCACCTCTTCCTCAGGACTCTACCGTCAGCAGCAAGAGCGACCCTGGCCAGTTCGCCACTGTTGGCCCTACGGGACTACCGCGCGCTGGGCCGGGAGGCGCAGTGGATTGTCAACGCCACCAAGCGGCCCGCAGCCACGGCCGCTGCAGCGGAACGTGGCGCAACGACCGGAGACGACAGGGGGCCAGAGGCAATGGTGCCAGACTCACCGACGACGGCAGCGGCAAGGGCCAGAGAATGTGGACTGGACGTCCTTTGTTTCTACCATCGCCGCTTCGCAGAGAGGGCACGCAAGTGTGTACCGCCGTGCCAGTTCGGGCGTTAGGGAAACGCCAAGACCGGGGGTCGGTAGCAGCCGCGGCCCTCGGGGAAGAGAACAAGCTGCTCTACTTGTCGGATGCACGCTCGGGGAGGCAGTTCCTCGTCGACACAGGCTCCCAGTTGAGCTTCATCACACCTTCCTACGCGGACAGACTAGCTGGTTCCGGAGGTCCCCGGGTGATGGCAGCGAACGGCTCGGAGATTAAGATCTTTGGTGAGAAGACTCTGCTTCTGTCTCTACACGGCCGTACATTTGAGTGGACTTTTGTTGTAGCAGCAGTAAATTTCAATATGTTGGGGGCTGATTTTTTGTGCTCACATGGTTTGTTGGTTGATCTCGCTAACAGGCGCCTGGTTAATGCACTTTCTTTTGATTCTATCCCCTGTACAGCGCAAGTGGCCCCGCCAACAGCTCAAGCCAACGTCACAGCAGCAAGCGGTAAGTTCCACACACTGCTCACTCAGTTCCCAGCACTCACGGTCCCCACATTTTCGGCAACAGTCGCTAAACACGGGGTGGAGCATTTTATTACCACTACCGGACCGCCTGTTTTTGCAAAAGCTCGGCGCTTGGACACAGTTAAACTAGCCATAGCGCGCGAGGAGTTCGCCAACCTGGAGAGGTTGGGCATTATCCGACGTTCAAACAGTCCGTGGGCTTCCCCCCTTCACATGGTCCCGAAAGCTGACGGATCATGGCGCCCTTGTGGGGATTTCCGCAGGTTAAACAACGCTACAGCGCACGACCGCTACCCAATCCCACATATCCAAGATTTTTCCGTTCATTTGGCAGGGGCGCGCATTTTTTCTAAAATAGACTTGGTCCGCGGTTACCACCAAGTCCCAGTGCGCACTGAGAACATACCCAAAACAGCGGTAATAACTCCGTTTGGCCTATTCGAGTTTTTACGCATGCCATTCGGACTTAAAGGGGCTGCTCAGACGTTCCAGCGCATGATGGACATGGTGCTTCGCGATCTCCCTTTCGTGTTCGTCTACCTGGACGATATTTTAGTAGCCAGCGCGTCTGAAGACGAACACGAAAAACACCTGGCCACAGTTTTCCGAAGGTTGGGAGATCACGGGTTAATAATCAACCCAGCGAAGTGTCAGTTCGGGGTGGCGCAGATCAATTTTTTTAGGACACCGCGTCTCCCCCGAAGGAGCAGTTCCGCTGCCTGACAAAGTGCGCGATGTGGCAGATTTTCCCTGGCCGCAGACGGTCAGGGCGTTGCAGGAGTTTTTGGGAATGGTGAATTTTTATAACCGTTTTCTCCCCCGCACGGTGCAACTCATGCAGCCGTTGTATGCCGCGCTCAAAAAAAAGAAACCCGCGGATAAGATCGAGTGGCCCCCGGAGCAGGACCAAGCATTCTCGGAGGTGAAAGCAGCCTTGGCAAAGGCTGCGGTGTTGGCACATCCAGACCCAACGGCCCGCATAGCGCTCACCACTGACGCGTCAGAGGTGGCCATAGGGGCGGTCGTGGAGCAACATGTAGCCGGGGTTTGGCAGCCCCTCGCCTTTTTCAGCAGGACCTTGCGCGATAGCGAACGTAAATACAGCGCGTTCGACAGGGAGCTGTTCGCTCTCCATTTGGCCATCCGCCACTTCCAGTTCTGGCTGGAAGGACGCGCTTTCACCGCGTTCGTTGACCACAAACCGCTAACATTCGCGATGGCCAAGGTCTCTGAACCGTGGTCAGGCCGGCAGCAGAGACAGCTGGCCGCCATATCAGAGTTTACCACTGATATTTGGCATGTGGCAGGCAAACTCAATGTAGTGGCAGATTGCCTCTCGCGCGCCGTGGCGGCTCCAGTCAGCGTAGGGGTAGATTATGCAGCCATGGCCGCGGAGCAGGTTAATGACGCGGACATGCGCGCGCTCCAGTCTGGACCAACAGGGTTAAGATAAGATAAGATAAGATAAGATAAGCCTTTATTAGTCCCACAACGGGGAAATTCCAGGATTGCAACAGCACAGGGATAGCAACACTCAGAGCAACAATCAGAAGGCAAAAAAAAAAACAAGCAAGCAAGAGCAGCTAATATACATATGTACATATTACTATAAAATATATATATACACACACACACACACACACACAGACACACAGTGCAGAGCATTGTAGCTGGATGGAATAAATATATGAATATATGAACACAGTGCAGAGCATTGTAGCTAGATGGAATAAATATGTAAATATATAAACACCCACAGTACGGAGCATTGCAGCTAGGTGGAATAAATATGCAAGTATATAAACACACACAGTGCGGAGCAATGTAGCTAGATGGAATAATATGTAGATATATAAAAACACAGTGCGGAGCATTGTAGCTAGATGGAATAAATATATAGATATATAAATATAAACACACCCAGTGCTGAGCACTGGAGGAGGCTGGAGAACAGGGTGCTGCAAGACGGTATGCCCCCTAATCTGCGATGTCTCCACTGGACGGTCGCGTCCAGTAGTACCGGCCGCGTGACGCCGCCGCGTTTTTGACTCGGTTCATTCGTTAGCGCACCCTGGAGTGCGCGCGTCGGTCAAAATGGTGGGAGGGAAATTTGTGTGGCCGAGCTTCCGCAAACAGGTCAAAGAGTGGGCAGCAGCCTGCACAGCGTGTCAACGAGTCAAAGTACACAGGCACACAAGGGCTCCTTTGGAACCGTTTCACATTCCGGCCAAGAGGTTCGATCACGTTCATGTGGACCTCGTCGGACCCCTCCCGCTGTCACAGGGGTGCACACACCTTCTGACAATGGTGGACCGCACCACGCGCTGGCCTGAAGTGGTCCCGCTGGCATCAACCACGGCCGAGGAGGTGGCGCGTGCGTTTTTAACAGCTTGGGTGGCGCGCTTCAGTGTTCCGTCGGACATTACGTCCGACAGAGGCCCTCAATTTGTGTCCGAGCTTTGGTCGACAATGGCCCGCAGCCTGGGTGTCACAATTCACCGCACAACCGCGTACAATCCGCAGGCTAACGGGTTATGCGAACGTTTTCATAGGTCATTGAAAGCGGCTCTCAGAGCGGCACTGACGGATTCAAATTGGGTTGACAAGTTACCATGGGTGTTATTGGGGTTGCGTTCTGCACCTAAAGAGGATCTAGAAGCCTCCCCAGCTGAGCTAGTGTTTGCGCAGCCACTCCGGCTGCCTGGGGAGTTTCTCCCAGATAACCCTGCGCCAGACGCCTCCCCGTCTCAGCTGTTGCGGAGTAACATAGAATCAAGCACGCTGCCCGGCCCCGCGCACCACAGTTTTCCGTGCGTTTTTGTGCCTAAAACTTTGAAGAACGCAGAGTTTGTTTTTGTTAGACACGATGCGCATCGAACCCCGTTGCGACCGCCTTATGACGGGCCATTCAGAGTGCTAGAAATGGGGGACAAGCAGTTTTTGCTAGATTTGGGGGGTAGGAAAGAGAAAATTGGCATAAACAGACTTAAACCCGCTTTTGAGGTGGCAGATGAGCAAGTGCTGTTGGCAAGGGCCCCGCAGAGAGGTAGACCACCTCGTGGGGCTTCACACAGTAATGTTTCCCACAAGAGTGTTTCCCCAGAACACCCGCAGAGACTGACAAAGGGTTTTCGCCCCCAGATGGCAAACCCCCAGCGTGACAGCGTCGCAGAGACGTTGAACCCCAACTTCAGCAGATACGGCAGGAGGCTGAAGCCTATACAGCATGTGGACTGATGTGTATTCTCTTGTTGTTCTGTTGTCTAAAATGCTGGGGGGGCTTGGTGTGGTGGACACACTCATGGAGATTCTGTGACTCACATTTTAGGTCAGAACAAAGGCAGGAAGCTGCAGGAATATTAACTTTGGTATGCAAGGCCTGAGACTGTGGGGGTGCAATTAAAGGATTAAGGAAAGGATGCATGGGAGACAGTGGAAGTGATATCATTGAGAGAAATGCATTGTGACTGTCTTTATAATGCAAAGTGGTCTGTGTGACATGTGATCTACGAAGTGTGAAGTCCCTGATATTTAAGGACGAGAGTTTACTGTTTCATTCTCTTTTTTCTCTCTGCTTTGAGATGAAGGTGTTGTGAATAAAGTTGACTTTGAGAGAGAACTCTGTCTCGTCATTTTCACATCACCACACTAGATGTATTTTGACTCATACAAACACTTTTACTCAAGCTCAGATAGGATGGACCCAAAAATATTTATATAAAAATTGTGTTGCGTTTTCATTGGCAGTGAGTATATGTAACATTTCTTGTAAATTTGCTCATTTTTCCTGCAAATTTGTGTTACTTGTTAAACTGCAAAAAGTCTTCTCCACAACTTGGGACTTATTCACACAAATATGTAACTTTTTTCTTGTAAATGTATAACTTTTCATAAATTTGTGATTTTTTTTTTTGCTGTTACTAGTTTTTGCTCTTTTGTTTCTTGTCTTACAATGTCTTTTTTTGTCAAAGTTGGTTAAAATAGCTGCATATAATGTATAATAACATGATACTGGAAACAGAACAGCTAAAAAGTTAGTTAATGAGAAAAATGCCTGCAATGCTGCCCACTACAGTGTTTTGAAAAAGTATTTGCCCCCTTCCTGATTTCTTATAATTTTGCATATTTGCCGCACTTTAATGTTTCAGATCATCAAATAAATTTTAATATTAGGCAAAGACAACCCGGGTAAATACAAAATGCAGTCTTTAAATGATGATTTAATTTATTAAGGGAAAAAGTTATCCAAACCTACCCTATGTGAAAAATTAATTCCCTCCTTAACCGAATAACTGGTTGTGCCACCATTGGCGGCAACATCTGCAATCAAGTGTTTGTAATAACTGGTGATGAGTCTTTTATATTTACTGTACATGAGTCTTTTATATCACTGTTGAGGAATTTTGGCCCACTCTTCGGTGCAGAATTGTTTTAATTCAGCCACATTGGAGGGCTTGAGCTTGAGGTCACGACATTCTCCTTCTGGATTTTCTGGTAGAGAGAAGAATTCATGGTTCCCTCAATTATAGCAAAGCCCAGGTCCTGAAGCAGCAAAGCAGCAAAGCAGCCTCAGACCATCATGCTACCATCACCATGCTTGACTGTTGGTATGATGTTCTTTTTATGAAATGCTGTATTAGGTTTAAGCGAGATGTAATGTGCTGCACACCTTCCAAAAAGCTCAACTTTTATCTCATCAGTCCACAGAATATTTTCATAAAAGTCTTGGTGATCATCAAGATTTTTTTTTTTGGCAAATGTGAGAAGAGCCTTTGTTATTTTTGGTCAGCAATGACTTTTACCTTGGGACTCTCCCATAGATGCCATTTTTGCCCAGTCTCTTTCTTACTGTTGAATCATGGACCAGTGCCCAAACTGAGGCCAGTGAGGCCTGCAGCTCTTTAGATGTTGTTCTGGGTTTTTGTTTCTCATCTGTTCTTGAATTTCTTTAAATCGTGGCATGATGTGTGCCTGAGACAGGTCCTTACCACACATTCTCCACGCACGCAGACACTGTAGGCATCCTTGTAAGAGCATCGTGTCCCATCATGCACGAGCACTTTCATGTACGCCACATCTCCGGTTTCCTTTGACTTGCAGTACAAATGGCATCTTTTGTTGGCTACAGAAAAACAGATTAATAAGATTAATTAGATTGTTTCATAATCCTGCACAGATCTTATTTGATTTATTTAAAAGTGTTAAATATATTTTTCACACAGCAATGATATTGTATGGAAAATTAACACCAAATATTGAGCCAAAATAGAAAAAAATTAAAAATTCCTTCTGCCAGCAGAAGGAATTGTGAAATTCCTACACCAACACCGCTGTCTGTCAACCCAGTATCATAGCCATGTGTGTAACTCACACTTTGGTCAACTACAGGAGACCTTGTAACTTTCACATTTTCTCCCTCCAATGCAAAGCCATTTCACACGGTGTATCTGCCTTCCCTACTGTCATCATTAGTGAGACTGCTGCTGCACAGCCTGAGGAGCTCGGTGGAGAATGGTGGGAGGCTGTCTGTGTCCATTGTGCAGCACTCTTATTACTGCGTAATTAGGGTTAAGCTAATGTAGGCTGATCAGCTTATTTTCAAACATTATCAAAATGTAACTACTTAAAACTTCACCAATAGAAGGTAGGGCTGGGTTAAAATATCTCTATATTTTAAAATGTATTGATATATTCTCATCTGTGACACAGGATGAGCCACTACCGTTTATATCAATACTCTCTACGCTCTCCTCTACTCAACTTCAACCCACTCTGCTTCTTCCCCCTTTGAACACATAACCACCCCTCCCCCACGTATACAACTATTTCAGCTATTTGCTGGTGATTTTTACCAACATAACTTATTCAACATCATTTGTAGTTCACATAACACACACAGTTTTTTTGTATCAAGATGCTGAATAATTATATCGAGATATGATTTTTGGCCCAGCCCTACTATAAGACACTGCTTCCACTACTATCACTACTTTCCTTGACTAGAGTTACTTTCACAACCACTAGAAAGTAAAAGTATTGCAAAAAGGTTTGCATAAATTGTCACAAAGACAGAAAAAGCCACATTTGCATGTGTATTACACATTTTCTAAAGATGGATAAATGAGCAACATACAGATTTTTGCTGTTGCTGCAAATCTCAATGATTAGTTGAACCAGTATGTTTAACAAAAAAAGGGGCATTTTTCCTCGACAGTGTAGTCCTATTTACCCATCTGGAGTGATTTGGTGTCAGCTGCAGAGTTTTGACACGCATGGTGGAGAGATGTTTGCCTTACACTGAAAATAATGTAATAAATACAACGTTATGTCACAACATCAGTTATCTCAGAGCCCTGTAAACTAAGCATGTGGGCATCCACAACACAACAGTGGAGAGGAAGAACTTCCTGTTAACAGCAGGAGAGCTTTGGCAGGACCAGATTCAGGAAGCAGAAGACATCTGCCCACACCCAGGCTTCAGGCTGCACTATAATAAAAACTAAATGAACAGAATAGAATAGGCTTTATTGTCAGTGCACAGCTGTACAGTACAACGAAAAAAAACGAAACACTTGCCTTATGGTGCCTAAAGGCAGAAGTCATGAGCTAGCAACTTAAATCCACATTCTCACATAGGAATGATTTTTCTTTTACCAGTCACATTCAGTAATGAAAGTGTGCAGCTCTGTATCAGTACACCCCCGAGGAGTGAGACAATCAGTGTTTACATCCTATCTCGCTGTCACCAGCATAACCTTCCTGCCACAATGCTGAACTTTTTATATGCAGATTTTTAAGCCTTCAACAAGGCCAGGACATTTGTTATGCGGTTCTATTAGATATAGGCAGATATCTCTGCAGGCAATAAGGTATCTCTGAAGCATGAAGACCTCTGCCAAGACAATGTAAGCAGCTCAGAGAAACTATGTATGGTAAATGTAATATGTAGTGAACACCCTAAGTTCTGTTAGGAACTGGGGAATAAAACATGCTAAATTATCCTGGATGTAAAGGTAAGACACAAGTTTCGCCTGTCCCATTGGTCTGAAACCTACGGCGCCAAAGTCACATATACGTATTGTAGCTCTTTTGACCATCACTGAGAGATCACTGAGATTGTTGAGGGGTCAGTGAGAGTTTGTTGAGAGGTCACTTCCCTTTGTTGATCATTGAGAGATTGTTTTGGACTGAGTCAAAATGCTCTCTCCACTGTGTAGATCGTGGAGACCACTGGAAGATCATTGAGAGATCATGGCAATTGCTGATAGATCATTGAAAGATCATTGAGAGATCTGGTCATTTTTTCATCTTTCAGTGATCTCCCAGAAATCTCCACCCCTGTGTAAAGGGGGCAGAAGAGGACTGAAAACCTCTCAAATATATATAGTGTAAAGTATATACTTATACAACAGCTAGTTCCGACTGAGCAATATTATTGGACAATAGTGATTACAGGCATTACTATATTCCACGATAATTGCCCTCCAACGTTTCACTGGAAATGCATCACTCCACTTCAAAGGTGTTCCAGTAACCGTTACTTACTAACAGTAATTTACTGTCAACGCTCAGTGAGAATTGCAATATTGTCTTGGATACCTTGATTTCCACAGTGAGGCACTGTTTGAAAATAAATCTTGCCTCCTTGACCCGGAAGCCCCACCCTTTTGAAAAAAAAAACTTTATTCAGTTTACAAAGCCTACCTTTGTTTAAATGTTGTTAAGCTATTTCACATCTGTTTAAAAAATGGGCAGTGCTAGAGTTGGATTTATTGCCTCAATTAACAAACCACAATACATTGGTGGTGATGATGGACTCTTTGTGTCATCTAAAAATGCCAAGAAAAAAATGAGCAAAGTGTGCCAAAGCCGAATTGCTAGCATGCTAATGAGCCACCAGTTTTGGCCACTTTTCAATCTCCGCCCTTCTGTGATACCGACTCAACAGGTGACCAGTATGTTTTATAAACACTGACTTTTGTACTTGACAATATTTAATTTGTTTACATGTGTGTGAAATGACAATAGACATCTTCATGCTGATTGAGATGTTTAGCAACAGTTACTGGCTACATTTAGAAGGGACTATTTTTTTTTCTCAGCTGTGCAAAATATGTGGTTAAACAAATCATAATACTGTTGTATGAAAGCAATATTACACTCGAGCTCATTGCGGTATCATGAATATTTTAACTGATGGAGCTAAATGAAACAGTCATCGTCGCCCCCGACAGACTGCTATGATGATGATAATGATGATTCATAGTACGCCCTCTGGTACGACGAACCACTGCCAATTAAAATATTCATTGATCCTGCACTCACGCTTGTGTAATATATACTATACAGTGGGGAAAATAAGTATTGAGCACATCAACATTTTTCTCATTAAACATATTTCTGATGGAGCCATTGACCTGAGATATTTGAATTGTGTTCACAAAACAAGTTATATTTAATAAAGTGGAATGGCACAGGGAATAAGTATTGAACACATGAAGAAAAAGAGGCGCAAAAAGGCATAGAAAGCAAATAAACCAGCTGAAATCCATCTGAATTTAGGAAGCCATCCCATCCCCCATCAGTGAAAATTAATTTCAGCTGGTTAAGTCCTGACTGGTAGCCTTTAAAAAGGTCTGTGAATATCAGATTGTCACACCACAAAGAACTCATGATGAGTAGAAGCAAAGAGCTCTCTCTAGACTTTCACAGCCTTATCGTTGCAAAACAATGATGTCATTGGTTACAGGCACATTTCTAAACTGCGGAATGTTCCAGTGAGCACTGTTAGAGCCATCAAGTGGAAAGCACATCATTTTATCATAAACCGGCCATGACCAGGAGCTTCTTGCAAGATTTCTGACCGAGTCAACAGAATTATCAGAAGAGTTATCCAAGAGCCAAAGACCACTCGTGGAGAGCTCCAGAAAGATCTGGAGTTAGCAGGTACTGCTGTTTCAAACAAAACAATGAGTAATACACTCAACCAACATGGGCTCTATGCCTGCTTACTTTGCAAGACTCCATTTCTGAAGAAAAAGCATGCTGAAGCTTGTTTAAAGTTTGCTGAACAACATTTGGGCAAGCCAGTAAAATACTGGGAGAATATAGTCTGGTCAGATGAGACCAAAATTGAACTTTTTGAATGCCACAATACACAGCATGTTTGGAAGAGAAATGGCACTGGACATCAGCCTCAAAACACCATACCAACAGTGAGGTTTGGAGGTGGAAGCATCATGGCCTGGGGGTGTTTTTCAGCACATGGTACAGGCAGACTTCATATAATTGAAGGAAAGATGAATGGACAAAAGTACAGAGACATCCTTGATAAGAACGTGTTGCCATCTGCCAAAATGCTGAAGATGAAATGAGGGTGGACATTTCAGCAAGACAATGATCCCAAACACACAGCCAAGAAAACTCTCAACTGGCTCCAGTGAAGGAAAATAAAGCTTCTAGAATGGCCCAGTTAGTCACCTGACCTGAATCCAATTGAAAATCTATGGAACAAACTGAAGGTCAGAGTTCATAGAAGACACCCACGGAACATTCAATATTTGAAGATTGTGTGGAAGAATGGGCTAAAATCACTCCTAAGCAATGCCTGCACCTAGTTTATCCATACAAGAGGCATCTGGAAGCTGTTATTACCAACAAAGACTTTTCTACTAAATATTAAATTAATTTCACCAAGCGTGTTCAATACTTATTCCCTGCGTCATTCCACTTTATTAAATATAACTTCTTTTGTGAACACAGTTGCCTTGATTTCTTTGTATGTATGGATTACTTGGGTTACACCATATTCCAGCAGCCCAACAAACTGAAGACAAAGTGTTAACACCCTCTGTCAAAACACTGGCCCCTGCTGGACTACATCATCGTCAGGTGTGTCAACCTCCGAGACGTGACCATCACACGGATTTTACGCAGTGTTGAGTGTTGGACCAACCACTGCCTTGTCCGCTCCACCCTCTGCTTCAGGCTGCAACCCCCTGTCCGCAGACAATGAAACACATCAACCGCGGGGTGCTCAGAGATCCTTCTAAGTGCCAAGAACTTCAGCAAAGCATCTCTGTCGCTTTGGACAGTAAATCTGACAATCTTCCTGCCCAAACTCTGACGGATGAATGGGACACTCTTGCTTCCATCATTATAAACACCACCACATCTGCCCTAGGTCACACGTTGCATTGTTATAAAGACTGGTTTGATAATCACAACAGCGAGATTCACGAGCTTCTCAAGAAGAAAGATGCAACACATGATGCCACAGTTCACAACCCATCATACTGCGTTCCCAGTTCATGGAGCTGCATTCAACCGTACAATCACATCTTCGACAGATGCAGGATGAATGGTGGAGGAACAAGGCCTGTGAGATACAGGGCCTTGCTGATGCCCATGACCTCCATGGTTTCTTTGATGCAGTACAAACCATCTATGGGCCGATCAGAGGCTCTACCATCCCGGTGCGCTCAGCTGACGGTACCACACTCATCAAGGACCAGCAAGGCATTGTAACCCGCTGGGCTGAGCACCTCAGCGAACTGTTAAATCGCATAAATCCTGCTGACCCAGATGTGATCAACCGCCTGCCATCTCTTCCTACAATCACTGAAATGGACTTGGCTCCATCCTTTGATGAATGTCAACGAGTGGTCAAGAATGTGAAGAATAACAAGGCTGCTGGAACTAAGGGCATCCCAAGTGAGATTTTGAAGTACGGTGGTGCCATCCTTCTCCAGCGTCTGCATCGGTTCATACTTGATGTCTGGGAAGCCAAGTCCCTCCCTCAGCAGTGGAATGATACAAACATCAGCATGATCTATAAGAGAAAGGGAGACAAGTCCATCTGTGGGAATCACCATGGTATCTCGCTACTTTCGGTTGCAGGTAAAGAAAGTCCTGGCTCGGATCATGCTGACTCGGATCCTTACCTCAGTCGTCGACACCATTCTGCCTGGTTCACAGTGTGGTTTCAGAAAGGACTGCAGCACCATGAATATGATCTTTGTGTTGTGCCTCCTTCAAGAAAAGTGCCGGAAACAGCACCATGACCTCTACGTTGGATTCGTGGACCTCACCAAAGCTTTTGACACGGTGAATCGGGAGCTTCTCTGGACAGTCTTGTCCAAATGTGGCTGTCCCTCTGGTTTCATCAGTATCCTCTGTGAGTTCCACGACAGTATATTCGCCTG
The DNA here is from genome assembly GCA_020510985.1 of Pholidichthys leucotaenia. Lineage (NCBI taxonomy): Eukaryota > Metazoa > Chordata > Actinopteri > Cichliformes > Pholidichthyidae > Pholidichthys > Pholidichthys leucotaenia. Next base: position 434,187,955 of record CM035838.1, on the reverse strand, counting down.
TGTCATCGTAGGCGGACTCCAGTCTGACCCCTTCGAGATCAAAGTCGGCATAAAACAGGGGTGTGTCCTTGCTCCTGTACTCTTTAATATCTACTTGATGGCAGTTACCTTGCTTTCAAGGCAACAGCTGAAGATTCATGATGGTATCCCCTTTCACTATCACCTCAATGGGAGTGTCTTCAATCTCCAGTGGCTTAAGGCACACACCAAGACCCGGTCTGCAACAGTTTTCAAACTATAGTATGCCGATGATGTTGCTTTCGTTAGTCACAGTGCTCCTGGTCTGCAGCACATGCTGTCTACCTTGGTTTCCATGTATGCCAGTGCCGGTCTAGTCGCAAATGCTCAGAAAACTGAGGTTCTTCACCGGTGTGCTCCCAACACCATCCATCACCCTCAAACTACCTTCAAGGTCGGTGATGACGTCCTGCACCAAGTTGACAACTTCACCTACTTGGGTACTATCATCTCGTCATCTTGCTCCATTAATGATGAAGTCCAGAACTGGATCAGGCAAGCAACTACCGCCTTCGGCAGACTCTCTTCTAGGGTTTTCCTAAATCACAACATCACCATCTCTACCAAGGTCGCGGTCTACCAGGCCATAGTAATCTCTTCACTTCTGTATGCCTGCGGGTCCTGGACCCTGTACAGGATGCGCATCCGATGCCTACAAAAGTTCCACATCTGATGTCTGCAGAAGATTCTCGGTCTCACATGGACTTCCTCCACGTCACCATTCTTCAGACAGCTGGTTGTGTGAGCACTGAGGCACAGATCATCAAGACGCAGCTTCATTGGGTGGGACAAGTCCGTAGGATGCCACAGGATCAGTTGCCCCGTGAGATCCTCTATGGAGAGCTTTCCACCGTATGACGTACAGTTGGTGGTCAGCGGAAGCGGTTTAAGGATAACCCGAAAGCTTTACTGATGAAATGCAACATCTTGCCTTCCAGCCTGGAACAGTTAGCTGTTGATCATTCCACCTGGCATTCTACCACCAATCAAGCTGTTCAGTTCTTTGAAGACTGCCGCACACATACTATGGTGGATCACCACATGCAGCAATTCAACCCTCCACCCGGAGATGGTATTCCTTGTCCAACCTGTGGACGCAGGTGTGCCTCTGCATTTGGACTACGTAGTCATCAACACAGCCACCAGTGACATCCCCAATGCAACAACGGATGTAGGGCAGCAGAGAAGACGTTGTCATCGCATTATCGATGGACAACCAAAGAGACTGATATCTGGTGAAAATCTCAGGTCATTGGCTCCATCAGAAATATGTTTAATGAGAAAAATGTTGACATATTCAATACTTATTTTTCCTGCTTTTTATACACGGTATAGTACCTCTTTGGTACCTCTCAATGATCCCTCAGAAATCTCTCCTGGTCTCTCAGCAATCTGTCAAGGATCTTTCAAAGATCTTTACAGACTGCCATGAAAATCATCCAACAATCTTCCAAACATTCACACAGAAACAGCTTTTTATGAGGCTTTAGGAGATTGTTAAGAGATCAAGTCAGTTTCTGATCTCTCAGTGGTCACCCAGTGATCTCCCTCTGTGTAAACACAACTCAAGTAACTTTTGAAGTGGATGACTTAGTCTTTCTGAAGTATTTCTTCTGATTACTACTAAGTTAAAATAGTAAATTTATGAAAAAGATATGACTAATGTTGATGGGTCAATTTATACTTACGTTATACTCAATATTGCTCATCTTGATATTTTAAATTTGTAATTGTTTGATTATGGTTGTGATTTAAGGGAAAAGGCTATCCAAACCTATCTGGCCCTGTGTGAAAAAGTAATTGCCCCCAAAACCTAATAACTGGTTGTGTCACCCTTGGCAGCAACAACTGCAATCATGCATTTGTGATAACTGGCAATGAGGAATTTTAGCTCTCTGTTCTTTGCAGAATTGTTTTAATTCAGTTTGATAATTTGAAACATTTAAGTCAAACAAAAACATAAGCAATCAGGAAGGGGGCAAATACTTTTCACTGCACTGTAGAAAAGTAACTGGATGGTTGCAGGCCCTCAGTTCTGCAAAAAAGAAATCATTAAAACTGAGCTTCTGATTCCTACCTGAGCGACCAACAGGACAACAGCGATTTGTATTTGCTACCACCACTTCGAAATTTAGCATTTTTACCTCCAAATATGATTGCAAGGAAACAAATGGCAAGAGCCTGTATGAAAGTCACTTGAACCTTTTTTGTACCTCATTCTCAAAATGATTTTGATTACATTAGAACTTTCTACCTTCTACAGAACACTGTGTTGGCAGTTTTACTCACAGGCCCCTAGTAGTGTCTCTTCCACATGTCTGAATTTCAAAAACTGCACCTACAGCTTTTGTAGCTGCATGATTCATCCATCAATATGACACACAAGGATAGAACACAGATAACACAAAATGAAAGCATGAGACAGAATTACACGTTCAACACAACTAGAAGTGGCTCGCTTGCACAAAAGAATATGTCCAACATGCAGAGCGGCTGGGAACGGCCGTCTTTTGAATTCAAGATAACTTTTTCCATTTTTCTGGCTGAGTCCAGATCCCTTGCCCTTGCTGGCTTTCATTATGGTTTTCACAAATAAAAAGAAAAGCAGCGGCCTCAAGCTGAAACAAAGCAAAGAAAGTTGACATCTCTCTGGCTCACCATCAGGATGTTCGTAGGGCAGCCAGTGATGCTTGGCATTTTGGAACTCAAAGTGAGCATTGCGGAGCTGGCACTGCTGGGCTCTAAAATCTTCGAAGTGCTTGGGACAGTCATCTGTGTTACACAGCTGGTACTCATAGTTTACTCCTGGGCAGTCCTGGCCGCCATTGGAGGGCCTGAGGGTGAAGGACAGGGATCAACTTCAAACGTAGAACATTGCTATGAGGCTTTGAAAAGTAGAAAAGATTCATGTTAAAAGCCACACACACTTTAAAAAAATTCAAAAAACTGCAAATATTTCAGTCAAACTCTTTAAATTATATGTCTGATAGAGTAGAGTGACATATTTGGTTTGTCTATAGGATGTTAGTATTTAGGAACTCTGTAACGTTTGGGATAAAGATGCATTAACCCTCTGCTCCACAACTTAAAATTACAAATCTAAAAGTCAAAGAACATTAGTGAGCAAGCTCACATATCCCAGACATCTGCATGTTAATGACCCCTAGGGAGACTTCATCAACATAAAACGGCCAGGAAAAAAAATAAATCCCCCTCCCCAAAAATATAACCCCTCATTTGAGTCAAAGCTTCTGCATAACTAAGAAGTCAATGTGATCAGAAATGTAGAAGCTAGAGTGGTGACAACATACTGTCAAATGACAGAATGAAGGGACAAATGAAGGGACAAATGGACAGACGGGTCAAGAACATTATACCCTTAGCAACTTTGTGTGGGGTACAATTAGATGGGATTAATGGGGATCCAAACATTTTTGTTCTTAGCACCCCATGTGTTCATTAGGTGAACCACAGACCCAGTCTAGCTGTTCGCAGTGCCTCCATGTCCATTCTCCTCCACTGGTCGAGAGCAAGGAGCAGCAATCTGTTCTGTTGAGCACCAAGCTAGAATGCAGGAAATGCCATTTTTATCTAGTCTTTGGTATGAACCAGCCGGGGCTTGAACCCACAACCTCTCTGAGGTTTTAGGTAGGCAGTCTGGGGGTCCGTCATTAATTTCTTAGCAAGTAGCTAAGCAGCCCTAAACAGCATTTCTGCGCTAAAATGTAAATTTCTACCATCAAGACAAAAACCCCAGAGGTTAAAGGTCACATGCCTGCTGCATGGAAAAAGCCAAACAAGCAGGCCTGTGTCCAAGAGGTAACTGAGAAAAAGCAATTTCGTGCCGAGGAAAACCAGTGTGTGTTCAAATAATTAAGTTAGGGGGACTGTGCACATCAAAAAATTGCATCACCTTTCTTCTTTTAAAACCTTGCCCTCCTTGATGTGGACATATGAATGAATGAATGAATATCCTCACAGGTCTGAATGCGGCAGGTAGATTGGTCTGAGGTATCTAAGGTAGGCAGGTGCAAATTGGCCTCCGCAACACGCAGGGGCATAGTGGATAAAATTGTTAATTTGGACCTGCTCTCTTTTCAATCACATTTGGAACAGTAATTTTTTGTTAACACTGCCCCAGCTAGCTAACATTAACGGGCTAACATCATCTCTGGTTGCTGTGGTGGTTGTCCATAAAATAGCATATTCAGTTGTAGGTTTCAAGTCAATTAAATGCAATTTCTGTTATATTAAAACAATTTACGTGACATGAAAGCAATTACAGCAATGCAGTAAAGTAGTTAACCCTGTTTACTTGAAAATCTCTCACTCCCTATTGTGATCCACTTTCCCATTTTCCTGTCAGAAATGAGCAGCCAACTCTAATCATCTGCCACCAGCCACCACATGAATGGTGGCGCCACAAGACGGCCGAGTACACGCATCAGCCATCAGAGTGGTTTGTAGGGAACGTCAAATATTATCACTTCAGGGCTGAAATGTAAATGAGCCTGAGGTCAGAGTACTGCCTGAAGTGACTGAAGCGTAACAGAAATGTGGCTCTGCACACAGGACATTTCGCACTGCTCACTGCTGTAAATTAACATGCGGAGAGAAAACAATCACGGTGTTTTCAGATCGCAGCAGTGCGACATAAGCAGAATAATCTTCAGTTCTGAAGTTTCTGTGGTGTTGTGTTGGAGTTTGCTCATGTTATGGGGTCAATCTGGATATAAAATGGTTTCTTCTGTATCCGGCCTGAAATGGGGGATGGCGAGCCAATCAGGAAAGCCCATCAGGAAGTAGGCACGGTGCGTCATTTTTGCTGAAAACCTGACCTGATCCCTCCAAGAGTTACAGAGGCGACAGAAGAAAATAGGATACTTCTTACTGTTTATGTTAACAAACACACTTTTGAATAAAGTGATAGATTTGATTATATTTTTGAAAAAATGGTTACACAGATCTATAAAATCTAAACAATAATGTCTGGAACTTAACAATGGTATAATAAAGCATTCATATTTATTACTTTGCTGGATATGCCATGTATGCAATGACTGCTTGAAGTTTAATCCTGTGTTCCAAGAGTTCACTCCTTCCCTACAGTATGCCCTATATAGTGAATCATTTTATAGAGTTGTTCAAAATATTTAATGTCAATTTAACTCACTACATAGATGATGCACTCTAAGTAGCGTTTAACCAATTTGCATTACAACATTAGCCAGTGTATCCCTTAATATAATGCTCGGCCTATGGAGCAGTGAGAGGAGAGCTTCATATAAACATAAACTGCCTTGAGGTGTTTTTATTTATTAAAATGGGAAAATTGGTTTGATTTACCATATATTTACTACAAAATACATGTAGGTATTCACTTCCTAACACCATTAATCTGTTACGTTTTATTGTCTCACTGTGATGATGTCATTAAAGCCTGGGTCACAACCGGCCGTGCGCGCTGCTCCGGCCTGTCCGCGTGCAGATTTTGGGCTGAATGACATTTAGAAAAGGATCAGCCTACAACTAAGAAAAACAAGGTGATGTGACGTTAAGCAGACTTGGAACGGCAAAAAAACTGGACTTAAAATGTTTTTATTTGAGCTGTTCGACAGTGATCTTTTCTTCTTCATCATTCAGCTAAAGTGAGTGCCATTTTAGGGATGTATTTCAGTCTGTAAAAACCTCCTTGGTTATAAATTTGATGATTATTTTTATCTATAAGGCTTACTGGTCACAGTGAAAGCCGAAGCCGCTGCAGCGGCACTCTGACGGCAGACCGCCGCTGAGGCTGTCCATCCATAGTGGGGAGAAAAAAGGGCAGCAGTTACAACATGATATTATCTGATACAAATTAATATTTTTTTCATTTTAATATTTTTTTTCTAACAAAAACTAATTTTTCCTAATGAAAATACTTGCAAATCATGAAAAAAAAGTTCATCTAATTTCCATCACAAAAGGGTGCACAGAGGCAGGCAGCATTTGTGTCTGTCTGTTACTTTCCCTCTTCTCCCTGTGTTGGTTTGGCCGGAATATGTGAGAAAATACTGAAATATCCTGTTGTCTTTTTCCAACCTGAAGCTTCTCAGACAAATTTGTCAAAATGCACAGATTAATAAACCCTCGTGACAATACTGTTAAACTAGTTAGTGGATTATTTAGAAAGCATTAAATTTCAATTAAACCGGTCTGCCAGCTCTATTTAATAGTAGAGAAACCCAAAAACGCTGAATGTTTTTGTTCTCATTTTGATTTTTAATTATTAACTTTAAGAACAAGAATACAGATTAAACTCTTGTTTCTGATTACACAGACAAACAACACAATATTACAAGATAAAGTTAAAATAAAAATATTAAATGTGTAAAAATTAACCTGATCTCAGTCGACTTTTATGTTGTCTATGGGCCTGAATTCAAATCTTCCTCCAGGTGCGCACAGACAAGGTGGGAATTAAAGTTGAATACTAATGGTGCAATCCATCAAAATGACGGACCCATCCATCCATCTTCTTCCACTTAATCCTTTTCGGGTCGCCCAGAAAATCACAGCTGACGTACGATATCTAAATTTGTACGGCCAGTTGTGACTGAAGCTTAATGGCCCCAAGGAAATAAATGGTGTAGTGTCCAAAAGCTCAAAATTTTATTGTTATATTGAGCTCACTATGTAGTCCATGACATTTGAATTCACTATATAGGGTGTAGGGAAGTAGGGAATGAGTGGACACTTCAAACACAGCATATAGTGCTGAGTTTGTTCTCTAGCCATGTGCTGCAAAGCCTCTAACGCAACAATCTTTTGCCCCTTTTTTTGGGGGGGGGGGGCAATTGCTTTTACATTTTTGGTTTAGCATACGGCAGACCTGTTGGAGCTGCAATGGATGACTCACTTGGCTACTCATTTTGTACCTTTGAAAAACTCCTGTGTTGCTTTAGCAGTATTTTAGGGATCATTGTTTTGTTGAAGGATGAAGCTCCAATGAGTTTGGCGGTACCTTCTCAAACTGGAGCAGATGAGCTGTCTTCATACACTTCACAGCAGTTATCTTTTGAATCATAACAACTGTACCAGTGCATGTAGCAGCAATAGCAGACATAACCAGCACTTTTCCCCCAGGTGAGCCAGTTTACTTTGGATTGTGAGTACTTCCTTTTTATCACTCTGACATGGGTTCATTTTTGGCCTCATTTGTCCACCAGACCTTTTCTCAGACCTCTGCAACTCTTTTCAGTGAGGAATTCTTTTGTCATAAGTGAGCAGTGGAGGTCTTTCATGGCTGACCGATCTCTTTATGATAATGAACTCATCCGACCATTGTTTCTCTTTAATAATATTTAACACTTGAGTTTAGTAATCCGAATTTAGTACAACTCTTATCCCATGTACAACAATGGGATATACAGACTCCAAAGGAGCTTAAAAGATTAGAAGGAAGTGGAAGTATTTTATACATGCTCTGGCAAAGCAATGGAACACGCTTGAGCAATCGTAATTGTCTGTGAAGGAAAGCCTCTCAAACATTATAGTGCCCAGAAATTAGAGGAACTGCATAAAAGGTGTTGTAATTTCACCGTGGTGGAACCAAAGGTATGTAGATACCTTAATGTTTCATTCTGAACTATGGACTTGAGGCACATCTAAATGATTTGCATTGAAATTGAATGGAGCAGAGGGAAAGATGAAAGAAAAATGCATCGTTTCCCAAATATTATTGACAGTACTCTATATATTAAACATTCAGCTGTGATACCATAAAATTAATATGATGAACAGCGATACTTTCAAAAAAGTATGAAAAGAATTATTCACAAGAACAATAAGCCCTAATTTATGCTGCAGTTTTTTGTTTTGTTCCTTCATATCCCAAAGTGTTGTTGTCCTTCCCTTCTCAGAAGCTGGTTCTTCTGTTGTCTTCCTGTGATTAGTTTATGGTGAAGTAATTGTGTTTTTAGTTTGTTTGTTTGTAGCACCACAATGCATCACTTTTTGTTAAGTGATGGATGGATGTTTGTGACAGCTGTAGAGTTTCTGTCACGATGCATGGAGCCATGTGAAACTGGATGAAGAAATGGAAAGTGTGGCATGTCGAGTGCCATTCTGTCACCTGAGGTAATGTGTCATATTTAGAGAAATGCTTATTCATTGTTTTGCAAAGGAATAAAGATGAAACTACACAATTCTCATATCTTGTTACAAATAAAAAGCTATTTAAGTCTGAAAACAGAATAAAAGCAGAATTATTTTTTTTGCCCAGAGGACAAACATAGCACCACTAAAGTTCTCCTATGAGTAATTTGTATATATCATGCTGTGAGTTTATCCTGTACCATGCAAAGGTTATTTGAGACTGTTTCGTTCTAAAGTGCAGTGACCTGAAACAGAACAACACACTGTATTTCCATGTAAATTAGTAAGCATTAAGAGATTACGGCAGGCACATTTTCATTTCACTTCAGGACACAGTCAGGTTAGCTGCTCCTCCCCATATCTCATTGCATGCCAAAGGAACACAGTGGTGTGAAAATGTGTTTGCCCCCTTCCTGATTTCTCAATGTTTTGTATGTTTGTCACACTTAAATGTTTCAGATTATCAAACATATGTAAATATTAGACAAAGATAACACAAGTAAACACAAAATGCAGTTTTTAAATGAAGGTATTTTTTATTAAGGGGAGAAAAAAATCCAAACCTACATGGCCCTGTGTGGAAAAAGTGATTGCCCCCTAAACCTAATAACTGGTTGGGCCATCCTTAGCGGCAACAAATGCAATCAAGTGTTTGCAATAACTGCTAATGAGTCTTTTATAGCACTGTGGAGGAATTCTGGCCCACTCATCTTTGCAGAATTGTTGTAATTCAGCTACGTTGGAAGGTTTTCGAGCAAGAACCACTTTTTTAAGATCATGCCACAGCATCTCAATCGGATTCAGGTCAGGACTTTGAGTAGGCCACTCCAAAGTCTTCATTTTGTTTTTCTTAAGCCATTCAGAGGTGAACTTGCTGGTGTGTTTCGGATCATTGTCCTGCTGCAGAACCCAAGAGCACTTCAGCTTGAGGTCACGAACAGATGATATTCTCCTTCAGGATGTTTTGGTAGACAGCAGAATTCATGGTTCCATTTACCACAGCAAGTCTTCCAGGTCCTGAAGCAGCAAAACAGCCCCAGAGCATCACACTACCACCACCATATTTCACTGTTGGTATAATGTTCCTTTTCTGAAATGCTGTGTTACCTTTACGCCGGATGTAATAAGACACACACCTTCCAAAAAGTTAAACTTTTGTCTCATCAGTACACAGAGTATTTTCCCAAAAGTCTTGGGGATCATCAAGATGTTTTCTGGCAAAACTAAAATGAGCCTTTATGTTCTTTTTGTTCAGCTGGGGTTTTTGTCTTGGAACTCTGCCATGCAGGCCATTTTTTTGCAGGTCTCTTTCTTATGGTGGCGTCATGAACACTGACCTTAACTGAGGCAAGTGAGGACTGCAGTTCTTTGGATGCTGCTGTGGAGTCTTTTGTGACCTCTTGGATGAGTCGTCACTGCGCTCTTGGGGTAATTTTGGTCCGCCAGCCACTCCTGGGAAGGTTCACCACAGTTCCATGTTTTCGCCATTTGTGGATAATGGCTCTCACTGTGGTTCACTGGAGTCCCAAAGCTTTAGAAATGGCTTTATAACCTTCTTCATACTGATAGCTCTCAATTACTTTGTTTCTCATTTGTTCCTGAATTTTTTTTGAATGTCTAGCTTTTGAGGATCTTTTGTTCTACTTCACTTTGTCAGGCAGGTCCTATTTAAGTGAATTCTTGATTGAGAACAGGTGTGGCAGTAATCAGGCCTGGGTGTGGCTTGAGAAATTTAACTCAGCTTTCCAAAGATGTGATAAACCACAGTTAATGTTATGACCCGAGCGCTAATGTTATTTGCACTCGGGCTATTCCTGTCAGGTCTTGACAGTGGTGTTATTATTCCGGCTCTCTGAGCTCTTATTGTGACAGCGCTCGGGAAGGCTTCCGCTCAGCTGTCAAGACCTGAACAGCTGTTCTGCATTTGCGGTCGTTAGCGGCCGGCTTCTTAAGCCGACGCCAGCGGCTGCATCCTTGCAGCAGTGTCCGTCTCTGATCGTCGGAGCGATCATGCTATATGGATTGTACTACATTGCCCGTCTGTGGTGTGGCCGTCTTATCCTGTGGACCCGTGAGTGAGCTTGTTAGCCTTACGTCTCCCTGTGTGTAGACTTGTTGTGCCATAGCCTCAGCGGCTTGTATTATTGTGATTTCACCGTGAATAAAGACACTAACACAACTCTCTGGTGACGGTGTGGCGTCTTATGGTGGCTCACGAGGGCCACCACATGACAGTTAATTTATGTTTTAACAGAGGGGGCAATCACTTTTTCACACAGGGCCAAGTAGGTTTGGATTTGTTTTTTACCCTTAATAATAAACACCTTCATTTAAAAACTGCATTTTGCGTTTACTTGTGTTATCTTTGTCTAATATTTAAATTTGTTTGATGATCTGAAACATTTAAGTGTGACAAACATACACAAAAATGAGAAATCAGAAAGGAGGCAAACACTTTTTCACACCACTGTATAAATAAATGACTAGCCAATTAAAAAGCTGAATCAAGGAAGGGTGGACTTAAAGTAAAGAAGCGAAAGAAAAAGGAACTCTGGGGCTGCACCAAAACCTAGCTTCAGATAAATCTCAGAGGGCGGCACGGTGGAGCAGCGGTTAGCACTGCAGCAGCACAGCAACTCACCGTTGGTCATGGGATCCCTGGTTTGATCCCAGCCCCTGACCAACAGTGATCTGTGTGGAGTTTGCATGTTCTCCCCGTGTCTGCGTGGGTTTACTCCGGGAGTTCTCCGGTTTCCTCCCACAAGCCAAAAACATGCAGGTTAGGTTAACTGGAAACTCTAAAAGTGGCCCTAGGTGTGAATGTGTGTACGAATGGTAAAGGGATAGCGCCGTACCGTTGCTGCTTCATCCATCCATCCAGGTGGATGCCCTCAATTTCCCCTCTGGGGATAATTAAAGTATACAAAAAAAAAGTATAAAAAAGCAAATCTGTTCTATTTGTGTACCCACATTTACCTTTAACCTTAAATATGAGTCAATGTTGCCTCATTTCTGCCGTTAACTCTGCAAGAAATGATCAGATTTTGAACTGAATGGTATATGAAGATGGGGTAGTGTCTTATACATCCGGAGAATCAAAGAAATAAGACTGACATTAAGTTTTGTCTGTGTAAGCAGGACTTTAATGTAGGCCTACTCTTCTGCTGTCTGTCAGCGTCATGTCATGATGTCTGATTAGCATCACCAATACACATTGCCTACTACTACCACACCAAATGATCGTGGTTAGCATAGACATATACTGTATATCACTAAATCACCCACTCATCCATCCATCCATTGTTTTTCTACTGCTTTTCTGGGTGTCCAGGTAATGGAGGTAGCAGTTCAAGGAGAGAAGCCCAGACTTCCCTCTCCCCAGCCCCCTACTTCAGCTCTTCAGAGGGGACACCAAAGTGTTCCTATGCCAGCTGGGAGACATAGGGCTGTATTACAATGACACGGTCCATCCAATCCAATGTGCCCCCGCCCATCCCTTAAATGTAGAGGCGCATTATCTAAAGTGAAATCTGATCATGACGACTTGCTTAAGATGAGTTTTGCGCTGGCCAAAGGGGATGTGTATGAGTGAAAATGCATGTGATAGTAACCCTGCTTGGTAATTAGGAAGATATCAATTATAGTGGATGCCCAGTTAGTTATTTTAGAGAGAACAAACGGGTAAGAGATAATGCTGGGCTGAAAAATCAGCTGAATGGTTTAATGTAGTGCACATGAATGCAACACACAGACATGAATGGGTTTGAAACTTCAGGAAAACAGGATGATGCCTGTGCAAACTTTCATAAAATGGAAAGATCATTAACGGTGGCGTGGAAGTCGCTCCTGGCCCATGGGAAGTTGGAAGGCTCCCTCTCCTGTTGCTTTTGCCAACCGAAGGTCTGTATTCACCAGGCTGTCGAGCATTCGGTTGGCACCCTGTATTTTTGGTGGCCAATCCAATCATTGCATTATTCTGTATTGAGTGGAACTGAACTGAATTTATTGGACTTGTTATTTTGGGTGAACTAAAATAAACTCGTCACTCTCTACTCCTGCTAATGGGTTTCACTCTCTCTCTCGTGCGCCGTGTTATGGCGCACGGAGGTTTATGACGCATCTATCGTTTCATAGAATACGCTATTGTTTATGTCGTGATTTACAATGCACATACTCCTGCTTCTTCAGCAAAGCTCCTCACATACTACTTGTCAGTGCCCCGCTTCTCTCCCACAGTGCGCGCAGCGTAACAGGTGTGTGGTGGGTGGCTAGGCTTCAGTCCGGTGGTTGCTAACTCCACACTATTGGTTTGGTTAAATAGCTCCTACCCTTGTTTGCCAGGGATGTGGGACTGTTTTCCATCATGTTGCGTCAGAGAGGATGGTCCGCTAACCTCATTTTAATAGGAGGTAAGTGACGTTTATACTATGTCTAATTATAAAACAGCAAAAGCTAAATGACGATGCTAAGTTGAGCTAATTGGAAACATTATAGTGTATCAGACCATTGTTTCTTTGATTTCAATTACTGCTGAGTTTCTTAGTTTTGTCTGAAATTTTTTTTATTAAAGCTTCAAAAGTGTATGATGGTGGCACATACACACAAAATAAATAATAAATTAATTAAAATGGGTCGGAGGAACAAGTTGGCTCTTAATGTAATTTATTTGATTTCTTATAATTTTAATTAGTCAAGTAGTGATAATGAATACAGTTAAAGTCATCACATGTATTTTATTACATTACCTTTTGTGTCTTTGATCTTCAGATCATGACCAATCTGAAATATTTTTACTAAGAAGCAAACAGGTTAAATCAGGCCAGAATGGCAGTCATCAGGCTGCAGGTCTACACTTAAATTCTCATTGATTTAAACTAACAGCTCATTTATATCTGTAGACGGCAGGGATGGGTAATTTTCTCATTTTCAGACTTTTTTATGTTATGTGATTTTTTGCTATTCTCCTTCGGCTCAGGAAATATTTATTAACTTATTAATCTTTACTTTTTACTCATATGAAAAACTCAGATTTGTAAGAATCAAGTCTCAAATTATTATTTGATAATATGTATTAAAACTCTTTTATAACACTGCAAAATTATGAAGGGAAAAATGTACATGTAAAAACAATTAAAAAAAGAGATGGTCCTTATGTGATTATCTAAACTGTAGAATTTACATAAAATGTACAGTATGTCATTATATATATACAGTATATATATATATAATTATTGTGATATAACATTACTTATATCATGATATGAAATTTGGTTAAATCACACAGCCCTATTGATGTGCATGCGATTGATGCCGTCAATTTCCCCTCTGGGGATCAATAAAGTATACAAAATTATGTGCTGCCACACGTCTTTGAAATGACTCTCCACCTTCCAGCGCAAAGCGGGCGCACTGTCTACTAGTAATTAGATGGTGTGATGCAAAGTATAAAAAACAGACAATGTGCTAACAGAACCTAACAAAAACACTGGTGTACGGTGGGAAGTCTGCCGCAAAAGTCCGCTGATGACCGTTAAAATAAGGCCCTAAGGCTCTGAAACCTAAGGCTCTGATAACAAGCTTGATGATCCCTCTCCTCTTTTGTCTGAAAGATACACGTCCGTGATTTCCCAAAAGAATTTCAAATTTCAATTGCTCTAACAACAGAACAGCTAATCACTTTGTCGCGGTACTTTTTAAATAAGCTTTGTGCTCAGAGAAGACGTTTCTGGTTCATGTTTACAAATGGCTTCTTCTTTGCAGACCTTAACCCGCAGTTAGTGAAGGCATGGGGAACTGTGTTCATCGACAGAATTCTGGAAGTGTTGTTGAGCCCACACAGCAATTTCCATGACAAAATCATGTCTCTTTTTAATGCAATGCTGCCTGAGAGGCTGAAGATCACAGGCATCCAATATTGATTTTTGGCTGTGCCATCTATAGTGCATAATATCAAACTATTTTCTTTAGATGTACTGTAGATGATGATGATAGATAATAAGATGATGCCGTACTTTTAAATTGAGGAGCATTTATTCTGAAATTGTAATTATTTGGAATTATTTGGAATACTTAATTTTAATTAATTACTTGGAATTATTTTTGATCAAGATCTGTCCTCACATATTAAATTTGTTTCTAAGACTGCCTTCTATCATTTGCATAATATTGCCAAGATTAGGAGCATCTTGTCTCAGAGTGATGCTGAGAAACTGATCCACGCTTTTGTTAGCTCGAGATTAGATTATTGTAACTCTTTATTATCAGGCTGTCCTAAAACATCTTTAAAAAGTCTTCAGCTGATCCAAAATGCTGCAGCAAGAGTTTTAACAGGTACTAGAAAGAGAGATCATATCTCTCCGGTTCTGGCCTCCCTTCATTGGCTTCCCATAGAGTTTAGAATTAAGTTTAAAATCCTTCTTCTTACTTACAAAGCTCTAAACAATCAGGCTCCTTTTTATTTAAAAGATCTGATACTACCGTATTATCCTAACAGAGCACTACGCTCCCAAAATGTAGGATTACTTGTAATACCTAGAATCTCCAAAAGTACAATGGGAGGCAGAGCCTTCAGTTTTCAAGCTCCTCTCCTGTGGAACCAGCTGCCAATCTGGATTCGGGAGTCAGACTCGATCTCTGTTTTTAAGACTAGGGCTAAAACCTACCTTTTTGATATAGCCTACAATTAGGGAGGGATCATGTGTTTCTGAACCCTCCCTTAGTTATGCTGCTAATAGGTTTAGTCAGCCGGGGGACCTCCAATAATGCACTGGGCCTCACTCCTTTCTTCACTCTCAATGAATTTTTTTTTTTGCTGGTCATTAACATTTGTTTGTTCTCTCCCATAGATTGAGTCCCCATCGTGTTGTTTGCTCTCTACATGCCTGTTCTTTTCTTCTTCTCTGTCCCCTCACCCCCCAGCCAGTCGCAGCAGATGACTGCCCCTCCCTGAGCCTGGTTCTGCTGGAGGTTTCTTCCTGTTAAAAGGGAGTTTTTCCTCTCCACCGTCGCCAAGTGCTTGCTCACAGGGGATCGCCTGATTGCTGGGGTCTTTCTGCAACTGTGGGGGTTCCCCCTACAGTTGATAGTGCTATGAGATGACTGTTGTTGTGAAATGGCGCTATATAAATAAAGTTGAATTGAATTGAAATTGCTTCACCATTTGTAGATGCATTTTTTGGAGACTGCTCAACATTTCCCCATCTTTGCTTCTAAAAGACACTGTCTGTCTAGGGTGCTCTTTTTATACCTAATCATGTTACTGCCATGTCGCCCATTAACTTAATTAGTGGCAACATGTTTCTACAACTGCTTCTTTTTAGTACCACTTTTCCAGCACTTTGTTACCCACGTCCCAACTCTTTTGAGATGTTTTGCTGCCATCAAAATCAAGATGAGCTCACATTTTTCATGTGACTTGTAGATTTAACGCCAATGATGATGTAATGTACCAAGTTACTTTCAAAATCAACCTGTAATTTAAACTAGAATTGTTTATATTGTCACTTACGCAGGATTGTTGCACTGACGTGTCCGAAAACGGACTCCAGCTCCACAGGATCGCGAGCATGAACCATATTTGCTCCAGGAGCCCCAGGCACCATCTTGCTTGACCTGATTGGGGTTTTTCCACATGCAGTGACCTTTGTAGCACCACTACACAAGATGACAGGGTGGGAAGAGATCGGGAAATGAGCCAAACCCATAGGCCTGAATTCTTAGAGTAGGTTAAAACAACACTGTCTGACATGAAGCATGTGGACACGATTTTCCATTCACTCCTGGTGTAATGTGGGTTTATCAAGTAATAGTCAAATATAGAAGAACCTGTATCTCCCCAAACCTCGACTCTATTACCACCTCTTGGAATAACTTGTATACCCATATCACAGCCAAGGGTTCAAATACTTGGTCCTGACATTTATCCATAAAGCCCACTTCTTGTATCGTCACAGACCCGAGAGCTTCACCTCATCTGCAACCTTATGATCATACTAACTGTAAAAGGTGGACCTGTGATATAATATTTATAAATATGTGTAACTATATATAAATGTGCATATTTAGAATGTATTAATAAAACCATAACCTCAGAAGGGATTCATGAAAGCATACTCTGTTATATTTACTGTCAGAGCATAAACAAGTCATGAAACTGTTTATTGTATAATAGTAATAATAATAATAATAATAATAATAATAATAATAATAATAATTATTATTATTATTATTATTATTATTATTAGCAATGCATTTACCACATCCATGTTGTTATTGCTGTGATGCAGGACTTATGAACTTACTTTCCCAGGAGCACACTCTGTTCCATCAAGAGGTGGTCCCTTCTTAGTTTTGCAGAAGTAAGGGTTTTCTGGGTGACTGCACCAAAGCTGTTTGCACGGGTCAAACGTACGAAACTGAAAAACAGAAAAGTAAAGCTCTTAAGTCAAAAGGTCAGCATATGGAAATAGAATGAAACATGAAAAATACAGGTGCTACAGGTGCTACACAATTATATGAGAAACAGGGACCATACCCCCTGAGGACATACAAACCCAATTCCAAGTTGGGATGTTGTGTAAAACGTAAATAAAAGCAACATACAGTGATTCAGTGATTTAAAAATCCTTTTCAACATATATTCAATTGAATACTGTGATGATCGGGTGAGTGTGCTCCCCCTTCCTTTCTGTGGGAGGTTCCTCATCTGTTTCCCAGCTCTGCAGGTCATCAACACACCTGCATGACTGGACGCACCTGCTGCCTCTTCTCTGCCACCGCGTAAAAGGATCTGCTTGTGAACACTTCAGCGCTGGCTCGTTGGGAACTGCTGCCTAAGTATTAGGTTAAGAATTGTGCTACTTGACTTCCGGTTATGGCTGCCACGTAAGACGGACGTGTCTCACTCTGCTCTGCTCCTGGAGAAAAAAATCGGCAAATAACTCTCTCATTTGGGACAGAACGTATCCCAGCGTTTGGGCGAGGATATGTCGGCGAAGCCTAAGGCTGGAAAACCAGGTAAAGGAAAAAGCGAGCCGCCGAAACAGTCCAAATTAATGGACTTTCAGGTCTGTGATGCAGCAAACAAAACTCCATATATGGCGGAGGAGGCTGGCAACGGTGCGATATCTGCGGGGAATGGCGCAGATGCGCTGATGGCTGCCATGAGTTCAATGAGAGCGGACTTTTCCTCTAGATTTGATGGGATTATGACAGCGTTGGAAGGAATAAGAAAGGAATTGGGTGACTGTGTAGAACGAATGGCGCAGATGGAGCTCCGTCTCGCTAGTGCTGAAGATGACGTCACCCGTCTTCAATTAAAGGTGCGCACTTTGGAAAAAAAAAATAAATGTCTAGAAGATAATATTTTGGATTTGGAATCTCGGTCGAGACAGAATAACTTGAGGCTGGTGGGTCTTCCAGAGGAATCAGAAGGTCGGGACGTATATTCCTTTCTGGAAAAGTGGATTCAGGAGGTGCTGGGCAGCGAGGAGTTGCAATCAGCAGTGGTTCTGGAAAAAGCACATCGTATTGGCCCACGGAGAGATAAGGGACCGCCGAGGACCTTAATTATGAAGTTTCTTAGCAACAGAGACAGGATGAAGATCTTCAACGCTGCACGAGCTAAAGGAGAGATTAAACACCAGGACCAGCAGGTGCGGTTCTACCCAGATTTGGCCACAGGAATCCAACAATTGAGGAAGCAGTTTGATCCCGTACGTAAGGAGATGCGCAACCTTGGAATTCGTCATGGTGTAATCTATCCTGCGAGACTGCTGACCACGTATGAGGGCAGAACCCACATCTTCAAGACCCCAGAGGAGGCGCAGGAGTTCATCAAGAAGATCAAACAAGAAGAAGAGACTGGTGGGAGCTAAGCATGAACAAAATATAAGGTAGAATAATTAAGCATTTGCACAGGCATCTGACTGACTTGAAGTAAATAGCAAGTTTACAAAATATAGATTGTATTATATATTAAAAAAAAACAAAAACAAAACAAACAAAAAAAAAACTATGATGTACAAAGTTGTTAAAAATTTTGGAGTTAAGTTGGAAAACTACAGAGGAGAATTAATGTTACGTCATTAAAAGCAGTAGAGTTAGGGTGATTGGGAGGATGAAGAAGGAGTGGCTTAGGCTGTTCCTCGTGGGTGTGGAGCGGTCGATGGCTATATCGGGAGACTGAATTTTTCTTTTGATTTTGGGGGGTTTGCCACAAGTGTGGGAAGGGGGAATTTGTTTGTGTGTAGTTTGTAGGATGAATGTTCAACCACTCATGTTTTTGCTTCTCTGTATGAGCATGTTTACACTGCAAGGTAATCCCAAACTCTCTATTGATCATAAACCAAAGTGTTAATCTTAAT
This sequence comes from Pholidichthys leucotaenia, assembly GCA_020510985.1. NCBI lineage: Eukaryota > Metazoa > Chordata > Actinopteri > Cichliformes > Pholidichthyidae > Pholidichthys > Pholidichthys leucotaenia. The sequence continues at coordinate 434,169,437 of CM035838.1, read as the reverse complement.
TTAGCTTCATGGAATTGCAGAGGTCTACAAAATTTAAAAAAACTTAAACAAGTTATGAATAAAATAAACGACATGGGTTCAAAAATTGTGTTTTTACAAGAAACTCATCTAATAGAGGAGGATATAAAAAGAATGAGGAGTAGATGGCAAGGAAGTGTCTTCACCTCATCATTCTCATCCCGGGCCAGGGGAGTTATGACTCTCATACATAAATCAGTCCCTTTTCAAGTGAAAAATGTAATTGGAGACAAACTTGGAAGATATGTAATCATTCAAGGTTCTTTGCTATTAGAAAATATAAATCTTGTGAACTTATATGGTCCCAATATAGATGACCAAAAGTTCTTTGCTAATTTATTTCTTATTTTATCATCACTTACAGGGCAACATATAATAGCAGGGGATTTTAATTGTACATTGAATCCAGGTATAGATAGATCAACAGGACTGGATTGTACGCACAATGGATGTAGGATGACTATTAATCATTTTATGAAAGAATTGAGATTGTTAGATATATGGAGAGAAATGAAACCACAAGTTAAAGCCTATTCTTGTTATTCCAGTACCTACAAGACATTCTCACGTATTGATTATTTTTTGATTTCCACAGAATTAAGATCCAAGATTCAAAACTGCTTTTATGATAACATCGTGATCTCTGATCATGCACCCTGTTGTCTAATATATGTAGATAAAAAATTGACAAAGGAATCAGGTAGATGGCAATTTCAGCATAAATGGCTTCAGGATGAGGAATTTGTCAAGTATATAGAAAAACAGATAGACGAGTACTTTGACATCAATACCACGCAAACATCAGCATGTGTAAAGTGGGAGGCTTTCAAAGCTTTTATTAGGGGACATATTATTAGTTATACAGGATCAAAATCTAAGAAGACTCGAGAGGAGAGAGCTAAATTGGAACATAAAATGAAAAGTCTTCAGGAAAAAGTGTATGCAGGAAGTGATCCAAGGTTGGAGAATGAATTACTGATTTTGAGAGCTGAATACGACAAAAAATCAGCGAATAGAGCTGCCTCGAGTTTTCTAAGATTGAAACAATCTTTTTATGAACAAGGTGAAAAATCAGGAAAATTATTGGCATGGCAGATTAAACAATTAGAAATTAAAACACCAATTACTATGAAAAATTATATGATACTAAAAATGAATTTGATTTAACAAAACTAAATGGGTTTTTGAACGAACTATCTATACCGTGTATTCCAAATGAAAACAGGGAGATATTGGAGTCTAAAATTAGTCAAGAAGAAGTTGGGCTAGCCATTGATAATATGAAATCAGGAAAAAGTGCAGGACCAGATGGTCTTCCAGTTGACCTTTATAAAAAATTTAAGAATAAATTAATAAAACCTTTTTTGGAAATGGTTTTAGAAGCATTTCAAAATAATAATTTACCATCATACATAAATAATGCCTTAATTATACTGCTGCCAAAACCAGGTAAGCCCTCTAATAAATGTGAAAATATGAGACCAATAAGCCTATTAAACGCCGACCTTAAGATAATCTGTAAAATTTTAGCAAGACGAATACAAGAAATTTTACCAAATATTATTAATCGAGATCAGAATGGCTTTATAAAGGGAAGACAAGGCTTCCATAATGTAAGAAGACTATTTAATATTATTTATTTTAATAAAGAAGCACCGGATACAGCTCTCCTATCACTGGACGCCGAAAAGGCCTTTGATAGAGTTGAATGGCCCTTTCTTTTTGAAGTCCTACAAAGGTTTGGACTTGGAAATAATTTCATAAAATGGGTTCAAATAATATACAATAATGCTACAGCAGAAATCCTAACAAATAACAATATTTCAAAACCAATAAAAATCAATAGAGGATGTCGACAAGGCTGTCCACTTTCACCTTTACTGTTTACTATGGCAATTGAACCTTTAGCGATAGCGATACGTTTACATTCACAAATATATGGAATTAAAGTTGGACCAACAGAACATAAAATCTCCCTGTACGCCGATGACATAATTTTGTTTATGTCGAATCTAAAAAAATCAATTCCAACCTTGTTGAATTTAATAAAGAATTTTGGGGAAATATCAGGATATAAAATAAATAAAACTAAATCTTCAATATTAATGCTAAATGAGACCCAGAGAAATTACCCAGCCCCTGAGGTAAATCAATTCAATGTTGTAAATCAGTTTAAATATTTAGGAATCCAAATTGTGCCTAAGCTAGAATCAGTCGCCAGTGTCAACTATGAAGCCTTAATGTCAGATATCAATGAGTTAACTCAGAGATGGATGTCACTACCAATGTCGATGATCGGGAGAATCAATATACTTAAAAGTAATATTTTACCTAAAATACTTTATTTATTTCAATACATTCCCTTATCACCACCTTTAGATTTATTCTCAAGAATAAAAAAAAAGTTAGTGGAATTTATATGGAACAACAGGAGGGCTAGATTACGTCTGTCTTTATTAAATTTACCATTTGATCGTGGAGGTCTGAAATGTCCAAATTTTATGTTGTATTATTGGTCGGCACAACTGAGGTCTATGACATATTATTTTTCATCAAATGATCTCCCTCACTGGACTGAAATGGAATCATACAATTTACCTTTACCTCTTCCCATATTCATATACTCAGATTCGGCAAAAAAATTACAAAAACAAGTTAAAAATCCATTTGTAAAGCATATGATCAAAATATGGTGTGAAGCTAAAAACTATTTAAAAGAACCACAGTTATTGTCACAATTTAGTCCAATATGGGGTAATCAATATTTTAAACCAGGGAGAGCGGACGCTGTATTTAAAGTATGGAATTTAAAAGGGATACAAAAGATTCAGGATTTATATTTGCCATGTGCAGATAACATAATGTCTTTTGAAGAGCTGAGGATCAAATTTAATCTCAATAGAACACATTTTTTTAAATATCTTCAACTTAGAAACTTTATTCGATCAAATCAAAATAAAGCTCTCACTCGACCTATTTATTCATCCTTGGAAAAAATGATGATGAAAGATAGTAAAAGAAAGGGTATTATTTCAGAGTTTTATAACTCATTGACACTATCTTCAAGTGAAAATTCACTGAAAAGATTAAACTACTGGAAAGAAGATCTGCAAACTGAAATTTCAGAGGAACAATGGGAATTGGCTTGTACAGAAGCTCAAACCAAATCAATAAATGTACGCCTTAAATTGATACATTTCAAATGGTTAATGCGGATGTATGTTACACCGGAGGAGTCAAATAAATATAACAAAAATATACCAGATACATGCACAAAATGCATGGAAAGTAAAGGAACCCTATTTCATTGTGTATGGGAATGTAGATTAATAAGAATGTTTTGGGAAGAGGTGAGGGTAACAATTGAAAAAATAATCTCAAAACAAATCATATTGAATCCTAAATTGTTTTTGTTGGGTCTGTACCCAGAAAAGCATAATTTTAATAAAAGTGAAAGAACATTCATAGACCTCAGTTTGCTTAATGCCAAAAAATGTATTGCACTATTATGGAAAAAGACTCATAGACCAGATGTGACTCAGTGGTTAAGACAGATGTTAACAAACCTTCCATTAGAAAGAATAACATATATACTGAAATCAAAGGAAATTGTGTTTGAGAATATATGGAGACCTTTTATTGATTATGTAAAAAATTTAAACATAACTTTTGAAGAAGAAGGTGAATGATGTGTGTGGACCTTGTAAATTCCAAACTGGTGAACATAATATGTATACTTATGTAATGGATTGTCTAGACTAAACAGAGGAGCATTGTTGAAGATTTGATTTTGCTGGTGGTTGTTGGTGTTTTTAGTGCATCTTTTTTTTTTTTTGTAGTACTTTAGTGTTAGTGTTTGATTGTTTGTATCATGTTTGTTAAAAAAAAAAGGTTCAATAAAGATATTGTGGAAAAAAAAAAAAAGAATTGTGCTACTTGGAACTCAGCCTAATTTTCCTTTTCCTTCTCTCTCCCCAGGTGGCAGCCATCTCAGCGGTGCGTCTCTGGGATTGTGGTGCGCTCGCCTGTCTCCTCATCTTCATCTCCATGGACTGTTTCCACCTGGTCAGACTCACCCCAGCTCATCTCCTCTCTACGTTCCCTGCCAGCTCTGTCCTGCTGGCTCCCTCTCCTCCTTGCTGGGTTCCTCTGCCGGGCTCTCCACTCACCTGTTGTAAGATAACTCCTGCTTTTATTCATTATCCCCAAATTGACTCCTCATTCCTAACCAGCTCTCATTTCCCCTTCTTCCACAGGCCGTGTGTTCCCTCTGTGTGTGCTGCTTTTCCTTCCAGTTGTGTTTATTTTCCACTAAAGTTGTGTTTAACATTTTTTACTCCGTGTCTGAGTGACTTCTCTGGTCTTAACTGCCCTGCATGTGAGCTTATCACTTACAGTCATGACAGAACGAGCCAGCCATGACCTAAGCTCAGCAGGCGCTGCATCAGCGGAGCATTCCGCTCTTTACTGGTTGGACGCCACGGAGCGTCAGGTGGCTGTGCTCAATGAGCAGCTGCAAACAATTACTCAGCAGCTGACCACAGTCATTGATCATCTCTGCCAGATGTCTCACTCGGGTTCTCCCTCTCCACCTGCTGTCCCGGCAGCCGCAACCATCTGCCGAACCACTTGCGTCCCTACACCTTCCCCGTTTTGCTTCACATTCGCCTATATCTGCGGCAGGTGGGCGGGGAGTACCCGGACGATGCATCCAAAATCCATTTTATGGCCCTCCTGCTTCGAGACAGGGCTCTCAATTGGGCTCAGTCCATTCTCGATAGCACAGAGGGCCCCAATTATACTTTTGAGTGATTTGTTCCAGAATTTTCCCAGGCTTTTGACCATTCAGAGAGCAAGGGGAATATCGTGAGCCATCTAATGTTGCTCCAGCAGGTGAATCGGTCTGTGGCCGATTTTTCTATGGAGTTCCGGGTCACCACAGCTGACTCCGAGCGGAATGACGTTGGTCTATGCAGTGCCTTCCTCCTGGGTCTGAATTCCAACCTCCATGGCGACCTAGTGGTTCATGCGACCCCCTCCTCTCTGGATGAGTTCATCGATCAGGCGGTCAGTTTGGACAACCGTTAACCGCAAGCGCTTAAAGGCGCAAAAGGCCTTCTCCAGTCCGCCCGTCTTGCGCACACCTCCTCTGGCTACCAACACAGCCAAGCCTGACTCTTCTGCCGAAGCTATGGTGCTGGGCTGAGCCCATTTGACTCCGGAGGAGCACCAGCGAAGGAGGAAAGTCGGCGCATGTATGTACTACGGCTCACTGAAGCATAAACTTTTCACCTGTCCGCTGAAGCCAAAAGACGTGGCCTGTCAGTTGCCGTGGGGGGTCTGGCGGGCAGTAATTCCATTAATCCCCCTGGTAACTTTTCTGTCCCGGTGCTTATTCAGTTACCAGGGGCCGAGAGGAAGGTCTCGGCGTTAATTGACTCATGGGCGGCGTCAGGCATACCCACTACCAAATTGCCTGCCTCACTAAATGTAGCGGCATTATCTGGCTATAGCCTGGCTTCCGTAACCGAGCGCACAGAGCCGGTCTCCGTCCTTCTTTCCGGGAACCACTGGGAGCTCCTTTCGTTTTTATTCCCCCTAGCTCGTCCTCCCTGGTGGTTCTGGGTTACCCTTGGCTGCAGGTGCACAATCCTATAATCAACTGGGCCCAAAATTCAGTTTCTTCCTGGAGTCCCTTTTGTTTAGCCTCCTGCCTCAGTTCAGTTGTGTGTTCACCGTCCCTTCCCATTTCTTCCCCCTGGCGGAGCCACCGGACCTCAGCCTCGTACCCGAGGTCTATCATGACCTTGGGGAGGTCTTTAGCAAGTCAAGAGCTCTTTTGTTGCCACCACACTGCTCTTATGACTGTGCTATTGACCTCCTCCCGGGTGCGTGGTTGCCGTCCAGCTGGCTCTATAGTCTTTCTGGGCCGGAAAGGGAGGTGATGGAAAGCTACATCAAGGACTCCCTGAACGTGGCCTCATTTGGCCTTCTTCAGCTCCTCTTGGGGCAAGGTTTTTCTTTGTCTGGAAGAAGGACGGATCCCTGCGTCCATGTATCGATTACTGTGAGCTCAACACAATAACTGTCAAGGATAGATATCCTCTGCCCCTGATCAACTCTGCGTTCAAGCTTCTTCAGCGCGCACGAGTGTTTTCCAAACTCGACCTGCGTAACAGATATCATTATAAGCAAAGGGGACGAATGGAAGTCGGCCTTCAAAACACATCTGGGGCACTTTGAGTACCTAGTGATGCCGTTTGGGTTCACTAATGTTCCGGCCGTCTTCCAGCGCATGATCAACGACGTCCTCCGCTATATGGTCAATCAATTTGTTTTTGTTTATCTCAATGATATTTTGATTTTTTCCCACACGCCAGAAGAACATGCAATAAATGTCCAGGCTGTGTTACAGCAGCTTCTGGAGAACCAGCTCTTTGTGAAGGCCAACAAGTGCGAGTTCTCCACCTGCTCCACTTCCTTCCTGGGCTTTATTGTTGCCAAAGGGGAGTTGAGGGCTGACCCCGTCAAGGTGAAGGCTGTGCTCAACTGGCCTACCTCGCACTCTCGCAAACAGCTCCAACGCTTCTTGGGCTTTGCTAATTTCTATCAGAGGTTCATTAGAAATTACAGTAGGGTTGCACAGCCTCTAACTCAGCTGATCTCGACTAAAGTGATCTTTGAGCGGTCTGAGGCAGCTGAGTTGGCTTTCACTGAATTGAAAGCCCTATTCTCCAACACACCCATCTTGGCCTAGGTCGAGCCCCAGCTCCAGTTCATAGTTGAGATGGATGCTTCAGATTCGGGGGTGGGCGCTGTTCTCTCGCAGCATTCAGCCTCCAATCAGAAGCTCCACCCATGCGGTTAATGCCGGCCGAGAGGAATTACAACGTAGGGGATCGATAGCTGCTCACCATTAAATTAGCCCTTGAGGAGTGGAGGCACTGGCTGGAGGGAGCCGTTCATCCCATCATTGTGTGGACTGACCACAAAAAACTAGAGTATCTTAGGCCAGCCTGCAGATTAAACCCCAGGCAGGCCCACTGGGCCCTATTTTTCCTCAGGTTTAACCTTACTATCACTTATCAGCCGGGGTCCTGGCACGTCAAGCCTGACGCTCTCTCCTGCCAGTTCATTCCCGACCTGTCATCCTCCTCTTCTCCCCCGGAGCTCATAGTGCCTTCCTCTTGTATTCTTGGTGGCCTCTCGTGGGAGATTGAGCGGAGGGTCCGGCAGGCCCAATCCACTGAGCCCGAACCCCAGGAGGTCCCAGCCAATTGCCTGTTTGTCCCATCCAGTCTGCGGAGTGACGTCATCCAGTGGGGGCACACCAGCCACTTTTCTTGTCACCCCGGGATCTCCTGAACTATTGACCTGGTACAGCGAGCGTTCAGGTGGCCAACGTTGCGGACGGACATCTTTGACTATGTCAAGGCCTGCCAAGTCTGTGTCATGAACAAATCAGACGCTTCACCTCCTGCCGGTCTTCTGCACCCCCTGCCGGTTCCCAGTTGCCCTTGGTCACATATTGGCATGGATTTTATCACGGGCCTTCCACCCTCGCAGGGCAACACGGTCATCCTCACCATCATTGACCGTTTCTCTAAAGCTATCCATTTAGTGCCGCTCCCCAAATTACCCTCCACATCTGACACTGCCAACCTCCTGACCTCCCTTGTCATCCGCCTGCATGGCATTCCTTTGGACATTGTGTCTGACCGGAGTTGGCAATTTACCTCTCAAGTTTGGAAGTCCTTCTGCCGTTTCCTGGGCACTACAGTTAGTCTCACCTCTGGTTACCACCCTCAGAGCAATGGGCAGGCTGAGCGTGCTAACCAATCCTTGGAGGCTGCCCTGAGATGTGTGGCTTCCTGCAACCCAACTACCTGGAGCTCCCATCTGACCTGGGTGGAGTACGCCCATAATTCAGCCGTCCCCTCAGCCACTGGAGTAACACCATTCGAGGTGTCTATGGGCTATACTCTTCTCCCCCGCTGCCCATGGCAGAGAGGAACATCGCCGTTCCATCCGTGGGGGCCCACGCTTGCCGCTGCCGCCAGTTATTGAGGTCCACCGGGCCTGCCCTTCTCCGCTCGGCTGATTGGAACCGCCAGTATGCAGACCACAGACGGGCCCCGGCACCCAAGTACACAGTCGGTCAGAGCGTGTGGCTGTCAGCGGACCAGATTCCATTGAAAACGGAATCTAGGAAACTGTCACCTCGCTTCCTGGGTCCCTATCCCATCACGAAGATCATCAACGATGTGACAGTCCGTTTAAAACTGCCGCTGACACTTCGCATCCACCCCACATTCCATGTGTCCAAGATCAAGCCCCTCTCCGCCAGCCCTCTCTGCCCCCCCTCCCCAAAGCTGCCTCCTCCTCCCCGGATCCTTGATGGCCAGACCACCTACACCATGCAGAGGATCTTGGACGCCCGCCATCGGCGCCGGGGTTTGCAATATCTCGCCCACTGGAAAGGCTACAGATCGGAAGAAAGATTGTGGATCCCTGGCTCTCATTTCCATGACAAGAGGATAGTCCGAGCCTTTCGCCGAGCTCATCCTAACAAGCCCGGTGGGCCACCAGGAGGCGCCCCTTGAGGGGGGGGGGGCACTATGATGATCGGGAGAGCGATACACTACAAAGATACAATAAGTTTGTTTTTTTTCTAATTATTAACTCATTTTGAATTTGATGCCTGCAACACGTTCCAAAAAAGCTGAGAGAGGGGCATGTTTACCACTCTGTTATTGTGGGTGGAAATCTTTCCCATTCTTGTTTGATGTACGACTTCAGTTTCTCAACATTCCGGGGTCTCCATTGGCATATTTTGCGCTTCTTAACCAGTCTAGTACCTGCACTCTTTTACTACGAAGCCACGCTGTTGTAACACGTGCAGAATGTGGCTTGGCATTGTCTTGCTGAAATAAGCAGGGATGTTCCTGAATAAGACGTTGCTTGGATGGCAGCATATGTTGCTCCAACACCTGTATGTACTGTTCAGCATTAATAGTGCCTTCACAGATGTGCAAGTTGCCCATGCCATAGGCACTAACACAACCCCATACCATCAGAGATCCTGGCTTTTGAACTTCATCCTGATAACAATCTGGATGGTCCTTTTCCTCTTTAGCATGGAGGACACAACACCCATGATTCCCCAAAAAATGTGAAATGTGGACTCATTAGATCACAGCCACTTTTCCAAGTTTGCATCAGTCAAAGGGTAATGTCGCAGCAAAGTGTCACTCCTGACTGAACACGGTTATGTTTTTGTTAGTTGTAAATATTAATTTGTGCCGATGCTGATAAATAATTTTAAATTTTCAACCAATATTATCATACATCCCTAGTAAAGATCATAGATATGGCAAAGATACAATATAGTTAAGGTTAAAACCGTGTAGCTCTAAGTTTCAGGATTCTCACAATACCAACATTATATTTGTCAGTCTTATGGTTTGTGTTCTATTCATGGTTGCTCGAGGGGTGATTCTCCCTATAGGTTTTAACTGTATGATCCAGTCATCCTTCCGGAAAGTTCTGTCTCCTCATTCATTTCAATGGGAGTTGATTCTCCATTGAAAAGAATGGAGGTTTTCTGAGAGCCTCAGAATCCAATCAGCAGATTTCAGTGTCCTGGTACTCTGGTGTAACTAAAATGTTACTTCATGACAGCCATTGGCCAACCACATAATGCCACATAAAACACAGTGGTTTTTCAAAATAAAAGCCCTATGGTATTGAATTTGTCAGGACTTTCCTGTAATATTTGTTGACTAAATCTCTCTCATTTTCTAAAATATTAACTTAAACCTGTAGCAAGAAGGAATGGAGCCCACACACAACAGGATGTTAGACTTTCAAAATAAAAGCCCCCCCCGAAATTAATGACCTTAAAAAGTGTTTTTTTTCTCCAATTTGAATATCTGAGGTGCTATCACTACCATTTTACATTCCGATGGATGTTTCAAGAAACACTGTGAAATATAGTGGTTCTTCAAAATAAAAACCTATTTATTTTGAAGTAGCTAGTCTTTTGCTGCAACATTCTGGGATTTTACCCTTTCAGCTAGCTTTTTTTTTTGAAGAAGAAGAAGAAGAATTAAGTTTGTATTTAGCACTTTTAAGCTAACTTATGTAACATTAAGCTATTTCGACTTTTATGATGTTTTTCAAGAGTACGCTGTTTTAGCTTGGAAGCTAACATTTTTACAGTTTTATGCTTACATTTAGCATCTTTAAGCTAACTTCCGACAACATTAAACTATTTTTACTTTTCTGTTAGTTTTTAGATGTAATGCTATTTTTAGCATGCAAGCTAGCATTTTATCACATTTAGGCATATATTTAGCATCTTTATGCTAATTTCCTGTAATATTAAGCCATTTCTACTTTTATCCTATGTCTTTAAAGATTGCACTATTTTAGCTATCTTTAATATTTATGCTACTTCTACTTCTGCATGATGCTATTTCTACTTTTATGCTAATGTTTTTAAAAACTAGGCTAATTTAGCCACTGAACTCTCTTTTTTCAATGAATTAAGGTAAGATAAGATAAGATAAGATAAGCCTTTATTAGTCCCACAATGGGGAAATTCCAGGATTGAAACAGCACAGGGATAGCAACACTCAGAGCAACAATCAGAAGGCAAGAGAAAAAAAACAACATCTAGTAAACATATGTCCATATTACTATAAATGTATATACTGTATATAGACACACAGTGCAGAGCATTATGGTTGGTTGGTGAATGTGCAGCAGAAAGTCTAAGCTCTCTCTCCGCGGATGCGGCGGGCCAGCTGGAAGTCTTTGGGCATGATGGTGACCCCCTTAGCGAAGAAGAGACCACCAGGTGGGCCTCGCTGGTCTCCTGCAGAGCCATGACGGCGAAGCTCAGGAAACGCAGGACGGTCTTGAAGTTCTGAGCGATCTCCCTCACCAGGCGCTGGACGGGCAGCTTACGGATGAGCAGCTCCGTGGATTTCTGGTAGCGACGGATCTCTCTCAGAGCCACGGGCCTGTGACGGCGAGGCCTCTTCACTCTGCCGGTGGCCGGAGTGCCTCTCCGAGCAGCCCTGGTGGCTAGCTGCATCCTGGGGGGCTTCTTCCTCCAGTAGATTTTACGGGCGGTCTGCTTGGTTCTTGCCATCGCTCTTTATTATTCTGTCTTATATTTCTTGCACGCCGCCTAAACTCCAGCCCGGCACCCGCGTCGTTTTCGCTACAGCTCCCGGTATGTCGAGTTTCCCATTAGCACTGGGCGGCGGCCAAGTGCTAGCTAGCACTAGCTCCTCCCCGCTGTAGCGTCTCCCGCTGCAAACCGTGGCTCCGTCCGCTGACCCGGGAGACCCCCGGGGCGATCCGTGCGTCCGTGATATATATACAGAGTGAAAGGTGTAGAAAGAAGAAGGAAGATAAAAAAAAGGCTGTTGCAACGGGCAGCCTACTCGTGTGGCGCCACCGGTCCGGCGGAACCGGAACCGGAAAGATTGCAATTAAGGTTGCATTTAGCATTTTTAAGCTGACTTCTACAACCTACTTTTATGCTAATGTTTTTTATGATTATGCTAATTTAGCCTTTCAGCTAGCATTTTTTTCTTTTCATTTTTAAGCTTATATTTAGCAAAATTACACTAAATTCAGGCAACATTAAGCTACGTCTACATATGTACTTTTCAAGCTATGCTATGCCAGCATATTGCTGCATTTTTAAGCATTTCAGGAATGCATTTTCAGCTCACAGCATTCACACCGCATTTCTGCTAGGAAATACATTTTTTTTTCCTAGTTAAACTAGTAGTCATGGTTTATTCGGGGAATAATATACAAGTCAAACCTAGAGAGATTAACAGGGCCAATTATCAATACTTGAATTCATGTTCTCTGGTGTTTTATCATCAGTACATCCCAGTAATACATCACTGCATATACTGTATCTATTCTGTTTGTAAGAATTCTTTTTTTTTTTTTTGCCAGGGAGTGAAACACTCACATGGAATCATAAATAGTTCAGGTGCTTTGCAGCCATCTTTGCTTAAATTGGGGCCAGCGATTAGGAGCCACTTGCCCATTTTATGACCTAAGCGTTGAGTGTAAAACATCTAAATCCAGCACAAATTAATAAAACTTTCCGAGCATGCCTGCCTTAGTCGCATTTCATTTTCAATTTTGTTCAACTGAATGGACAACTGGCTCTTTGTTTGCAGTGACACAGAAGACAATTACTAGGAGAGAATGACTTTCCTTCCTCTAAACTCGACAAGCCAAAACCTCATTGTCTGACATTGAATGAATTCACTGAGCTTTGATAGACAATTACCGTGCAGGAGCCCCCATTATTGGAAGTGGACCTGTGGCATTTTACTTTTGTTTAGTGTTCATGATGCTGCAAACAGATGAGCCGAGAACAGTGATTCAGGTATCTGATTAAAGCAACATTAGATAATACTGTCATGATCTGAGCACGGGGGGATCCCGCCGTGCTCCGTCTCTTTGCCTTTTTTCTATATTTGTATGGAGTTGTATTTTTGAGTTCTAATTCTTGTTATTTTATCTTTGGTTGATTTTCACTTATTCTGTATTGTTTCTTAGTATGTTTTATTTTCCTGTTTACATTCATTATAGTTTTGTTATTTACATATTTGGGGTTACTTGTCTTTATTTGCCATCACATCATATCCGTATCCTGTTGTGTTTTCTCTCTCCCTCTCCGGGGCTGCAGCTGTCAATGGCACTTCCGGATTTTTTGCTTGGTTGTGGGCAGCGATCCTGTCAGCTGTCAGTCCCGTCTTCTCCCTCTCATTACTCCCAGCTGATCTCTGTTGTAATCATTGTCACCTCTTGCCCGCTCATGTGATCAACCCCTGCTGTCACTTGTGATCATTTGTTTCTGGCCCTATTTAAGGACTGTTATTTTCTTCCCTCATTGTCAGAGTCTCTTCCACTCGTCTCCACCAGAACCCTGCCCCTGTTCTGCTGTACTCTGTTTGTAAGTTTGTTTTTGTGATCAGTTTGGATTTTCTGTTGGTGCACTGTTTGGTCTTTGTGTTTTGTTTTCAATAAATATTACAATCTGCAGTTCAGTGTCTTGGTCTCTCCTCCCTGCCGTTTGGGCAATTTATGACAAATCCTGTCTAAATTCAAAAACAGTGGAGGAGGTTGTCCCTCCTCCCCTGACCGGAGTCATACAGGCTTCCAAGTAAACAGCCTGAATATATCAGGGAGGTGAAGGGACCAGCTGCTGGACCTTTGTCACAGGAATGTTGTCACATTCTTGTCTGATACAGGATTCCTTCTACTCAACATGGCCTGGATTTTCTTTGTTGTTGCATTTTGCATTTTTGTGATGTGTCAAACGTGCTTTTTTCAGTTTTGAAAGGTCTGGACTGCAGGAAGGCCTTTGGACTCATTCTGCTACAACGCCATGCTGCTGTGGTAGATGCAGTGTGTGCTTCAGCATTATCTTGTATAAATATACAAGGCCTTTCCCTAAAAACACTGTCTGGGTGACAGAATACATTGTTCTATATTCTGGATATACTTCTCACCACAGAAGGTGCCATTCCAGATGTGCAAGTTGCCAGTTCTATGTTGGTTTTGACATGAGAGTTGATAAGCTAGATGGCACCTCTATGGATGTCCATGATTTCCAAAGGGTAAAATTTAAAATTTGACTTTGTCCGACAGTTGAACAGAATGAGTGTTCACTTTTCATCAGTCCATTTTAATGGAGCTTTAGTCCAGAGAAGACATTTCAGGATCATACTCACATGTGAGACTGTCTGTGATTCGAGGAGCTTTAACCTGCATTTGTGGAAGGCAAGAAGAAGTGAAGTGTTTCTGAGCACATGAGGGGATTTCCACTATAGAATCATGCCTGTTTTTAATGTAGTGCTGTCTGAGGGCATCAGATCAGCAGTATCAAATATTGATTTTAGGTCCCTTGTGAACAGAGATGTCTCCTGGTTTACAGACTTTTGATAATATGATGTACTGTCTTCCCAATTTTAGACCGAACTACATTATTCTTTGTAGACAGTTTTTTGCTCTGAGAGACAGGCCTGTAGCTCATTAGCTTACATGTTCTTCAAGCTGCTTCTTTTTTAATACCACTTACTTTTTCAGTCTTCTTTTGCCCCCATCCCAACTCTTTTGAGACATGCTGCTGCCAGCAAATTCTAGCTGAACTAATATTTTTCATGAAGTAGTGTCTCACTTCTATGCTCCATCGTGAATACAGCTGTAGTTTATGGTTTTACACAGCAACAACCCTTTTGGAACTGGGGTTGTATTTGACATTGAGGCAGAGCATTCGCATGTAGTACAGAGAGATTTCACAAGGATACAGTGCATCCGGAAGGTATTCACAGCGCTTCACTTTTTCCACATTTTGTTATCTTACAGCCTTCTTCTAAAATGGATTAAAATCATTTTTTCCTCAGAATTTTACACACAATACCCCACAATGACAATGTGAAAAGGTGTTTTTTTTTTGAGATTTTTGCAAATTTATCAAAAATAAAAAACTGAGAAATCACATGTACATAAGTATTCACAGCCTTTGCCATGAAACTTAAAATTGAGCTCAGGTGCATCCTGCTCCCACTGATCACCCTTGAGATGTTTCTACAGCTTAATTGGAGTCAACCTGTGGTAAATTCAGTTGATTGGACATGATTTGGAAAGGCACACACCTGTATATATAAGGTCCCACTGCTGACAGAACATGTCAGAGCACAAACCAAGCATGATGTCAAAGGAATTGTCTGTAGGCTTCTGGGACAGGATTGTCTTGAGGCACAAATCTGGGGAAGGGCACAGAAAAAATTTCTGCTGCTTTGAAGGTCCCAATGACCACAGTGGCCTCCATCATCTGTAAATGGAAGAAGCTCGGAACCATCAGGACTCTTCCTACAGCTGGCTGGCTGTCTAAACTGAGCAATTGGGGAAGAAGGGCCTTAGTCAGGGAGGTGACCAAGAACCCGATGGTCACTCTGTCAGAGCTCCAGCATTCCTCTGTGGAGACAGGAGAACCTTCCAGAAGGACAACCATCTCTGCAGCAATCCACCAATCGGGCCTGTATGGTAGAGTGGCCAGAGAGAAGCCACTCCTTAGTAAAAGGCACATGGTAGCCCGCCTGGAGTTTGCCAAAAGGCACCTGAAGGACTCTCAGACCATGAGAAACAAAAATTCTCTGGTCTGATGAGACAAAGACTGAACTTGTTGTGTTTGGAGGAAACCAGGCACCACTCATAACCAGGCCAATACCATCCCTACAATGAAGCATGGTGGTGACAGCATCATGCTGTGGGGATGTTTTTCAGCAGCAGGAACTATAAGAGTAGTCATGGTAAATGTAAAAGATGAATGCATAAATGTAGAGACATCCTGGATGAAAACCTGCTCCAGAGCGCTTTTGACCTCAGACTGGGGCGACGGTTCATCTTTCAGCAGGACAACGACCCTAAGCACACAGCCAAGATATCAAAGGAGTGGCTTCAGGACAACTCTGTGAATGTCCTTGAGTGGCCCAGCCAGAGCCCAGACTTGAATCCAATTGAACATCTCTGGAGAGATCTGAAAACAGCTGTGCACCGACGCTTCCCATCCAACCTGATGGAGCTTGAGAGGTGCTGCAAAGAGGAATGGGTGAAACTACCCAAAGATAGGTGTTCCAAGCTTGTGGCATCATATTCAAAAAGACTTGAGGCTGTTATTTCTGCCAAAGGTACATCAACAAAGTATTGAGCAAAGGCTGTGAATACTTATATACATGTGATTTCTTAGTTTTTTATTTTTAATAAATTTGCAAAAATAAAAATAAAATCACATCGTCATTATGGGATATGGTGTGTAGAATTTTGAGGAAAATGAATTTAATCTATTTTGAAATGAGGCTGTAACATAATGTGGACTACTGAAGCGCTGTGAATACTTTCCAGATGCAATGTAAGTGTCACAATGAATAAGCATAAAAAAGCATAAAAAGTAAGACTGCCCTCTTGTTACTGTTACATCAGACTCAACTGTGAAGAATGTTTCCAGGGAATGAAATGTTAATCTGCTGATAGTGATGCAGGGAGCAGGAATCCCTCTTCCCACATGATATGAAGATGCTCTCTGACACCGCTGCAGAATTACTGCTATACAAATTGTTTTTCTAATCTTGAGAGAAATGAATTTTGAAACACATCCAAGGTGCTATATTGGTCTTTTTTTCCCCTCAAATTTGACACAATTTATCAAGCACCAATTAAAGTATCTTGGGTTGATTTCAAGAGGCAATTTTCAGAAGGCTCAGAGTGATAAAGCTTTCAAGGTGTTGGGCATAAATCAGCACAACAAGAAAAAGACACATTCAATGTCTTTGATATTTGTTCTGATATATCACACAAATATATCAGCACAAATATATTTGCAAATATATTTGCTGATATACTTGCAACTCACAAATAGGCAACATGAGTTGCCTGTTAGTGAGTTGCCCACTAATAGGCAACTCACTTTCCCTATTAGTGGGTGAACAATCCAACGCTTGGTGAATTCTGCTTCACAATGATAGGAAGAGCCGACATTGAAGGATCAAAAAGCGACGTCGCTATGAACGCTTAGCCACCACAAGCCAGTTATCCCTGTGGTAACTTTTCTGACATCTACTGCTTAAAACCCAAAAAGTCAGAAGGATCGTGAGGCCCTGCTTTCACGGTCTGTATTCATACTGAAAATCAAGATGAAGCGAGCTTTTGCCCTTCTGCTCCTGGTGGCCAGGCTAGCGCCTGTGTGTGTATGGCAGCTCTGCCGTCATCAGTGTGTGAATGTGTGCGTGAATGGGGGGATAGCAGGATCTGTAAAGCGCTTTGGTCATCCAGAGATGAGAAAAAGCGCTATATAAGTGAACACCATTTACCATTCAAAATGTCATGATCAGGCGAGCGCGTCTCCCCCTCCCATCCTGTCTCTGTTTTCCTGGCTCCAGAGCTGATCAAGCGCACCTGCGTGACTACACACCTGCTGCCTGATTCACCAGCTTATTTAAGGGCCAGAGTGTGAAGAACTCTCTGCTGGATCATTGGGTTTGTGCTGCCATTCAACAGCAGTTCTTGTTGTTCGGCAAAATTATTATTCCCTTCCGTTGTCTTACCTTTTTGTCCTACACTTCCCTCAGGTTTTCTGACGCCTCCAGTGGTGTGTCTCCGGGGCTGTGTTTGCTCGTTCGCCTGAATCATCCTCTTCCTCGACAACGGCTTCTCCACCCAGGTCCTCCAGTCACTCCTCTTCCTCACCAGCCATCATCAACGATTCCTCTCTTCTCCCTGGCTGGAGTTACGGCCGGGCTCTCTGCCTAAGTACCGTAAGACCCATTCCCTCAGCAATATTTACCCTGTACTCCTCATCCATGATTAATCCTTCCTCTCCTCTCCCTTTCCCTAGATCACATGTAGCTCCAGCGTTCAATTATTTTGTTGTACATAGTGTGGCGTTTTGGTTGTGGGTTTCTTTAGTTGTAGTGTGTGTGTTTATTATTTAAGTTAGCATGTTTTGTATAGGGTTTGAGTTTTTCATTAAAGTGGTGTAAACTTTTCATCTGTGTCTGAGTCTGAGGCACTTAAGCCTCCTCAAATTATCCAAAATCATGACAGAACGATCCAGCCAGGATTGAGGCTTAGCGGGCGCTGCCTCGGGAGAACAGTCAGTGCTCTCACGTTTGGAAGCCACAGAGCGCCAGGTCTTGTTCTTGTCCAAACAGCTCCAAACCATAACCCAACAATTACCCACCATTGCAGAGCATTTGTGTTGGCTTCCTGGTGCGGCCACTCCCCGTCATGCACCTACTGCCCTGGCAGCACCTGTTTTCCGCAGGACCTTTTCCGTTCCCGCGCTTGCCCCCTATGGGGGTGAGGTGGGGGGATGTAAAGGGTTCCTGTTGCACTGCCAGATGTATTTCCAGCAGGTGGAGGGAGAATATAGGGATGACTTGGCCAAAATTCAATTCCTGATCCTGTTACTCCACGACTGGGCACTCAAGTGGGCCCAGTCCGTCTTGAGTGGTCTGGCCGGAGCCCAATATACCTTTGAACGTTTCATTCAGGAATTCTCCCAGGTATTTGTTCACACAGAGAGTGAGGGCAACATCACTTGTCAGTTGCTGGGGCTCCGGCAGGGGAGTCGGTCTGTTGGCGATTACTCTGTCGAGTTTCGGGTCGCCGCGGCAGACTGAGTGGAATGACGCTGTGCTATGCAGCATCTTCTTCTGGAGTTTGAACACCAATCTCCGTGACGAATTGGCTATTAGGGCGAATCCCTCCTCTCTGGATGAATTGATCACCCAGGCAGTGGCTCTATACAACCAGTTCCGGGAGCACACTAGGGAGCAGAGGACTGCTGCTTCCTCGCCTGCCCCATGGCCGGTTCCCCTGCCCCCTCACGCTGCCTCCATGGTGCCCCCTCTGGAGCCGATGGTCCTGGCTAGGACTCATCTGACTCCAGAGGAGCACCGGCGCCAGGAAAAGGCGGGGGCATGCATGTACTGCGGGAATACTGATTATGTCATCTCCAAATGATCAATTCGGTCCAAAAGAGTCGGCCCGTCAGTAACCGTGGGGAGTCTGGCGGAAGGCTCTTCTCGAAATCCTCCAAGCTGTTTTACACTCTCAGCTCTCAGCCAGTTACCGGGAGCCAAGTATAAAACCTCCGCTTTGGTGGATTCCAGAGCAAAGCAAAATTTCATCCATCAGGAGTTGATTCAAATATTTCAGATTCCCACCAGGATCCTACTGACACCTGCTAATGTCTCTGCCTTATCAGGTTGTAGTCTCGCAGCGGTGACCCGGCAAGCTGAGCCCATTTCAGTCATTTTGTCCAGTAACCACCGTGAGACAATTCAGTTTTTTGTGCTGCCACAATCTTCGGCCTCCATGATTTTGGGGTATCCGTGGCTTCACAAACATAATCCCATAATCAATTGGGCCCAGGGTTCCATTTCTTCCTGGAGCTCGTTTTGTTTGTCGTCCTGTCTTCGATCGGCTGTGTGTTCAGCCTCTTTCCCTCTCTCCTCCCCTTTGGCTGAGCCGGCGGATCTCAGCCACATGCCCGAGGTCTACCAAATCAAATCAAATCAAATCAAACTTTATTGTCATATTGCTGTACATACAACTGTAGTGCAGGCAAGATGAAATTGCGTTTCTTTCGGCATCCATATAAGAAGCAGCAAGATTTAAGACACATTCTCACATAGCTCCCCCCCTCACCCCCCCATCCATTCACACATCCCTGAGACATACTTGGGGGGAAAAAAAGAATAACTAACTATAATATACAAAATGTCCGTAGGTGCAGTAGTGTGTATGAGAGATTCCGGGTCAACTGTTCAGCATCCTGACAGCTTGTGGAAGGAAGCTGTTGATCAGTCTGGTGGTTCTGCCTCTGATGCTCCGGAATCGTTTACCAGATGGAAGAAGTTCAAAGTGTTTATGCAGAGGGTGAGAACGGTCTTTGACAATGTTTAGTGCCCTGCTCCTACAACGGTTCTGAAAAAGTTCTTGGACAGAAGGGAGGGAGACTCCAATTACCCTCTCCGCCCCCTTGACTATCCTCTGCAGGGCTTTTTTGTCTGACATACTGCAGCTGGAGTACCATGTATCAATGCAGTACGTCAGAACACTCTCCACCACACCTCTGTAGAAGGTCCTGAGGATGCAGATGGGGAGAGAGGCCTGTTTGAGTTTCCTCAAGAAGTGCAGTCTCTGCTGAGCCCGCTTCCTGATCTCCAAGGAATTCTTGCTCCAGGTCAGGTCCTGCGAGATCTGCACTCCGAGGAACTTGATGTTCTCTACTCTCTCCACTAAACGGCCGCCGATGCTGAGGGGGGCGTGCTCAGGCTGCGACCACCGGAAGTCGATAATCATCTCCTTCGTTTTGTCCACGTTGAGCACCAGATTGTTCTCCCTGCACCAGCCCTCCAGGTCTCTCACTTCTTCCCTGTACATTGATTCCTCATCCCTCTGGATAAGTCCCACCACCGTGGTGTCATCTGCAAACTTAATAATCTGGTTCCCCTCGTGTCTGGATACACAGTCATGTGTTAGAAGTGTAAACAACAGTGGACTGAGTACACAGCCTTGAGGGGATCCGGTACTCAGCGTGACAGACTTGGAGATGTTGTTTCCAACCCGGACAGACTGAGGTCTCTCAGTCAGGAAATCCAGGATCCAGAGACATGTGGCCGTGTTCAGACCGAGAAGGAGTAATTTCTCCATCAGTCTCTGGGGAATAATGGTGTTGAATGCTGAACTGAAATCAATGTACAGGAGTCTGGCGTAGGTGTCTTTCTGGTCCAGGTGGGTGATGACAGAGTGTAGGGTGGTGACTATAGCATCCTCCGTGGAGCGGTTTGAACAATATGCAAACTGGAGCGGGTCGTGTGATGCAGGGAGGCAGGCTGTAATGTGTGGTTTGACAAGCCGCTCAAAACACTTCATCACAATTGGTGTCAGTGCAACAGGACGATAGTCATTCAAACAGGACACCACTGGTTTCTTTGCCACCGGTACAATGATAGAGGTCTTGAAGCATCTGGGAACGATGGCCTGACTCAGGGAGATGTTATAAATGTCAGTCAGGACATCCGCCAACTCGCTCGCGCAGTCTCGGAGCACACGTCCCGGAATGTTGTCTGGACCTGCAGCTTTGCGTGGGTTGACTCTGGTTAGGGTCCTCCGTGTGTCCGCTGTGTTGATGGTAAAAGCTGGTCTGACCGATGGTGGGGGAGGGCCAGCCCTCCCTCTGATTGTCGAGTTTGATGCTTCAAAACGTGCAAAGAAGTCGTTAAGCCTGTCTGGAAGTGAAGCGTCGTCATCATCGACCCCCTGCCTAGGCTTAAAGCCCGTCAGTGTCCGAACTCCCTGCCACATCTGCTTGGTGTTCCTAGTGTCACAGAGGTGTCCCTGGATTTTCTCCGCATAGGCGCGCTTTGCCGCCTTAATTCCCTTAGAAAGCGCAGACCTGGCTGAGCGGAGGGCGATCCTGTCCTTCGCTCTGAAGGCTGCATCTCTGGCTGTGAGCAGCGAGCGCACCTCTGCAGTCATCCAGGGCTTATAATTACCCCGCATAGTGATGGTCTTCACTGTAGTGAAATCCTCTGTGCACTTCGCGATGTAGCTGGTGACCGAATCAGCATACTCCTCCACATCTGTCCTGTCTTCCTGGGAGGCTGCTATTTTGAAGACCTTCCAGTCTGTGTGCTGAAAACAGTCTTTCAGTGCAGGGGTTGCACTCTCTGGCCAAATCCTGATTTGTTTCACTGCTGGCCTGCTGCGCTTCAATAAAGGTTTGTAGGCAGGCAGCAGCATCACGGATATGTGATCAGAACGGCCGAGATGGGGGCGGGGTATCGCTTTATATGCATCTGTGTTTGTGTACACTAAGTCCAACATATTCTCTCCTCTGGTCTTAAAGTCTACACATTGTTTAAACTTGGGGAGCACAGTCTTTAGGCTGGTGTGGTTAAAATCCCCCGCAACCACCACAAAACTGTCCGGGTGTGAAGTTTGGATTTCACTGATTGCATTGTGCAGTTCCCCGAGTGCCTTCTTAGCATTAGCTTTAGCATTAGCGCTCGGCGCTATGTAAACACCGACTACAAACACGTTGCTGAATTCCCTAGGCAGATAATAAGGCCGACAATTTACAATAAGGAACTCCGCCAACGGAGAGCAGTGTTTAGACACTAACGTGGCATTAACGCACCAGTTCTTGTTAACATAGATGCATAGCCCACCCCCCCCAGCTCTTACCGGAGCTCGCCGTTTCCCTGTCGGCACGGAACATCGCCATATCTTCCAGTTGAATGGCCTCGTCAGGAATGTTGTCGTGGAGCCATGTCTCGGTGAAAACAAACACACAGCAGTCCCTCCACTCTCTCCGGGTTTCTCTCAGCAGACGCAGTTCGTCCACCTTGTTTTCGAGGGCGCGGACGTTTGAGAGAAGAAGCGACAGTACCGCTGGTCTGGAGGGGTTAGCCTTTAGCCTAGCATGGATCCCGGCCCTTTTTCCTCGCTTTTTCCTGCGTTCCCTCCGCTTCCCCTTCCTCTTCTCACGGGTAGCTTCCAGCGGGGACTCCGCCAGAATTCCGTGCTGGCGTAGGATGTCCAAATCACAACCGATCGCCGCGATTCTTGCAGCGTGCAGTACCTTGATGTTTAATAAGGTCTCACGGTTGTAAATTTTACAGAATGTACGTCTGGGATGATCACAACACTCAAAACTCTCACACTCGCTGATGCCAAGAGGGGCCGCTGCGTCCAAGCGCGCTGCCGCCATCTTATTTAAGCCATGACTTACCATGACTTAGGGGAGGTTTTTAGCAGGTCAAGGGCCCTTTCTTTGCCACCCCATCAGTCCTATGACTGTGCTTTCAACCTTCTGCCGGGCATGCGGCTGCCATTCAGCCGGCTCTACAGTTTATCTGGGCCTTCACCACCCGGTCTCCTCCATCCACTCCCCATCCCTTCCCGTCCCTGGTCTCATATTGCCATTGACTTTGTCTCGGGCCTCCCTCCTTCTCCAAGTAACACATTTTCACTATCACCGATCGCTTCTTCAAAGCTGTTCATCTGGTTCCCCTTCCTGGTCTCCCCTCTGCCGCCAAGACGGCCAACCTCCTGTCTAGTCATGTCATCCGGCTACACAGCATCCCTGTGGACATTGTCTCAGATCAAGGACCACAATTTACATCTCGGGTGTGGAAGGCGTTCTGTCGACCCCTGGGTACCTCTGCCAGCCTCACTTCAGGATATCATCCCCAGAGCAACGGTCAAGCCGAACGTGCGAACCAGTCCTTGGAGGCCACCCTGAGGTCTGTGGCATCCTGCACCCGTCTACCTGGAGCTCCCACCTGACCTGGGTGGAATATGCACTCAACTCAGCCATCTCCTCCGCTATGGGGCTTACTCCTTTTGAAGCAGCCATAGGATACATATCACCACTCCTACCCATGATGGAGAGGGAGATCATGGTACCCTCTGTGGAGGCCCATGCACATTGCTGCCGCCGCCTCTGGGGGTCCGCTTGGGTGGCTCTTCAACGATCGTTCGAGGGGAACCGCCTGTATGCCAACCGTAGGCGTGGGGCGACGCCTAAATACTCCGTAGGCTAGAAGGTCTGGTTATCGCAGAGAAGGTACCAATGAAGACGGACTCCCAGAAGCTGTCCCCATGCTTTCTGGGTCTATTCCCGATCACCTGGATCATCAATGACGTCACTGTCTGGCTGAAGTTGCCTCCATCACTGTCCACATTTCCTAAATCAAGCCTCTCTCCGTCAGCCCCTTGTGTTGTCTTCTGGACCCCCTCCACCTCCCCGGATTATTGATGGACATACCACATACACCGTCCAGTGGATTCTGGACGTACGCCACCGTGGCCGAGGCTTGCAGTACCTGGTGCACTGGAAGGGGTATGGTCCGGAGCAGAGGTCATGGATTCCACGGTCCTTTTTCCTTGACAAGGGTATGGTCCGGGCATTCCACCTTGCCCATACACAGAAACCCGGGGGGTCGCCAAGAGGTGCCCCTTGAGGATGGGTGGGGCACTGTCATGAGCCGTTGTCTTGCCTTTTTGTCCTCCTCTTCCCTCAGGTTTGCTGCCACCTCCAGTGGTGCGTCTCTGGGGCTGTGTTTGCTCGGTCGCCTGAATTATCCTCTTCCTCGACAACGGCTTCTCCACCCAGGTCCTCCAGTTACTCCTGCTCCTCACCGGATCATCATCAACTTTTCCTCTCTTCTCCCTGGCTGGAGTCACAGCCGGGCTCTCTGCCAGTACCGTAAGACCCATTCACTCAGCAGTATTTACCCTGTACCCCTCATCCATTATTAGTCTTTCCTCTCCTCTCCTTTTCCCCAGATCGCATGTGGCTCCAGTGTGCAATTGTTTTCTTGTACATTGTGTGGCGCTTTGGTTGTGGGTATCTTTAATTGTGGTGTGTGTGTTTATTATTTAAGTTAGCGTGTTTTTCATAGGGTTTGGGTTTTTCATTAAAGTGGTGTAAACTTTTCATCTGTGTCTGAGTGTTTTTCTGAAGTGGTTGCCCTGCATTCAAGCATCCTCAAATTATCCAAAATCATGACACAAAATGACATTGCACTCCTAATTTTTTTCTTTTATTCTAAATGCCAATGACAAAAGAACTCTTTTCATAGCAATTATATCTTATTATGCCTGAATGCAAAGCATTTTTAAGGGTGAACAATTATGAGTTTATCCAAGTCAGAAAAGGTCACCCATAAAAGCTACAATTTCTGTCAAGCCTGACAAAATCAATTGTCCAACCTCTACTGCAAATTCTCATTATTGTCAAAATTCAGAAACTATCAGTTGTCAAGCAAAAAAACACTGATATTTTTTAGCAGCTGAACCTTAATAAACATCTTCTTTCATGACAACTTGAATGTTTTATGAAGGTTTTATTTTACAGCATTAATACCCTCTTTACACAGGGATGGAGATTGTTGTAAGATTGCTGAGTATTGACAAAATGACCACATCTCCAAACAATCTTTCAATGATCTCTCAGCGATCACCAAGGTCTCTAAATGGTCTCTCAATGATCTTCAGTGATCTCCACGGTCCTCAAAGTTTTGACTCATTCCAAAACAACTTCTCAATGATCACCAAAGGGAAGTGATCTCTCAACAATCTCTCAGTGAGTCCTCAACGATCGCGTCGCTCTCCCAGTGATCGCTTGGGAAAATTGTAATGAACTCTGTTGGTCTTTCACTGAACGCTCAGCAATCCCTCACTGATCTCAGCCATCTCCACTTTAGGGGTGGAAAAATCTGGCATTATCTGAAAGATCGCTGAGAGATCATTGGGAGATTGATGAGATCATTGAATGCTCCTTGACTGCTCAACACTCCGTACCTCCCTACTCACTATGCAGTGGACTATATGGTGAACTCAATGTAACAATAAAATTTTCAACTTTCAGACATCATTCTGCTTATTTTTCTTGCCATTATGACATTGTTATGGTGAGTTGGTAAACATAACAGATTAATGGTGTTAAAAAGTAAATACCTCCATGTATTTTGTAGTAAATATATATTAAATCAAATGATTTTTACTGTAATAATAAATAACAATATATTAAAGCAGTTTATGTTGTGATGTGACACTCTCCTCTCACTGCTCCGTTGGCTGGGGATACACTGGCTAACCTACTGATCATTGGTTGTACACCACTTTCCAAAATGCATTGTGGGGTATTTTGAGTGCTCTATATAGTGAATGAAATTATCATTTAAGACTTCCAACAGCGCTACAAAATGGCTGATTCACTCTATAGAGCACTATCGGATACAACAATAATGTTGCTTTAAATTAAAGTGGTAAAAGTCACTAATAATATGGGGCAACAGTTAAATAAAAGACAAAGAAGTGAAAACTTACATATCAATAAGTTTGAAAAAATGTCGAACTGGGATTTTTGATATCCCTCCAGCTTTACTTGAAGGCTTTAGTTTTCTAAAATGAAATCAACATCTCATATTGATGACATGCAGCAGCAGAAGCCAGTCACTGACAGACCACATTATAGCAATGACTATGCTGGCAGCAGGCTGCTATCCTGTTTTTCCCCTTTTGTTGTCTGTGCTTATGTATAATTCATTCAGATCCTTTTCTTAGTCATCAGCTTCTGCTGCTACAGATGAAAATCAACTTGAATAAATGTAGGGCATTATCATGATGGTTATATCAACCCACGTGCATTTCCCTTCATGGAGAGTGAAATCATCAGTCCCTTCCTAATTTGATGGATAGCATTCTAAATAACTTTCTATAGCATTTCCTGTTCAGCAGACCTGTGTTCCTCATTAAACTCAGACAATCAAGGAAACAACAAAAATGACTCTGGACTAAAAAGAGGACAAACATCAAGAAATAGGCCGACCTACGAGAGTCTTGGTTGGGATCCTGGTCCGGATCACTATCAGACATGATTACAGATTTTTCTCCTCCTTCTTCCAGGATTTTATTAAGTCAGATGTTCCAGAAGACAGGGGAAACTGGGCCGGTGTATTGGTCATTTACAGTGGAAACAGTTTACATCTACACTATATAATGCTCACATCGAGTCATTTTGGATCGTCACCTTATCGTGGTGGGGGGGTTTGCGTGCCCCAGTGATCCCAGGAGCTATGTTGTCCGGGGCAATTTGCCTCTGATAGGGTCTCCCAAGACAAACTGGTCCTGGGTGAAGGGCCAGACGAAGAACGATCCAACAGACTCTCATGATAAATTGTATATCAAGGATTCAGTGTACCCCGCCCGGTATGGGGTTACCGGGGCCCCACCCTGGAGCCAGGCCTGGGGGAGGGGCTCGAAGGCTAGCGTCTGGTGGCCGGGTTTCCACCCATGGGACCCGGCCAGGCTCAGCCCGAAGGAGTTACATGGGTCCGCCCTCCAGTAGGTTCACCACCTGCAGGAGGGATCATGGAAGTCCGGTGCTATGTGGATTAGGTGGCAGTCAAAGGCGGAGACCTTGGCGGACTGATCCCAAGCTTTCTAAACTGGCTTTTGGTACGTGGAATGTCACCTCTCTGGTGGGGAAGGAGCCTGAGCTGGTGTACGAGATTGAGCGATACCGGCTAGATATAGTCGGCCTCACCTCAACACACAGCTCCGGTTCCGGAACCAGTCTCCTGGAGAGGGGCTGGAGCTTGGCCTTTTCTGGAGTTGCCCCGGGCGAGAGGCGACGAGCAGGGGTAGGTATTCTTGTATCGCCCCACCTTGCTGCCTCTATATTGGAGTTTTCCCCGGTGGACGAAAGGGTTGCTTCCCTGCGCCTTCGGGTTGGGAAACGGGTCCTGACCATCATTTGTGCCTATGCACCAAATGATGTTTCAGAGTACCCACCCTTTTTGGAGTCTGTGACTGGGGTGCTGGAGGGTGCTCCTCCTGGAGACTCCATTGTCCTACTGGGGGACTTCAATGCGCACGTGGGCAACGACAGTGAAACCTGGAGGGGGGTGATTGGGAGGAACGGCCTGCCCGATCTGAACCCGAGTGGTGTTCAGTTATTGGACTTCTGTGCTAACCACAGTCTGTCTATAACGAACACCATGTTCAAGCATAAGGGTGTCCATATGTGCACCTGGCACCAGGACACCCTAGGCCGCAGGTCGATGATCGATTTTGTTATCGTATCATCAGACCTGCGACCGTATGTCTTGGACACCCGAGTAAAGAGAGGTGCAGAGCTGTCAACTGATCACCACCTGGTGGTGAGTTGGATCCGATGGCAGGGGAGGAAGCCATTCAGACCTGGTAGACCCAAACGTATAGTGAGGGTGTGCTGGGAGCGTCTGGCTGAGGCCCCTGTCCGGGAGGTCTTCAACTCCCACCTCCGGAAGAACTTCAACCACATTCCGAGGGAGTCTGGAGACATGGAGTCTGAATGGGCCATGTTCTCCACCTCTGTTGTTGAAGCGGCAGCCCAGAGCTGCGGCCGCAAGGTGGTCGGTGCATCTCGTGGTGGCAACCCCCGAACCAAGTGGTGGACACCAGTGGTGAGGGGGGCCATTAAGCTGAAGAAGGAGTCCTATCAAGCTTGGTTGGCTTGTGGGACTCCCGAAGCAGCTGAGGTGTACCGGCAGGCCAAGCGGAGTGCAGCTCGGGTGGTTGCTGAAGCAAAAACCCGGGTATGGGAGGAGTTCGGTGAGGCCATGGAACAAGACTTTCGGTCGGCTTCAAAGAGATTCTGGCAAACTGTTCGGCGGCTCAGGAGGGGAAAGCAGCTCCCCATCCACACTGTGTATGGTGCGGATGGGACACTGTTGACTTCAACTGGGGATATCGTCGGGCGGTGGAAGGAATACTTCGAGGATCTCCTCAATCCCACTGATACGCCTTCCACAGAGGAAGCAGGGTTTGGGGATGAGGGGGATGACTCGCCTATCACAGGGGCTGAGGTCGCCAAGGTGGTTAAAAATCTCCTTGGTGGCCGGGCCCCGGGGGTGGACGAGATTCGCCCCGAGTACCTCAAGGCCCTGGATGTTGTTGGGTTGTCATGGTTGACACGCCTCTGCAACATTGCGTGGAGGTCGGGGGCAGTGCCTTTGGCATGGCAAACCGGGGTGGTGGTTCCTCTCTTCAAAAAAGGGGACCGGAGGGTGTGCTCCAACTTTAGAGGGATCACACTCCTCAGCCTCCCTGGGAAGGTCTATGCCAAGGTACTGGAGAGGAGAGTCCGGCCGTTGGTCGAACCTCGGATTCAGGAGGAGCAATGTGGTTTTCGTCCTGGCCGTGGCACATCGGACCAGCTCTTTACCCTCTCGAGAATTCTTGAGGGTTCGTGGGAGTTTGCCCAACCAGTTTACATGTGTTTTGTGGACTTGGAGAAGGCATTTGACCGCGTCCCTCGTGGATTTTTGTGGGGGGTGCTTCGGGAGTATGGGGTATCGGGCTTGTTGTTACGAGCTATTCGGTCTCTGTACGACCGTTGTGAGAGTTTAGTTCGCATTGCCAACACTCGGTCAGAGTCATTCCCAGTGAGAGTTGGACTCCGCCAGGGCTGCCCTTTGTCACCGGTCCTGTTCATAATTTTTATGGACAGGATTTCTAGGCGCAGCCAGGGAATGGAGGGTGTCATGCTTGGTGACCACAGGATCTCATCTCTGTTGTTTGCAGATGATGTTGTCCTGTTGGCTTCATCCAGCAATGACCTACAGCTCTTGCTGGGACGGTTTGCCGCTGAGTGTGAAGCGGCTGGGATGAGAATCAGCACCTCCAAGTCCGAGTCCATGGTCCTCAGCCGGAAAAAGGTGGATTGTCCTCTCCGGGTTGGGGACAGGCTCCTGCCCCAAGTGGAGGAGTTTAAGTATCTTGGGGTCTTGTTCACGAGTGAGGGGAAAATGGAGCGAGAGATCGACAGACGGATTGGAGCAGCATCTGCAGTGATGCGGACGTTGTACCGGTCTGTTGTGGTGAAGAGGGAGCTTAGTTCTAAGGCAAAGCTGTCGATTTACCAGTCAATCTACGTTCCTACTCTCACCTATGGTCACGAGCTTTGGGTAATGACCGAAAGAACGAGATCGCGGATACAAGCGGCTGAAATGAGCTTTCTCCGTAGGATTGCTGGACTCACCCTCAGAGATAGGGTGAGGAGCTCAGTCATCCGGGAGAGGCTCAGAGTAGAACCGCTGCTCCTCCACATTGAAAGGAGTCAGTTGAGGTGGTATGGGCATCTGATTAGGATGCCTCCTGGACGCCTCCCACTTGAGGTGTTTCAGGCACGTCCCACTGGGAGGAGACCCCGGGGCAGACCCAGGACTCGGTGGAGAGACTATGTCTCCCAGCTAGTCTGGGAACGCCTTGGTATCCCCTCTGAAGAGCTGGAGCAGGTGGCTGGGGAGAGGGAAGTCTGGGCTTCTCTGCTTGAACTGCTGCCTCCGCGACCCGGACCTCCGGAAAAGCGGTAGAAGATGGATGGATGGATGGATGGATGGATGGATGGATCGAGTCATTTTATTGCCAATAATCTGCATTTCAAAACTTCAATCTGGTGAACTGGCAGGAAATTTTCTGTTATATTGGGGAAAAACATAGTGAGAAGAATTTCTGAAAACACTCAAAGCCTTTTTTCTGTTTTGTATGTCTACAGCTTGTATAGTTTAAATGTGTAGCATGGAATCCTGTAGGCAATGCCTTTGTTGTTGATACCACATATGCGTGAAGTAGACATGACCTCAACTATATGCAAATGAGGTGCAGGCAATTAAACTCCCCTTCGCTCCAAACGTGATGGACCTCTACCAGAATACATTTGAAGGAAGACAAATGAAAGAAGCTGAGAAATCAAGAATACTGTGAAAATATCCCATTAGTTACCAGGTTATTCACATTTTAATGGGCATTTCTGACAGCTTACCTAAAGAAATGCCTCTTTACATCAACAACGTTAAGCAAACAATCCAGGAGGGCAACTACATCAGAATGCAGTGCTTTATGTAAGCAAAAGTTGTCTGGAAAATACAAAATGGAGCACCTAAATGAAATCCTATAGGTGTGGAAAGAATACATGTTGTTCCAGACCACTTTTGAAGAGGTGTATGCTGTGATTGGATCAAGTTTCTGACAACCACTCAACTTGGTGGCCACGTTTTGGTGTCAGAGCAGTAATGACGATAACCTACTACATTCATTTGTGACATCTCTGATGCACATCAGCTCTTCCCTTCACCTTTATTTGATTCAGTCTTGAAGTGAAGAAGTACCCAATTTCCAATTATACCTAGTGGTGGGTAGGTATACAGAAATTGTACTTAAGTAATGCTAAAGTTACCATATGATATTAATCACTCAAAAATAAGTATAAATAGTCTCTAAAAATATTAAGCTGTTAAGTGAGCAGTGAGTAGCAGCAGCTGCTGCAGTACTGTATTTGTTCCTTCTTTTTTTTTCCACAATATCTTTATTGAACCTTTTTTTTTTTTTTAACAAACATGATACAAACAATCAAACACTAACGCTAAAGTACTACAAAAAAAAAAAAAATGCACTAAAAACACC
This sequence comes from Pholidichthys leucotaenia, assembly GCA_020510985.1. Lineage (NCBI taxonomy): Eukaryota > Metazoa > Chordata > Actinopteri > Cichliformes > Pholidichthyidae > Pholidichthys > Pholidichthys leucotaenia. The sequence continues at coordinate 434,138,846 of CM035838.1, read as the reverse complement.
AACAACCACCAACAAAATCAAGTCTTCAACAATGCTCCTCTGTTTAGTCTAGACAATCCAATACATAAGTATACATATTATGTTCACCAGTTTGGAATTTACAAGGTCCACACACATCATTCACCTTCTTCTTCAAGAGTTATGTTTAAATTTTTTACATAATCAATAAAAGGTCTCCATATATTCTCAAACACAATTTCCTTTGATTTCAGTATATATGTTATTCTTTCTAATGGAAGGTTTGTTAACATCTGTCTTAACCACTGAGTCACATGTGGTCTATGAGTCTTTTTCCATAATAGTGCAATACATTTTTTGGCATTAAGCAAACTGAGGTCTATGAATGTTCTTTCACTTTTATTAAAATTATGCTTTTCTGGGTACAGACCCAACAAAAACAGTTTAGGATTCAGTATGATTTGTTTTGAGATTATTTTTTCAATTGTTACCCTCACCTCTTCCCAAAACATTCTTATTAATCTACATTCCCATAAACAATGAAATAGGGTTCCTTTACTTTCCATGCATTTTGTGCATGTATCTGGTATATTTTTGTTATATCTATTTAACTCCTCCGGTGTAACATACATCCGCATTAACCATTTGAAATGTATCAATTTAAGGCGTGCATTTATTGATTTGGTTTGAGCTTCTGTACAAGCCAATTCCCATTGTTCCTCCGAAATTTCAGTTTGCAGATCTTCTTTCCAGTAGTTTAATCTTTTCAGTGAATTTTCACTTGAAGATAGTGTCAATGAGTTATAAAACTCTGAAATAATACCCTTTCTTTTACTATCTTTCATCATCATTTTTTCCAAGGATGAATAAATAGGTCGAGTGAGAGCTTTATTTTGATTTGATCGAATAAAGTTTCTAAGTTGAAGATATTTAAAAAAATGTGTTCTATTGAGATTAAATTTGATCCTCAGCTCTTCAAAAGACATTATGTTGTCTGCACATGGCAAATATAAATCCTGAATCTTTTGTATCCCTTTTAAATTCCATACTTTAAATACAGCGTCCGCTCTCCCTGGTTTAAAATATTGATTACCCCATATTGGACTAAATTGTGACAATAACTGTGGTTCTTTTAAATAGTTTTTAGCTTCACACCATATTTTGATCATATGCTTTACAAATGGATTTTTAACTTGTTTTTGTAATTTTTTTGCCGAATCTGAGTATATGAATATGGGAAGAGGTAAAGGTAAATTGTATGATTCCATTTCAGTCCAGTGAGGGAGATCATTTGATGAAAAATAATATGTCATAGACCTCAGTTGTGCCGACCAATAATACAACATAAAATTTGGACATTTCAGACCTCCACGATCAAATGGTAAATATAATAAAGACAGACGTAATCTAGCCCTCCTGTTGTTCCATATAAATTCCACTAACTTTTTTTTTATTCTTGAGAATAGATCTAAAGGTGGTGATAAGGGAATGTATTGAAATAAATAAAGTATTTTAGGTAAAATATTACTTTTAAGTATATTGATTCTCCCGATCATCGACATTGGTAGTGACATCCATCTCTGAGTTAACTCATTGATATCTGACATTAAGGCTTCATAGTTGACGCTGGCGACTGATTCTAGCTTAGGCATAATTTGGATTCCTAAATATTTAAACTGATTTACAACATTGAATTGATTTGCCTCAGGGGCTGGGTAATTTCTCTGGGTCTCATTTAGCATTAATATTGAAGATTTAGTTTTATTTATTTTATATCCTGATATTTCCCCAAAATTCTTTATTAAATTCAACAAGGTTGGAATTGATTTTTTTAGATTCGACATAAACAAAATTATATCATCGGCGTACAGGGAGATTTTATGTTCTGTTGGTCCAACTTTAATTCCATATATTTGTGAATGTAAACGTATCGCTATCGCTAAAGGTTCAATTGCCATAGTAAACAGTAAAGGTGAAAGTGGACAGCCTTGTCGACATCCTCTATTGATTTTTATTGGTTTTGAAATATTGTTATTTGTTAGGATTTCTGCTGTAGCATTATTGTATATTATTTGAACCCATTTTATGAAATTATTTCCAAGTCCAAACCTTTGTAGGACTTCAAAAAGAAAGGGCCATTCAACTCTATCAAAGGCCTTTTCGGCGTCCAATGATAGGAGAGCTGTATCCGGTGCTTCTTTATTAAAATAAATAATATTAAATAGTCTTCTTACATTATGGAAGCCTTGTCTACCCTTTATAAAGCCATTCTGATCTCGATTAATAATATTTGGTAAAATTTCTTGTATTCGTCTTGCTAAAATTTTACAGATTATCTTAAGGTCGGCGTTTAATAGGCTTATTGGTCTCATATTTTCACATTTATTAGAGGGCTTACCTGGTTTTGGCAGCAGTATAATTAAGGCATTATTTATGTATGATGGTAAATTATTATTTTGAAATGCTTCTAAAACCATTTCCAAAAAAGGTTTTATTAATTTATTCTTAAATTTTTTATAAAGGTCAACTGGAAGACCATCTGGTTCTGCACTTTTTCCTGATTTCATATTATCAATGGCTAGCCCAACTTCTTCTTGACTAATTTTAGACTCCAATATCTCCCTGTTTTCATTTGGTATACACGGTATAGATAGTTCGTTCAAAAACCCATTTAGTTTTGTTAAATCAGGTTCATTTTTGGTATCATATAATTTTTCATAGTAATCTCTAAAGGCTCTATTAATTTCTAAAGGATCTATAACTACCTGTCCTTTACTTATAATACTGGTAATTGGTGTTTTAATTTCCAATTGTTTAATCTGCCATGCTAATAATTTTCCTGATTTTTCACCTTGTTCATAAAAAGATTGTTTCAATCTTAGAAGACTCGAGGCAGCTCTATTCGCTGATTTTTTGTCGTATTCAGCTCTCAAAATCAGTAATTCATTCTCCAACCTTGGGTCACTTCCTGCATACACTTTTTCCTGAAGACTTTTTATTTTATGTTCCAATTTAGCTCTCTCCTCTCGAGTCTTCTTAGATTTTGATCCTGTATAACTAATAATATGTCCCCTAATAAAAGCTTTGAAAGCCTCCCACTTTACACATGCTGATGTTTGTGTAGTATTGATGTCAAAGAACTCGTCTATCTGTTTTTCTATATACTTGACAAATTCCTCATCCTGAAGCCATTTATGCTGAAATTGCCATCTACCTGATTCCTTTGTCAATTTTTTATCTACATATATTAGACAACAGGGTGCATGATCAGAGATCACGATGTTATCATAAAAGCAGTTTTGAATCTTGGACCTTAATTCTGTGGAAATCAAAAAATAATCAATACGTGAGAATGTCTTGTAGGTACTGGAATAACAAGAATAGGCTTTAACTTGTGGTTTCATTTCTCTCCATATATCTAACAATCTCAATTCTTTCATAAAATGATTAATAGTCATCCTACATCCAATGTGCGTACAATCCAGTCCTGTTGATCTATCCACACCTGGATTCAATGTACAATTAAAATCCCCTGCTATTATATGTTGCCCTGTAAGTGATGATAAGATGAGAAATAAATTAGCAAAGAACTTCTGATCATCTATATTGGGACCATATAAGTTCACAAGATTTATATTTTCTAATAGCAAAGAACCTTGAATGATTACATATCTTCCAAATTTGTCTCCAATTACATTTTTCACTTGAAAAGGAACTGATTTATGTATGAGAGTCATAACTCCCCTGGCTCGGGATGAAAATGAAGAGGTGAATACACTTCCCTGCCATCTACTCCTAATTCTTTTAACATCCTCCTCTATCAGATGAGTTTCTTGTAAAAACACAATTCTTGAACCCATGTCCTTTATTTTATTCATAACTTGTTTAAGTTTTTTTAAATTTTGTAGACCTCTGCAATTCCATGAAGTTAAATTAAGATTAACACTTTGGTCCATGATCAATAGAGAGTTTGGGATTACCTTGCAGTGTAAACATGCTCATACAGAGAAGCAAAAACATGAGTGGTTGAACATTCATCCTACAAACTACACACAAACAAATGTCCCCTTCCCACACTTGTGGCAAACCCCCCAAAATCAAAAGAAAAATTCTGTCTCCCGATATAGCCATCGACCGTTCCACACCCACGGGGAACAGCCTAAGCCACTCCTTCATCCTCCCAATCATCCTAACTCTACTGCTTTTAATGACGTAACATTAACTCTCCTCTGTAGTTTTCCAACTTAACTCCAAAATTTTTAACAACTTTGTACATCATAGTTTTTTTTTTGTTTGTTTGTTTTGTTTTTGTTTTGTTTTTTTAATATATAATACAATCTATATTTTGTAAACTTACTATTTACTTCAAGTCAGTCAGATGCCTGTGCAAATGCTTAATTATTCTACCTTATATTTTGTTCATGCTTAGCTCCCACCAGTCTCTTCTTCTTCTTTGATCTTCTTGATGAACTCCTGCGCCTCCTCTGGGGTCTTGAAGATGTGGGTTCTGCCCTCATACGTGGTCAGCAGTCTCGCAGGATAGATTACACCATGACGAATCCCAAGGTTGCGCAGCTCCTTACGTACGGGATCAAACTGCTTCCTCAATTGCTGGATTCCTGTGGCCAAATCTGGGTAGAACCGCACCTGCTGGTCCTGGTGTTTAAGCTCTCCTTTAGCACGTGCAGCGTTGAAGATCTTCATCCTGTCTCTGTTGCTAAGAAACTTCATAATTAAGGTCCTCGGCGGTCCCTTATCTCTCCGTGGGCCAATACGATGTGCTTTTTCCAGAACCACTGCTGATTGCAACTCCTCGCTGCCCAGCACCTCCGGAATCCACTTTTCCAGAAAGGAACATACGTCCCGACCTTCTGATTCCTCTGGAAGACCCACCAGCCTCAAATTATTCTGTCTCGACCGAGATTCCAAATCCAAAATATTATCTTCCAGAGATTTATTTTTTTTTTCCAAAGTGCGCACCTTTAATTGAAGACGGGTGACGTCATCTTCAGCACTAGCGAGACGGAGCTCCATCTGCGCCGTTCGTTCTACACAGTCACCCAATTCCTTTCTTATTCCTTCCAACGCTGTCATAATCCCATCAAATCTAGAGGAAAAGTCCGCTCTCATTGAACTCATGGCAGCCATCAGCGCATCTGCGCCATTCCCCGCAGATATCGCAGCGTTGCCAGCCTCCTCCGCCATATATGGAGTTTTGTTTACTGCGTCACAGACCTGAAAGTCCGTTAATTTGGACTGTTTCGGCGGCTCGCTTTTTCCTTTTCCTGGTTTTCCAGCCTTAGGCTTCGCCGACATATCTTCGCCCAAATGCTGGGATACGTTCTGTCCCAAATGAGAGAGTTATTTGCCGATTTTTTTTTTTCCAGGAGCAGAGCAGAGCGAGACACGTCCGTCCTACGTGGCAGCCATAACCGGAAGTCATTTGTTCCTTCTTGATTTCTTATAAACTAGTACATACGCGTCCATGCCCGTAGAAACCAAGTATAAGCAAGTATTTCTGCATGCCCGTTGCCGAAGGGTCTCCTTCTATCTGAGACGGCTGTGTTGTTCACAGTCATGCCTGCGGCGTACTGCTGGAACCTGAGGGGTTTCATCTTCACGGCATCTTTTCTGACGTGCAGCAGTTCTTCTCACTATATTGCTCTCCATCTGGTGGGTCTTCTTGTTTTTCTTCTTCTTCGTTCAGACCACTGGTTGAGGGATAGGTGCATTGTAATTCCAGTTCATGGACAGGATCATGAAAATAGATCTGAGCAAAAAGTGGCTTTCGACCCTGTTCAGGAAGACCCGTGCATGCCCGTCGAAACCCAAAAACCGGAGCACCCGGAGAAAATCAGCACTTCGCTTGGCATTTTACACATTTGTAGTGTAGACTGCCATTCTTAATGGGTACTGCTTCGAATGGGTGTGGTTTAAAGTAGTATGTCCTATTCGGTCTCAGCTTCTCTGTGCCTTGCCTGGAGTGCACCGTAGATCTGAGCAAAAAGTTGCTTTCAACCCTGTTCAGGAAGACCCGTGCATGCCCGTTGGAACCCAGAAACCGGAGCACCCGGAGAAAATCAGCACTTTGCTTGGCATTTGACACATTTGTAGTGTAGACTGCCATTATTAATGGGTACTACTTCGAATGGGTGTGGTTTAAAGTAGTGTGTCCTATTCTTAATCGGGTGACAGACTGACACACTGACAGAGATTTCTTGAATTTGTAGAGTGCCTTCTGCCTTACTGAGTGAGATTTCCAGATTTACTGCTTCAAATGGGTGTGGTTAAAGTAGTATGTCCTGTTCGGTCTCAGCTTCTCTGTGCCTTGCCTGGTGTGCAGCGTTGGCGGCCAGCCGACTATTCCGCATCTCCTCGGTCTCAGCTTGTCTGTGCCTTGCTTGGCATGCAGCGTTGTTTGCTTTGTGCGCATTTCGGGCTTCAAGTGACTCAGCACATGCATGGTGCACTGCCACACGTTTCCTGTCTGTCTGTGCATCCCTTATCTGTCGTACCCTATGCTGGTGAAGGGTCTCCTCCTGTCTCAGATGGGTGTGTTGTTCACAGTCATGCCTGCAATGTGCTGCTCGAATCTCAGGTGTTTCCTCTTCACAGTATCTTTTCTGAAGTGCAACACATTCATGCCTGCGACGTACTGCTTAAACCTCAGGCGTTGCATCTTCACGGCATCTTTTCTGACGTACAACACAGTCATGCCTGGGAGGTACTGCTCGAACCTCAGCTGTGTCATCTTCATGGGATCATTCCTGACGTTCTCAAACCTCAGGTGTTTCATCTTCACGGCATCTTTTCTGACGTGCAACACAGTCATGCCTGGGAGGTACTGCTCGAACCTCAGCTGTGCATCTTCACGGGATCTTTCCTGACGTGCAGCAGTTCTCCTCACTCTATTGCTCTCCATTTATGTATCATCTGGCTGGTCTATATGACATCATAAAGACATCAAGGCAGGCATCATAGGACACTACATCATAGGTATCCAGTCGCAAAATACATCAAGGCAGGCATCATGAATGATGGTCTATATGACATCATAAATACATCAAGGCAGGCATCGTAGGACACTACATCTAGCTTCATGGCATCTTTTATGACGTGCAGCAGCTGTCCTCGCTCTATTGCGCTCCATCTGGTGGGTCTTCTTGTCTTCTTCGTTCAGACGACTGGTTGAGGGATAGGTGCATTGTAATTCCAGTTCATGGACAGGATCATGCAAATAGATCTGAGCAAAAAGTGGCTTTCAACCCTGTTCAGGAAGACCCGTGCATGCCCATCGAAACCCAGAAACCAGAGGTCCTTGATAGCATCTGGTGGTTGGGGTGGGATTGAGCCAGGCTTGGATTTTGTGGCATCGTAGGTGAGGTCTATCTTTCCGGACATGCAACAAAATCCTTTCCTCTCCTCTTTTCATGTATAGGCACCACAATGTGAGCATGTCAGAAGAGTGCATCCAGCATTGACACCAATCACAGATGTTGCAGCCAACAGGTGAGGCTGTATTTGTTCAATGATGTATCCTGAGCCACTGCAATGTCTGTTTTGTTGGTTAAATGTACTGCTTCGAACGGGTGTAGTTATACCTGCAAGTCCAGTGTGATATCCTCGGGAAACCTGCGGCAGAACAAGCACATAAGATAATGGGTCATATGCTGGATGCATGGCATCAATAGTCTGAAGTGTTCCTCCTCTGAGGTGAAGGGCGACAGGCAGCTTCCCAAACTGCTCAGTAAGACTTGTCCCTGGAGCAATGACAGCAACATCACTAGCTAGTGATGGAAGATTCACAGTGCTATGATGAAGGTGACAATGTTGAGTGTGAGCTTTGAGGATAATGCTCAGTTCACTGGCATTGTCGTTTTGAGTGACATACTCAATTGCTGACTGAAATTGTCGCACGTATGAGTTGGACTCCCAAATAGCCTGTTCAGTCTCAGCTTCTCTGTGCCTTGCCTGGTGTGCAGTGTTGGCGGCCAGCCAACTATTCCACATCTCCTCGGTCTCAGCTTGTCTGTGCCTTGCCTGGCGTGCAGCGTTGCTTGCTTTGTGGGCATTTCGGGCTTCAAGTGACTCAGCACGTGCATGGTGCACTGCCACACGTTTCCTGTCTGTCTGTGCATTTATTTTTATTTTATTTGTTTATTTGTCAGGGACAGTGCAATAAACATAGACAAAAAAGAAAATCTGATGTGTTGCACAGAGAGTGTATAGCATTAAGCTAGTTTGCAACTCTTGTTCCTGGATGGGCTTTAGAGAAAAGAAACAGATAAAAAGAGAAAAAGATGAAGAACAAACAAAATGAAAACAGTATAAACATTATCCACATACATCAATGCAAACAAAATTATAAATACACAATATAAAAACCTGATTCACATTTGCCTGTTACAGTAAAATGCCTGTTAAACATTTGCCTTCCCTTCTTCACTCACACCCTGCAGACAATCATTTCATACATGGGTACATTCTTGTTTACTTTTCAGCCAGTTTTTAACCTTTGTAGTAAATGTTTTAAAATCCATTATTATTTTGATTTCATTTGGCATTGTGTTCACTATCATGACTGCCCTTTATAGAAAAAGCTGTTTGTCCAAATGTGGTTCTGCGGTGGGATATTTTACAGTTATTGTTAACAGAACTCCTGGTGGCTCTGCTGCTGTCCTGTCTTTGGATGAATCCAACAAGTGGCTCTGACGCTAATTTATGGAAACATTTAAAAATTAATTTCAGAAAACAGAGGTCAATGAAACTCTCAAAACTCAGTAGATTATATTTTTTTTAGAATATAACAATGATGGCACCTAATGGGCTTTTTATCCAGAATTTTTAGAGTTTGATTATATAATGAACCTATATGTTTTATTGTAGAAGGAGCTGCTTGAGCCCAAACTGTCAGACAGTATGATATATGCGAAAAAACCATAGAATGCATATACAGTACGGCTACTTGGTGTGGTATGTAATGTCTAATTAATTTAAAGCAATTCAATTTTTTTTTACTGTTTTAGAAATCTTCTTTATGTGAAGATTAAATTTGAGTTGAGGATCTAGTACAATGCCAAGGTATTTGAATTCTGTAACTGAACTAATATCTTGATCATGTATATTAACTTTAAAATGTTGCAAGTTACATTTTTTGATTGAAAAGCACAATGAAACTGTTTTCTGAAGGTTCAGCAGTAGATGGTTCTGAATGAGCCACTCTTGGACATCAACCATGCTTGAAGATAGGATGTCTGCAGCCTGAGCTGGAGTCTTAGCAGCTGTGTAAATAACTGCATCATCTGCATAAAGTTGACATGTTACAGCTAAGCAGTGTAATGGCAGGTCATTAATAACAATGCTGAAAAGTAAAGGACCAAGAATGGACCCTTGTGGGATACCCATACAATTATTTAAAAGGAAGGATTTATCCTGGTGAACTTTTACACACTGTTCTCTGTTCTGAAGATAAGATGCAAACCATTTTATTGTACAGTATTGGGAGAAAAGTTAAAAGATACCATTTTGGATAAAAGCAAGCTGTGGTTAACAGTGTCAAAAGCCTTTTTGAGATCCAGAAAAAACAGCTCCCACCACATTACCCCTGTCCAAGGACTGTTTGACATTTTCAATAAGGCAGCAGTTTGCTGTTTCTGTTGAGTATCCTGGTCTAAAACCAAATTGGTGTGGATGAAGAAGTTGACCGTCTTGTAGATAGTCTATCAGCTGTGTAGCTACAACTTTTTCAAGAACCTTAGACAGGACTGGTAAAATAGAGATTGGGCGGTAATTACATATATCATCTTTACTACCCGATTTAAAAACTGGTATGACGACAGCTTTTTTCCAGCCAGATGGAAATGTACAGGAACTAATGGAGAGATTAATGAGATGAGTCAGTGGTTTGATTAATATTTTGCTGTGCGTTTTGAGAAAGGAAGTGCTCATATTGTAGATATCATTAGTTTTTGAGTTTGACAGTGTTTTAACAATGCCAGCAATTAAATCTTCATTTACCTCATTAATGTGAAAAGAAACTGTTGAAAGTATTGGTTTAGTATTGTTGAGCACATTTGGCAGCACAAAGTTTTTTGTTAATTCTTCCACTGACTCCACAAAATATGAATTAAATTTATTTGCCAATGTAGCATTATCACTGATGGTTTTGCCATTAATTCTAAGTTCCTTTACCCCCTTCTGATCATTTTTTTTGTTGGTTAAGTTATTTAAATGCCTCCATAGGGAACTGTTGTTACCCTTTGCATGTTCTATCAATTTATTGTAATAAGATGCTTTTGATTTACGCAGCTCTTGTACCACTTTATTTCTTAAACTTTTGTAAACGAGGTGATCATTTTGTAGTTTAGAGGTTAATGATGTTTTCAATGCAGAGTCTCGCCTCTTCATAAGTTTTCTTATTTCATTATTTAACCATGGTAGGTTAATCTTCTGTAATCTACTTTTAATTTGCTTTGTAAATTTATCTATAGACTTTGTGATTGTTGCAGTTATAAAATTACAACAATCATCTACTTCATATATTGACATGAGCTGCTCCCAATTTTGATTCTCTAAGTGATGTTCAAACTCCGCAGTTTTTGATTTGGGAATAATAAAATTTACTTTGTCAATATCAACTCCCGCAAAATACTGTAGTCGCTTTTTAGTAAGTTTTCTGACAGCAAGAACCATGTTATGATCTGAGAGACCAGTTACAAGATTATAGATTCTGGTTATTCGTTCTGGTTTATTAGCAAATGCCATGTCAATAAGTGTACTAGATTGTTTGGTTATCCTGGTGGGTTCTTTGATCATTTGTTAGTAATTAAATTTAGTCATGAGACTTTTCAGTTTCTGTTTGTTCTTTTTATCAGACCAGTTAATATTAAAGTCACCATAAAATATTGTTTCTCTGCACCTCTCAAGTTGTTTAACCAGATCACTTAATTCATTATAGAAAGAAGAACTGTATGACGGTGGGTTGTACAATACTGCAATGTTGAAATTCATTACCGGTGAGAGACATACATTAACAGCTAAACATTCAAGTGAAGTATTCAAATCAACCAGTTGACATTTAAATTTCTCCTTGATGTAAATTAAAACACCTCCTCCCCTCCCTACCTGCCTGTCTTTTCTAAAACACTGATAACCCACAATATTGATCATATTAGTGTCTATGTTCCTGTGTAGCCAGCTTTCTGAAAGACAAAGATAGTCCAGATTTGAGTCCAACAACAACGCCGAAATCTCATCTCTTTTGGGGATTATGATCCGTATGTTTAAATGTCCGCCGAGGATCCCCTTTGGTTTAGCCTTTGTACCCCAAAGAACTCGTGCATGATTAACAGTTTGGAAAAATAAATGTTGTTTTTGCTTTTGTACAGCTCGATTTTCGGGTCTCACCTCATTTGCATTTTGTTTGACTGCTCCTGCTTTCAAAAGTTTGGACGTAGCACAGCTGTTTACAGCAGGATCAGATATGTGAGTCTGTCCAGTGCAATTCGACTCACCCGACTCACTATGTCCAGCTGTACTGAGGCGAAGACCAGCATTATGCTGCTCCACCAGTTCAGATGTTAGCGGGGCCGTTGACAGCAGCAACCGATCAGCCGACTCAGGTGTTAGCGGGGCCGTTAACAGCAGCGGGCGATCAGCTGGTTCAGGTGGTTCAGGTGTTAGCAGGGCTGTTGACAGCAGCAACGGATCAGCCGGTTTAGATGTTAGCGGGGCCGTTGACAGCAGCAACCGATCAGCCGGCTCAGGTGTTAGCGGGGCCATTAACAGCAGCAGGCGATCAGCTGGTTCAGGTGTTTCAGGTGTTAGCGGGGCCATTGACAGCAGCAACCGATCAGCCGGTTTAGATGTTAGCGGGGCCGTTGACAGCAGCAACCGATCAGCTGGTTCAGATGTTAGCGGGGCCGTTGACAGCTGCAGCCGATCAGCTGGTTCAGGTGTTAGCCGGGCCGCTGACAGCAACAACCAATCCGCTGGCTCAGATGTTTGTGCTAACCCAGTGGCCTGCTGTTTGATAGTGGCAGGTCCAGGGTTAAGGTGAATATCCCCTGCCAGAAGTAGCAGTACTAACAGTACTTTAACTGTATAGCCTCTGCCATATTGTGTTATTTGCTTAGCAGCCATGTTTGCCTTATTTTTGATGCTTTTCCTCAGGCCTTTTGAGGACCAGATAGAGTACAGGGTGAAATAACCATGTCCATATCCATATAAATAAAGCTTTGTAGATTCACCTTTAGTTGAACTGACCGGAAAACCCTTCTTGTTGCAAGTCCAGACACACGATAACAGTAAGAAGTAGATAAGCAAGAAAATATAGATGCTAAAAATGGAGCCCATCCAACCACTCCTCATTCCAGTGTCAGCCATCTTGCCTCTCTCCTCCTTGCCGGTTCAGATGTTAGCTATGATGGTAGCTCATCCCTTGTCTGTCGTACCCTATGCTGGTGAAGGGTATCCTCCTGTCTCAGATGGGTGTGTTGTTCACAGTCATGCCTGCAACGTACTGCTGGAACCTCAGGTGTTTTATCTTCACGGCATCTTTTCTGACATGCAAAACAGTCATGCCTGCGACGTACTGCTCGAACCTCAGGTGTTTCATCTTCACGGCATTTTTTCTGACGTATAACACAGTAATGCCTGGGAGGTACTGCTCAAACCTCAGCTGTGTCATCTTCACAGGATCTTTCCTGACGTGCTCGAACCTCAGGTGTTTCATCTTCATGGCATCTTTTCTGACATGCAACACAGTCATGCCTGGGAGGTACTGCTTGAACCTCAGCTGTGCATCTTCACGGGCTCTTTCCTGACCAGCAGTTCTCCTCACTCTATTGCTCCATTTATGTAGCATCTGGTTTAAATTAGTGTGTCCTATTCTTAATTGGGTGATGAGTATCACTTCTTTCCTGTTTCTGGCAACTCCCATTCCACAGTTTACGTGCTTTTGAATTGTGGGTGTGGTTTAAAGCGCTGTGTCCTATTCATAATCGGGTGATGAGTATCTCTTCTTTGGTAAGTGATGGTCTATATGACATCATAAAGACATCAAAGCAGGCATCATGAGTGATGGCCTACATGACATCATAAAGACATCAAGGCAGGCATCATAGGACACTACATCATAGGTAGCCAGTCGTAAAATTCAAGAAACCGGAGCACCCGGATAAAATCAGTGCTTTGCTTGGCATTTTACACATTTGCAGTGTAGACTGCCATTCTTCAAGGTTACACATTTTTACTGTGTCAGCACCTCTTTAAAAACAACATTGCTCAGAAAGCGACGCTTTTGACAGGTTTCTTCATCTTGATCAAGAATACGAAGACTGCTTGATCTGCCAACTGTGCTCACGGCAACGTAGAATTGGCCATAGCTGAAGAAATCTGTTGTGCAGAAAACACCAATGCGCTGTAAAGACTGGCCCTGTGACTTATTCACAGTCATGGCAAAGCAGGATCTAACTGGAAACTGTTTATGTCGCAAAGTGAATGGAAACATGTCAGATGGTGTGAGTGTGATTCGTGAAATCAGGAGAGTGCGTCCAGCATTGACACCAATCACAGATGTTGCAACCAACAGGTAAGGGATGGTCTATATGCCTGATATCATAGGATCATCATAGGACATCTTGCAGGCATCACAGGCTGTCCTATGATGGTGCAGAGTTGTCAGCTGATCACCACCTGGTGGTGAGTTGGATCCGATGGCGGGGGAGGACGCCACTCAGACCTGGTAGACCCAGATGTATACTGGGGGTGTGCTGGGAACATCTGGCTGAGGCCCCTGCCTGAGAGGTCTTCAGCCCCCACCTCCGGAAGAACTTCGATCACATTCCGAGGGAATATCTCATATTTTGTATTTTTTTTTTCATAAAACATGTGGCATCATGTATTCAAACTGGCATTTAAAGAGTTAAAATCCTGAAAATTATTGAATATTTAGTAGTTCTGAGTAGAGCTGAAGTGATTTAAGAGATTTATGCAGAAAAAATATTCATATATGATGATTTTTAGCAGTTTGTTTTTTTTTTGAAGAAGAAGCCAACTTTATTGTCATTCAGTCCATACAGCCAATCATGTAAAAAAAAGAACAAAATTATGTTTCTCTGATCTACATGCATGTCATGTACATTACTGCATGTACATTTCTGGCACAAGGGTCCTCCAAAGGGTGCAAAATTGTAAATCTGACATCACATAAAAATACTAATGCAGTGAAATCAATGTTGTTGCTACTTTTTGGCATATCCAAGACTCTAATCACCAGCAACACCCCACCCCCACTATTCATTTTATAAAAAAAATGTCTCATTTTGTGAGGGGTTCCTGAGGGTTAAGTCCTAGGGGTGCTGTCCAACTCCAGTCCACTCACATTTCGAATGCTTTCAAAGGAAAATATCAACATGAATTTAAAGTCACACTTGTCCTCAAGGTTCCTGACTAATTCTTATACTCATTCTGTCCCAGACAATCAAAATACTTTCCTTTTGATGGTTGAGTTTTCTGGTTTTACTGGCCATCATTGTTGATTAATCAAATTATTAATCTTTTTCTTCTTCTTTCGGCTGCTCCCTTTAGGTGTCTCCACAGTGGACGATCTGTCTCCATCTCAACCCATCCCTTGCATCTTCCTCTGTAACACCAGCCCTCTCCATGTCCTCCTTCACTACATCCATTAATCTTCTCTGTGGTCTTCCTCTTTTCTTCCTGCCTGGCAGCTCCATCTTCAACATCCTTTATCCAATATATCCACTATCCCTGTCCAAGCCATCTCAGCCTTGCCTAGCAGGTCTCACTACCGTCTTGTAAATCTTCCCTTTAACTCTTGCTGCTACCCTTCTGTCACAAATCACCCCTGACACTCGTCTCCATGCACTCCACCCTGCCTGCACTCTCTTCTTCACTTCTCTTGTGCATTCTCCATCGCTTTGGATGGTTGACCCCAGGTATTTAAACTCATCTACTTTCACTACCTCTACTCCTTCCATCTTCACTGTTACACCTGCCTCCCTTTCATTCGCACTCATGTATTTTGTCTGGCTTCTACTGACGTTCACTCCTCTTCTCTCCAGAGCATACCTCCACCTTTCCAGGTTCTCTTCCACCTGCTCCCTACTCTCACTACAGATCACAATGTTGTCTGTAGACATCATTGTCCATGGAGACCTTGTCTGTCAGCCTGTCTATCACCATGGCAAACATGAAGGGGCTCAGAGCTGATCCCTGATGTAATCCCACCCCCACCTTGAACCCATCTGTCACTCCTACAGCACACCTCACCAATGTCTTGCTGTCCTTATACATGTCCTCCACCACCCTCTCATACTTCTCTGGCACTCCTGACTTTCTCATACAGTACCACACTTCCTCTCTTGGCACCCTATCATATCTGCATAGATCCACAAAGACACAGTGCAACTCCTTCTGACCTTCTCTATACTTCTCCATCAACACTCTAAGAACAGACATTGCATTGGTGGTACTCTTTCTTGGCATGAAACCATACTGCTGCTCACTGATTGTCACCTCTCCTGTTAACCTGGCTTCAACAACTCTTTCCGATATCTTCATAGCGTGACTGATCAACTTTATGCTCTGTAGCCACTACAGCTCTGAGCATCACCTTTGTTCTTGAAAATTGGTACCAAAACACTTCTTCTCCACTTCTTAGGCATCCTCTCACTCTCCAAGATTGTGTTAAAAAATCTGGTTAAAAAGTCCACTGCCATCTCTCCTAAACATCTCCATACCTCCACAGGTGCAGTATGTCATCTGGACCAACTGCCTTTCCATTCTTCATCCTCTTCAAAGCTGCCCTCACTTCTGCCTTGATAAACCTTGGGACTTCCTTGTTCACCATCTTTCCTTCATCCATCCTCCTCTCTCTCTCATTTTCTTTATTCATCAGCTCTTCAAAGTACTCCTTCCACCTTCTCAACACACTCTCATTTGTTAGTACATTACCCTTTCTGTCCTTAATCAGTCTAACCTGCTGTACATCCTTTCCAGCTCGATCGCTCTGTCTAGCCAATTGATACAACCCCTTTTCTCCTTCCTTAGTGTCCAGCCTCACAACTCACTATATGCCTTATCCTGTGCCTTTAACACCTCTCTTTGCCATGTGCCCAGATTCCAGATATTCCTGTCTACTTTCTTCATCTCCCTGACTATCCCACTTTTTATTTGTTAACCTCCTCCTTTGGATACTTTCCTGTACCTCCCCATTCCACCACCAAGTCTCCTTGTCTTCCTTCCTCTGTCCACTGGATACACCACATACCTTTCTACCAGTTTCCCTCAATACTTTTGCTGTACTTTCCCAGTCATCTGGTAATTCTTCCCTACCACCCAGAGACAGTATCAACTCCTTCCTGAACTCTGGGTGACCTTCTTCCTTCTGTAACTTCCTTCACTTAATCTTTGGCTCTGCCTTCACTCTCTTCCTCTTCTTGCTCTCCAAAGTCATCCTACAGACTACCATCTGATGCTGTCTAGCTACATTCTCCCCTGCCACCACCTTGCAGTCTCCCATCTCTTTCAGATTTCTCCTTCTGCATAAGATGTAGTCCACCTGTGTGCACCTTCCTCCACTCTTCTAAGTCACCCTATGTTCCTCTCTCTTCTTGAAGTATGTGTTCACCACAGCCATTTCCATCCTTTTAGCAAAATCCAAAACCATCTGTCCTTCCACATTTCTCTCCCGAAGACCATGCCTACCCAGGACCTCCTCATCACCTCTGTTCCCTTCCCCTACATGTCCATTAAAGTCCGCTCCAATCACCACTCTCTCCCCCCAGGAACACTCTCTACCACTTCATCCAACTTACTCCAGAATTCCTCTTTCTCTTCTACCTGACATCCAACTTGTGTGGCATACACACTGACAATATTCAACATCACACCTTTGACTTCTAGCTTCAAACTCATGATTCTGTCTGACTCCCTCTTTACCTTCTGAACACTCTTCGCACACTCTTACTTCAGGATTACTCCTACTTCATTTCTCTTCCTATCTACACCATAGTAGAACAGTTTAAATCCACCTCCAATGCTCCTAGCCTTGCTTCTCTTCCATCTGGTCTCTTGAACACACAGTATATCTACCTTCCTTCTCTCCATCATATCAGCCAACAGAGAGTTGGCTGATATGATGGAGTTCTTGTTGTTAACCCAAGCTTCGACCGATCTGGTATGAAAGTCTCATTAGTCATGATCTGCATGTTTGATTTGACAAAGGTTTTACGTCGAATGCCCTTCCTGACACAGCCCTCCCCATTTACCCGGGCTTGGGACTGGCACTAGGAGTACACTGGCTTGTGCGCCCCCTGTGGCTGGGTTAGTCCAATTATTAATAAAGTTTTAAAATTTTCACTATTTTTTTTTAAAAAATAGACTGTTTTCCCTGCACTGCACTATTAAGCAGCCCACTCAAAGCCAATGACCAATGTGTCTAATTCAAAAGTAAATCAATCATGTTTGAAGTAAAAAATTGAAGTTATAGAAATACCTATATCACATATTTGCCATTATTGTGCAGATTGGATCCATTTTATTTTGTGTTCTTCTACCATACAGATAAGCATTGTGTATTTGAAGAGAAGATGTCAGTAAATAGTGACAGAATAATTATGACCCGACAATCTAAAGAGAAATGTGGCGATAACAGGCATATCCATGGTAAAATGGACAGGTTTCTGTTTGAAGTGGTCTCATTCTGCTCCCATGAAGCTACTCATATGTGAAAGTTTCTCTGAAGACAGATAGCTACATCTGTATGCAAAAAAGCTGACAACTTCTCTTCCCTGCGAAATCAAGAGTAATTCCTACAGCTGAAAATAGTTCCTTCTGATTGGCAATTCATGTGTCTCAGCTCACTGGGAGTAAATGGACTTGCTAGAGATTTTTCTGTTTTTGTTTCTGAGCTCCAAAGATGTATTTTTGGGGAATATTTTGGGGTACCCACAGATAGGGGCTATTATACTTACAGAGGTGCAGATCTTATAGCCAACGCCAAAATCAAATCGACACTGCTCATCCATTGAATAATTGATGCCAGGAAGTTCAGGTTGCTGCGGCCAGTCATGCTTGAACGGGTCATCCAGAAGGCAGTCATATGTGCTGTGTAGAAGTAAGAAGACATGATATTAAAATCAAACCCTGGACAACATTTTTAATCCTTAGAGGACATTATTTACACTCCTCCTACATTTCATATATTGTCAATCTGAAATAGTTCTCAAATTTTTAGTTGTAGCTGATTACATAAGAAATTGTGAGTAAATGTTTTACACATTTTGAGTAAACTTTATCCAAAAGTTATATTTTCATTCTATCAGCCACCCCAATGTGTACCTTTTGTGTTTATTCCCATAGCCTTTACTTCTCCCCAACAGTTTCACATGTTGACCAACTGATTGTTCAGTGGCCAGGGAATTTGTCCTGTCTTGGATCTGAACTCTGCAGGGCTGCTTACAAAGCAAGTATCTGAACCCTCTAGGCCATTGTCAGGCATTTCTCTCTGTGGTTTAAAAAATATGCACTGCCTCATAACATGTTTGGGTCAATTAACTACTTTAATGGTACGTGCTCACCTTGACATGTTTTGATGCTAGGGCATTAAGTTGTCTTTGCATCTCAGAGCTGGTAAGAGCATGCATGGGGGGTAACCACTGGAGCCACAAAAATGATTGACAAATAGTATCTGCTATATGGCCAAACTCACAGGCTGCACCTCACTGGCTGACACGTCTAACCAGTGGGTGGTCTGATCAAGTAGCTTGCCCATAATGACATGGGCAAGATGGCACCTGGCCAGTCAGCTTTCTCCTATATCTTCAAAACCAAACAGCGAAACATGTTTCTGGAAACATCTGAGGTGACAAATAAATGGTTTAGTTGCTGTACATGTGTTTAGTTTTCACTAACAACCACTAGTTAAAAACGTTTAGTGCATGCTCCCTGAAGCGGTTGCCTCAGTGTGTCTAGGTGAAATGGGTCTTGGTGGACATGGATCATAACTTAGATTAAATAAAACCATGAGTTCTCACTCTGAGAAGTCATTTGTTTAATGCTGAGTTAACTAAAGAACTAGTTCTGACTAATGCACAAGTAATATTTGTAAGTTAGTACAACTGTTTGGGCCGACAGCGTATAATTTACTCAACTGAGCTTCAACAGAAACTCAGTTACCAAATGAATGCTTAATTAACAATAAGCTGCACCAAAAGAAACACGGAAATATTTTAGGCTCACATTAGGAAAAGCATCTCAATTTAAGAATCATAAATAAAATACTGACTGTGATGACATACAGTCTTAAGAACATCATCACCTTGCCAAATGCACATTTGTGATTCGTCACTGAATACCACCTTCATCCAGTCATCAGCAGTTCATGACTGCTTTTCTATAGCTCATTGTAACTTTGCTTTTTTTTCTGTTTAGGTGTTAATGATCTCTTTCCTTTGGCTTTTCTGTATGTACATAAGTACTAGGACTGGGCAATATGGGCCAAATATCATTTCTCAGTATAATTATTCAGTATCTCAAAACGCTATATCTCAATGCAAAAAGAAAAGAAAAGAAAAAAGGCGTGTTACGTACACTACAAATTATGTTGAATAAATTATTTTGGTAAAAATCACCAGCAAATAACTGAAACAGCTGTATAAGATAAGATAAGATAAGATAAGATAAGCCTTTATTAGTCCCACAACGGGGAAATTCCAGGATTGCAACAGCACAGGGATAGCAACACTCAGAGCAACAATCAGAAGGCAAGAAAAAAAACAAGCAAGCAAGAGCAGCTAATATACATATGTACATATTACTATAAAATATATATATACACACACACACAGAGACACACAGTGCAGAGCATTGTAGCTAGATGGAATAAATATGTAAATATATAAACACCCACAGTACGGAGCATTGCAGCTAGGTGGAATAAATATGCAAGTATATAAACACACACAGTGCGGAGCAATGTAGCTAGATGGAATAATATGTAGATATATAAAAACACAGTGCGGAGCATTGTAGCTAGATGGAATAAATATATAGATATATAAATATAAACACACCCAGTGCTGAGCATTGTAGCTAGATGGAATAAATATGTAAATATATAAACACACACAGTGCAGAGCATTGTTGCTAGGTGGGATGAAACAGCATAACCGTCTATTTAGTTATCCTACATGGTATGATTATGTGCCCATACATATTCTCACCCTCCATAGCGACCGGTATGTTCCTAGTTGTATGCCGGAGAGGACCATTGTGTAAGTCAATTGCATCTTTTGCATTCAAAAAAAACTATTAGTTTGTTACATATGTATACATATGTAATTTAAATTTATGCAGTAGGTAGCACACTTAGGGCCCTATTTTGACGGTCATTAGTGGACTTTTGCACCAGACTTCCCACCATATGCTAGTGTTTCTGCTAGTCTCTTCTTCCATCCTTTGTACTAACTCATGGGTCGACAACCTCTACTATGGAAACAGTCATTTTGAGCATTTATTGCACTAATAACGTAAAGTAACATTTAAAAAAAAAATCATGGATGTTTGAGTTTAAAAAAAAGTTGAGTTGTATTTATGAGTAAAAGTAATTATGTAATTATAAATAAGGGCCACACTGAAGTTCTGGAAAGGAAAGATGTGTGTCATAAGCGACATCCGCTAAGCAGGTTGAAAGGAGGACTCATCGTACAGGCAGACAGGTTTATTCACAGGGAGAACAAAATAAAGGCAGCACGAGGGCTGAAACACAAGGAGAGCCGTAAAGGCAAAAACGTACTCAGAGAACGACACAGGGGAACTGGAGGGAAAAATGGCAATGATGCCACATCAAACAGAGACTGACATACAGTATATAAGGGGAACTAATGATCACAAGCGTAGGACAGGTGGAGACAAATCAAGAGCTAAATAACAAGGAAAACAAAATACAAGATAGGCTGGGAACTAAGATACATAAGGCACACACTCAAAAGCACAAACATGAAAACCAACAGACAGGGGATGAACACAGGACATTACAAAATAGCCAAAGACGGGGGGAAACACAAAAGACAAAAATCATAACCACAATGAGACCCAAATGAAACACAAAGCATGGCCATGGTCCATGACCGTGCCCAGATCATAACAATGTGGCCCCTGAGGTGCCAAACAAATAGGCCTGCCCCAAATGCTTTTGTTTTATGTTAATGTTTCATGTTCAATTGTGAAACTTCAGACTTTTATTACTAACTTGGCCTTGCTGCCACTGAAGCTCGAAGAGCGCATGAGTTGCCTCTGGGTGTGTGTGCGTGCACTCATCACCAGTGTAACTACAGGTAGATGCACTAATGTTTGCTATCTGCCACTGAAAGTCACTGCATTCACCCAGCTACTCCAGCCTGGTGGGGATCGGGGGGAGGGTCTTTAAAATTTGCCACTTTTCTCATAAATTTGCAATTTTTTTTCTCACTAATTTATTACATTTATTTGTAAATGTGAAACTCTTCTTGTAAATTCACTTTTTGCATCTTAAACTGGCAACTGTTTTCTTATAAATTTGCCACTTCTTTTTGAAAATTTGCCACTTTTTCCCCTCATAAATCTGTTGTTTTTGCATCTTAAATCTGCATTTATTTTCTTCTAAATTTATAACACTTTTTCTAATAAATTTGTGAATTTTTTTGTAAACACCCCTTTTTTTCTCATGATTTTTCAGCTTTTTTCTAGTAAACTTGTTTTTTTTTTGTATTTTGTAAATTTGCAATTTTCTTCGTCATAAATTTATGGCTTTTTTTTCTTGTAAATTTGAAGCTTTTTTCCCTATAAGTGTACGTTTGTACATTCTTTCTCGTCAATTTGTGACTGACTACAATAACGCTTATAGTGTCCCCTCAATATTTATTGCTGAGAAAATGTTCTGTTTATTGTCCCTCTCAACATGGAAATGAAATATCTGCCCATGCACCATGCTAGCACTGCTTCACACCTCTGGCCCAGTAGAAAAAAACAAATGAGGACCCCTGGTTTAGACCCACAATAGTCCCCCTTTAAAGCCTAAGCCCCTACCCACTGGGTGTATCATTAGTGGAAAAAAACATAATTTATTAAACATTTTGACAGAAAACCATTTACAATACACCATCTTTTGGTATGTTTTAAACAAAAATATTTAAACATAAGGACAGGCATTTCCCAAGACAAAATAAGTTCATTTGCAGAAAATTAAAATTTGATTAAGATTTATGACCACAACCGCCTGAACAAGAAAGCATGAGAGAAAACCATATTTAATGCGCTTAACTGGTTCACTCTGTTTAGTTCATGAGTACAGCAAGCACAGAAAATATGAGATGTTTTCAGATTTTTTACTCAAGTAACAGTATGATGGCTGCTTCAGCTTCTACCAAAGCTCTTTTATGGTGAGACAGTTTTACTCGAGTGTGGTTTTCCAGTAGTCTATACACATCTGATCATGATGGAGAAATATACATAAAACCATGAATTAAGAAAGTCCCCTGGCCCTTGGTTATCAGTCACTTCATCACGGTATCAGGTCTGAATCCTGTACATAGTTAACCACTAATTATTAGATTCAACTTGGGCATGTCATGAAAATGATTTGAATTCAGTGTTAAAATTCGTATCCATAGACTTACAGTGGTCTTTTTAAAGTAATGTGTTAATACGTAGTGTGACAGACATACACTGCGTTTATGTTTTGGTCTGATAACATACAGTATAGAGCAGGCTGCCAGGTGATGAGAAGTGGCTCAGCTGCTGCGGTCTTTTCAGGGGGATTGCTAAACCCTGTTCAGAGACAGACAAGGCATATATGCCGTTTGCACATTTTAAACTTCTCATTAAATATTCCCTCAGCAGCTGCCTCACCAAGCTATTGCGTTCACCCTTGGAGCCAAAGTTTAATATTTAATATGCTATGTTAAATACACTGCTGCATCAATTTTCATACTGAATATTGACTTGTGTCTGCAGTGGATCCTCTAATACAGTACCTGTGAAAAAAAAGCACATATTTTCTGACATTATTGCACACACCACCACCATCAATACTTGGGTGGCAAAGGTCGACAAAACTTTTCAGACAAAGAGTGGAAAAAGATCAGTCAAGAAAACAACAGGGTGTGAATGCATGTGCTGAGGCTCACACCAAACAATGTTGCAGTTTAAAGATAACGAAATATACAGTAGGGTTGTCACAATACTAGAATTTGAAACTCAGTATTCTGAAAAATGCTTGATTCTTGAAGCTCGGTACCACTATATACTCTGTGTGTGTGTGTGTGTGTGTGTGTGTGTGTGTGTGTGTGTGTGTGTGTGTGTGTGTGTGTGTGTGTGTGTGTGTGGAGAGAGCTAGAGAGAGAGAAAGATTTGATTTTTTGTTTTTAATAAACACATTTTTCCATCATTCAGTACAATTACCATACCACATACTACATTACAATGAATAATTATTTCCCCCAAAAAATGCCCGAACAAAAGCTGCCCATCACAGACTAAACAAAGGATATCCTCCAGGGACCAGAGGGTCCTAAAACCTTCTACATCCCCATTCCCCATAAAAAACTCAAAATCCAGCCTTATTCTGGCTTTAAGTAGCCTCACAAAAAAAATTTTGACATCAACATCATTCTCAACATTCTCAAGTTTTCTCCTCCGGCTTACATAGATAGCAAACTTTGCCTGCCCTAAAACAAAGTTCAGTAGTTGACACTTCTGTTTAAAACAATGATTGTACATAAAACCACAAATGAAAACCTGCTTGGAGAAAACTTTCTTAAAGCTGTGAAAAAGTTCTGTGAGTAGTTCAAAGAGACCATTTAGACGCTGACATTCAGTAAAACAATGCAAAACTGTCTCTCTAGAGGAACAGAAAAGACACTGATCACTGGCACTGCTGTTAATCACAGAGATAAAAGCATTGACAGCTATAATGCCATGCAGGACCCTCCACTGTAAGTCTCCATGCCTCTTAGAAAGAGGGGGTTTATAAAGAGCCCTCCAGGCAGGCCGATGCCCTTTTTCCAGTCTAAAGTAGGCTCTCCATGGAGTGTCCACACAGGTGTTCAATCTGTCCTTGTTGAGTGCCATCACCACAAGTCTGTACAGCGCCTTACCACTGGCTCCTCCAAAGTCCACACCAGTAGGAGCAGAGAATGCCAGTATGGAGCTAGGAGAAACGTCAAAGTCCATATGAAGTGTGACTGAGGGAAAAGGGTCCGTGCTTTCTGGCTGCAGCGTGCCTTTGCTAAAGTCCATGAATAGAGAGCGCTCAACTCCATGAAGTTCCTGTTTCCAGTGTGAAAGAAGACCACCAATGAAACCATTTGATCTAAAACCGAGATGTGCTGCTAAAGCTGGGGCACTGTTGAGGCCAGGACAAGCCAGTTCCACCACTTGCTTCAAAATGAGAACATTCCTGGAACACAGCCTATCAAGGAAGGCCCTTCCAATTCCCGGCAAGACACCAAGACGACCACCAAAAACCAGCGGCTCCCTCAACAGCCAGTGGAGGGAATTGCATGGCCCTCTTTGTTTTTTAAAAACAGTCCACACTGAAAAGAGACTGTGGTAAAAACTGGGTAAAGACAGGGCACTAGAGTCCTTAAAATCCATTAAAAACACAGGGAGGTCTAGCCCAAGCCCAAGGACTCTGTAAAATAACACAGGCCAAAGGCCTCCACACCAGGTGGGGGCCCGTCAGCAGTCTCTGTATGAAAGTCGATCTAAAAGCAGCACCTCTACTAGCTAAATGAACCACTCCTTGCCCCCCTTCCTCTTTGGGAAGAAATAACAGAGCTTGAGGGACCCAGTGAAGTCCACCCCCCCCAAAAAAGTCCACTATAACAGACTGAATTTTGGACAGCAAACCAGCAGGGGGGTCCATGCACATGAGACGGTGCCACGGGGATGAGGAAACAAAATTATTTAAAATGAGCACTCTTCCTCTAAAAGATATTTTTGGCATTATCCACTTCCACTTACTTAGTCTCCCCTTAATTTCCTCTATGACCCCGTCCCAATTTTTTTGCTCAAACTGTTGATTTCCAATAAAAACACCAAGATACTTGAATCCTCCTTTCTTCCAATTCAGCCCACCAGGCAGCGTAAGCTGATTTTCTAGTGTTTCCCCCACCATCAGAGCCTCGCTTTTTCCCCAGTTTATTTTTGCAGAAGAAAGTTGGCCAAAAAGATTAACACTCTTAACCAAAATGTCAATGTCACTCTGCTTGTTTAGCAGAATGACTACATCATCTGCATAGGCCGACAGCGTAAATGTGGCTTCACAGCCAGGAAACGTAACTCCTGATAGGTCCCTTCTCAGATGGTGAAGCAAAGGCTCTATGGCGAGGGAGTACAGCATCCCTGAGAGAGGGCAGCCCTGCCTAACCCCCCTCTGGACTTTTAAAGGGGCAGACAGGCCCCAGTTTATCTTCAGCACACTCTCAATGTCACTGTACAAGACCCGTGTCCTGGCTATGAAGCCTGGGCTGAACCCAAAAGCAGCTAAAACTTTCCATAAATACTGGTGTTCAACCTGGTCAAAAGCCTTTTTCTGGTCTATTGAAATCAAACCAGTTTCCACAGCCAATGAACCAGAGACCTCCAAAACATCCCGAATTAAAGTGACGTCACTAATCAGCCTGCCAGGCACACAGTAAGTCTGGTCTACATGAATGAGCTCGCTCATCACTTTTTTCAGTCTTCGGGCCAGAGCTTTTGAAAGAATTTTGTAGTCCGTGCAGAGCAGAGAGACTGGCCTCCAGTTCCTTAGGCTCTGTAGGTCCTCTTTTTTGGGCAACAGCATGGTGATGGCCCTCCTGCAGGTCGTGGGTAGGGTCCCCCTTTTCAAACTATCTTGGAGAACCTCCAGCAGGTCTGGACCAAGCAGGGTCCAGAATTCCTTATAAAAGTCCACAGAGAGACCATCTATGTCTGGTGACTTTCCATTCTGGAGGCTCATTAGCGCCGCATGCAGCTCAGACAGAGACAGTGGAGCATCCAAGCCGGCAACAAGGTCCTCTGAGAGCACTGGAAGACCACCAAGGAAACTCTGGCCCAGTGACGTGTCTTCCCTCCACTCTGCTTTATACAGCTCGCTGTAGAAACTAGCAGCATATTTCCTGATCTCTGCTGCTGTGGAGATTGTTCTTCCATCATCGTCCAACAAGGAGTGAATAAGCTTTCTCTGGCCATTTTTCCACTCCAGTCCAAAAAAGTACTGGGAGGGCGAGTCCATCAGAGCTACTTCCATGTAGCACGAGCGGACTTGTGCGGTGACCCTTAACAAGCTAGCCAAGGCTGACTTTTTTGATTTAAGAGCCTCTAAGTGCTCTTATTTTCCTGTAGAACTGAGCAACTCCTCTAGCTCTACCACTTCAGTCTCCAGAGCTTTCAAGGATTGGGTCAAGCTACAAGTGACATTTCGAGTGTACTGTTGGCAGAGTTGCTTTATTTGTGCCTTACCAAAATCCCACCACATTTTGAGAGGTTTAAGAGGTTTTTTGTTCCCTATGTGACTTCCATACACCATGAAGAACTCCTTTAAAAGACACATCATTTAAAAGTGTATTATTAAAATGCCAAATAGCACTCTCACACTTTACATTTTCAATAAAAACAGAACAAGGCAGCAGGCAGTGATCAGTGAAACCAACAGGACAGATACAACTACTTTTTAAAAATGCTCATTTGATGTTTAAAACCATAAAAACGATCTAACCTAGCCATAGATAAAAAGTTATCTTTAACATGGCTCCAGGTGTACTGCCTCTGGTCCCCATGATGTGATCTCCACACATCGGCCATTTTGTGTGCCTTCACCAGTTCTCTCAGCCTACTGGCAGAAGCAGGGTAAGGCTCCTGATGGTTCCTGTCTAGTCTGTGGTTTAATGTACAATTAAAATCACCCCCCCAGAAATAAAAAACTATTCGAATTACAGGATCTAACCGTATCCGATAACACATCAAAGAACCTGATCCTCTCTGCTCTCTGTGTTGGCGCATATAGATTTATAAAAACCAAGTTCACGTTTTCAAACTGTACCTTTAATAAGAGTAAATGGCCTTTCACCACCTCTTCTACCTCATGAGCGACAGGCACACAACCCCTAGAGAAAAGAACAGCAGCCCCCCTCCCCCCCACACTGTTATTAGAGTTGTCAGCCATCCCACTCTTTTCTCCACTGGCTCTCAGTGTCTACAGTGCTGTGAGTCTCTTGTAGCATCAGCACATCAAGCTTCTTTAAATTAATTAAAAAGCTTGTATAAAGAGGCCCTTTTTATGTCATCCCTGGCCCCATTACTATTAAGCGTGCCAATTCTAAGGTGAGGCATTAAAAAGGATAAAACTAAGGTACAGTAAAAAAAAAAAAACACGTAGCAGAAAAGGGAAGAGACAAACTAAGAGTCAACATGACTGTTAGTGATTTGTGATTTCAGTTTAAGAACAAGTTTCTTTAAACGATATATTTCCTGATCAGTGAAAGTCTCATTCCCCTCATTCAGTTTCATAAACTTGCGAGCTGATGCCACAAATAATTCCAGATCTGGTAAGTAATTTTCTACTTTCACAGCTCCGCTCCCCTTAATCACTTGAAGAAACTTCGTGATCTTAGTAAAGCAGTAGGAGCTTTGCTCCTCCTGCGTCTGCATCAGCTCAGACTCAGCTTCACTATCATCAGAAGACTCTCATCCAGCACTTCCAAACCCCCCACCCTACTAGATTTAGAAGAGCTCTGCAAGTTTTCAGCACTTTTTCTTTTTTGTGCAGCTTTAAAAGGATCCTCCTCGACAAAATTATGTTCCTGCATTTCTTCATCAACAGCAGCGTTTGTCATGCAGTGTTCACTCAGTATGTCCATCACAGCCCCAGTCTGCTCCTCCTCCGCCTGCAAAATCTGTTCATTCACATTTTTTTTCTTTAACTACACTCTTTTTGCCCTTCACCTTTTTACTCTGGGTGACAGGCTCATTACGAAGATCAGAGCTGCTGCCAGACAGAAACTCCCCACCATCACTGTTTGGAGGAGCAACCACCGTGCCCGCTGCGGCCTTCCTTGCCGCGGCCACCCCGGCAGAAGCGGATGCCACAGCGGCATCCACTGCATCACATGTAGCACTACCCTCTGGACCACCACAAACACCAGCGTCACCTTTCTTACTCCCAGTATTATGTGTTAACTTTTTCAGGACATGATCAGATAAGATGGCCCTCTGCACCACACACAAAACACTTCATGGTTTCAGATGTTGCAAAAACTAAATAGCTAAAGCCATCAATCCTGAAGTTAAAAGACACGTTCAGTTCTGCTGAGCTGTCTTTTAACACCATGAAACATTGCCTCCTGTGACACACGACATGCTATTTAGCAGGGTGACTTACTACTCAGAGAGACCATTCTGATGGGGGAAACAACCTGGCCAAAACGGGATAACTCTTTTATCAGCTGATCATTTTTAATGAAAGGAGGAGCGTTAGAGATGGTGATCCTCCTAGAAGGTTCACCAGCGGTAAAACGGGAGTAAAAGTGTCATTTATGACAACTGTTCCACCACCTGATCAGCTTTTTCAGTTGAATCCAGAAAATTGACAATTGCGCTGTTCATCCTTGATGCTGATTTTAAACTGTCATGCCCAACCACCTGTCCTACAGCGAGGCCGGCCTCCTCCACAGAACAGGAAACTGTCGGGAGAATTCTCATGCCATGCCTCCGGGTCAAGCGCTCAAACTCCATGCCAACGTCAACTACCAGCATGATGCTGGCCGGGAAAAAACGGGCAGCAGAAGCTACCGTTCCCCGACACGTTCACTCCAACACTCACACCCCACCACATACACACTCAAACCGCTACATAGTAAACACACACACCTCAACACACAAGACAGAGAAAAGTTAGAAAAACAAAGTTTAGAGTACTCACTCGACGCCACTCCACACACCTGCTCCCACAAACGCTCACGCATGTGCACGAGAGAGAGAGAGAGAGAGAGAGAGAGAGAGAGAGAGAGAGAGAGAGAGAGAGAACAAGAGACCTACTATATATTTCTGCTGGCCAAATTAATGCATTAACAAGTGATAACACAACACCCCTGTTGAACAGTTTTTTGAATTGTGGTTAATCACAACAGAACAAAAAAAGCGCAACTTTCCAAACACAATAACTGTTTGCAGTTGAACAGTCTCTGGTGCGACTCAAAATACAAACCATGTAGACATAAAGCCCAATTTGTCATGCGGTGATCCTCGCGGATCACCATAAGATGCCAAGAGTCCACCGATGAGTTTTGCAATGATGGTGATTTATTTACAAGACACAAGACACACATACAAGACTATGACTGTGGCAAAGATACACTGAACATAGAGCATGGGACCGTAAGGCTAACCCCTGCCACTTACGGTCTAAAACATGACATGACATGAACGAGCAAAGCACGAGAATATACACACGAACCTGGCGTGACCAGAACGATGAATGTCTGACGAGGTTTAGACGATGTCTGACGATACTCCTGCAATCTAACTACCGTCAGCGCCCGCCTAATAAAGCCGAACGCTAACGAGCAGTAATGACAGACAGCTGACCGACTTTGACAGACGGAAGCCCCACCGAGCGCCTTCACAATAAGAGCCCGGTGAAGCCAGAATATAACCCACAGCTGTCAAAGCCGGCAGCGAGCTATACGTAGCCCGAGCGTGGACAAGGCCGGGATCTCGGGTCATAACAGTACCCTCCCTCCGAGGGCGGGCTTCCAGAACGCCCATAGACCACCCTGCCCCCCACCCCCTCCAGGGTGGGCAGTTGGGGGCAGGTCCGGAGGGAGAGAGAGACCAAACCCAGAATCAGTACAATAAGCACACAATCAAGACCAGGCAAGGGAAAAAAAAAACTAACACAGCACAATGACAAAAAAATATACCAAATACTCAAATCAGATTAAATGCCCAAATAACAATTACAGCAAACAGCACAGGACAGCAAGAGAAAATTAAATCTTTGCCCACATGTTTCACAAGAAAATGGCTTCTCACCTGTGTGAATGCTCAATTGAATTTTCAAAATAACTATGTACAGAAAACAGAACAATTACTGGTTCACCCCTAACTGCACACAGAACAAAATAAGACAACTGCAGGACATAACCACAAATACCCACAGATACCCAAATAACCATTACAAAAACGCACAGGATAACAAGAAAAAAAACAAAAACAAAACAATTACTGGGACAAATCATCACCAGAAAATGACCACTACCCCCCGACAGTTTATGCCGACCTGCGGAGACCAGGCGCTACAGGAACAGTTCAGATGGTCTCCCCGCGTCCAACGGCCGACGGGTGGTCATGGGAGGCGGGACATGACCGGGCGGCTCACCACAATCCAAAGCCCAGCACGTCCGCTCCTCTGGTGGCCGAACCAGGTCGCCCAGCAAAACACATAACACGTCGGGTGGCCGACCCGAAGCGCAGAACCGGCGAAGCAGTTCCTCAGGCGGCCGACCTGCGTCCCTCAGCCACCAGTACCGGGGGGAAAAAGGCCGGCGGCGGCCTCCCTGGCAGAGACAAAACTCGGGAGAGCCGGGGCGAGCGAAAAGGGACCCCCACAGCCCCTGGCGATGATGCGCAGGGGCAATGACTCAGTAGAGGGACTAGAAGGCAAAGATGAGCCCGTACTCCGTCCGACAGCGAAAGGTCTGCAGCTCCTCCACTGTCCGCGGACCACACTGGCGCTGCACCTCCGCTGGACCCCAATTGAGTCCTGGCTGCACCCACGTCGGACCCCGATTGGGCCAGAACCGCGCCTGTGGTGGACCCCGATTGGGCCTCTGGCGCACCCACATCGGACCCCGACTGGGCCAAAGCCGCTCCCGTGATGGACCCCGATTGGGTCTTAGGCGCACCCCCGTCGGACCCCGATTGGGCCACCGCAGCCTCCACACCACTGGGTTGGTGCAGCTCCGTTGACAATCTCCACCCCCGAACTTGGAACCTCCAAATCAGTGACCCCGACTGGCTCCGTGCCAGAGACACTGCAACGAAGCTCACAAACAACAAGAAAACCGGAATCAGTATCACCGGTAGCAACAGAACCCAGCGAGACGAGCTCGGGCGCAGCAGGCGGCTGCTCCTCACTCGCCTCCCCAAGAGGCAGGCACAAATGCTCTGAAACAGAGGACAGAGACACAAGAGGGAGCACTTGCCTCCACTCGGGTTCTGTTGCCACCCAGGACTCCGTCGATCCAGGTTCAGGGCGGCGACTCTCGTCCGCAGGCTCCAACTCAGCTACGTCGGGCTCCGCCGCTGGCAAGATAACATCTGCAGCCTGAGGTTCCTCCTGCGCTGATGTCCACGCCAATGACCCGTATGGCGTGGGGGCAGGGGACAGTCGACCCGCTGACTCAGACCGTTCCGGCGAGGAAACCCGGGGACGCTTCTCCGTCGGCACAGGTTCCGGGCCGCAGTCTGCTCTCCTCCTCTGTCCACGACGTGGCTGCTGGGCTGGATCCAGGCTTTCCAGCCACGCAGGCCCCCTCCTCCTTCCGCGACGTAGATCTGGCGTCGCAGACCACTCGGCAGGGGGGGACACAGAGGCAGCAAGTTTAGGAATAACAGTTATAGCAGGTGGCAAAAGCTCGGGGGGCTGCGAACCCCGAACTCCGGCCCCAGGAGTCAGACAAGGCAGATCATAATAATGGTGGGAAGAAATAGATTGCACTTGCCTGTCTCCTGGAGAGAAGATGGTGCCTGCTGCAGCGGGTGGATTTCTCCTTTTATCCCTCCGGGAGAAAACGGCAGGCTCCTCGGGGCCACGAGGAGGAGCCGCTCGGGATGAATTGCTGACAGGCCTCGCTGAAGCACGACTCACAGTACTCCCAGCCGCAGGGGGTGACGTCAAAGAGGAGGACATGGCAGTCGGGGCGACACGGGCACGAGGAGCTGACAGCGCAGCTGGACAGATGACCTGTGGGCAGCGACTGCGGGGATTCCCTTCTGTCGTGACGTGAATGATGCGGCCAACAGGGAGGCTGGGTCCCTCCGACGACCCGGAGCTGGATCCGGACGGGATTCTCGTTGGGGCTTGGTAGGAGCATGGCTATGGGGCCTACTGGCCGATGGAATGGCGAAGGGCCCAGGAACACATGACGCTGGGACTGGGCGGGCGACAGGTACTGGATTCCGATCCACAGATCCCCTGCCAGGCTTTCCCTCCAGCCGATGGATCTCCACTCTCGCCAGGGACGCTATCCTCGGGGGAGGTGGAGGGGTTTCCTGGAGCGCCTTCTCCCTCAATGTGCGCTGTGCAAAAATCCATGATAACCTCTTTCTCCCTTCCGGAATATAGGTAAGATGGTAACGGTGCACGGCCCGCTGGGCGAGGTCTAAGTGATAACCAGCCGCTTTAGTGGGCATGAGACGGGCGGCTTCCGCCAGATAGCCGTCAATCTCCTCCAGCCACTCCGGGCAATAATCACACTCGCTGGCGGGCATCTCCCTACCAAATCCAACTACAGGAGAGAAAACTCCACACAATGGCAAAACTCACGGAAGAAAGGCATCTCGGTGTGGCGTCTCCATTTTTTTTTTTGTTACTTATTTGTACCCGTAGGTAGACTTGGTTTGCAGTCTGGTGACAAGCCACCGGCTGCTGGTCGCTGCGTGCGCGAGCGCCCTAAACCTACATGTTTTTGGTGTGCAGGAGGAAACCGGAGAAATCCCGGAGTAAACCCGCGCAACACGGGGAGAACATGCAAACTCCACACAGCTCACTGTTGGTCGGGGGCTGGGATCGAACCCACGATCTCATGATCCCCGCGATCCCCCGGCCGAGGGTAAAACTGTGCTGCCACAGTGCTAAACCACTGCGCCACCGTGCAGCCCCCTAAAGTTACCATTTAGACGTCTGTGGCAGGAGTATACTGTCATGCGGTGATCCTCGCAGATCACCATAAGACGCCAAGAGCCCACCGTTGAGTTTTGCAATGATGGTGATTTATTTACAAGACACAAGATACACATACAAGACTATGACTGTGGCAAAGATACACTGAACACAGAGCATGGGACCGTAAGACTAATCTCTGCCACTTACGGTCTAAAACATGACATGACATGAACGAGCAAAGCACGAGAATATACACACGGACCTGGCATGACCAGAACGATGAATGTCTGACGAGGTTTAGACGATGTCTGACGATACTCCTGCAATCCAACTGCGGTCAGCACCTGCTTAATAAAGCCGAACGCTAACGAGCAGTAATGACAGACAGCTGACCGACTTTGACAGACGGAAGCCACACCAAGCGCCTTCACAATAAGAGCCCGGTGAAGCCAGAATATAACCCACAGCTGTCAAAGCCGGCAGCGAGCTATATGTAGCCCGGGCGCGGACAAGGCCGGCGCTCGGGTCATAACACAATTAATTAAACAAACTCCTCATTTTATTTAATTCTGGGTGTTCAGATCAGTTTGCTTGAGTATGGCTGTGATAACATGTGGATATATGGGCTGTATCAATACACAGTCCAACTCTTAAAACACATTAATGTTTCTGGTTGGTCGCTGCTAGAGTAGTGTGTGTGTGTGTGTGTGGGGGGGGGCACATGGATCCCAGTTGGCGTGGGACCCAACTTCTGGATATTCTGGGGTTCAGGCCCAGCTTGTGGATGGCACTGGTCCAGTGGTTTTTCTGTTTCAAAGTAGGAGCTGCTCCGCAATCCAAGCAGCAAATACAAGAAGAATACATCTGCCGTTAACCCTCTAATGCAAGGCCCCTAGTGGTCAAGAGTGGTAAAAAATTTTTGTCAGTAAAATACTTCAGATTTCCAAGGCTATAACTTGAAAGTTACAAGATATAATGGCTTACTGTCAATTAGAAAGATGTAGAATATGATCCAAAGTGTCAGATAGGAACAAATTTATGCATGTAATTTGCAAAATGTCGCAGCAGCTATATAAATTACATAACTCAGTCAAAAGTGGACTTTGGACACATTTACACAAAGAATGGTCCGGGTTTTTTTTTACGCCGATTTGTCTACAGGTGTATGTTTTTATCAAATTTTCAAAGTATATGAACCAGAAAATCAATAAAATTAAAAAAAAAAACATATTTCTCTCTTACATGTTGCTGGGAGGGAGGGACTCGCTCGCTCACATTACCGGTCCGTTTTCGTCCATCGTGGTCGATGTTTTGCGTTTGCTCAGCCATTTACACCGTGTACCACATCTACAAACTCTTATGATTACCCCACGTGAATTTTGTTTGTATTACGTGCCTATTTTTTCTGTTTGGTGCATTATTCCTGTGGGAATCCATGCCGCTCGTGGGTGCCGCCATCTTAGTAATGGGAGCTCACTTTTTCGTCCATCGTGGTTGATGTTTCACATTTACTTAGTAATTTATACCCGCATCCACATCTACAAACTCTTATGATTATCCCACGTTAATTTCATTTGAATTACGTGGCTGTTTTCTTCGTTTCATGCAGTTTCAGTCATCATCGCTGCTGCGATGACCGATCATGACAGTATCCACATTGGTGTGTGAGCTCAAAGTGGAAAAAGGAAGAATAATGAGGATTTCTTCTTCTTTGCTATATTCCACGTCAGCCATGATTCCTTCGGCACGTGTCTGCCACCTTCTAAATTGTCAGATCAATACAGATTAGTACAAATTCTCAGTATAGCTGGGGAACGTCAATAAGTTGACACATACAGTTGCTGCACTGTGCCACTGGGGGTGCGCGACCCGTCCATACTATGCGGGCAGTTATGGCCCTTTACCACTAGCACCCACTCGGCCCTACTCGGCTCTACTCGGCTCGGTTTGTAGCCTTTTCCATTAGTACCTGGTACCAGGTACTTTTTTAGTACCGACTCGAGGCCAGGGTACAGCCGCGCTAAGTCGAGCCGAAAATGTGACGTCAACAGACTGCAGGCCACTGATTGGTCAGGGCGTAACGTCATGAAAGCGTCCGTCTTCTGTGGAATTGCCAAACCGCCATTTGCAAAAGTTCACGGAGTAAACTCGGTCACCGAGTAAACACGATATTAATAGAGGTGGCGTTGTAGGTTTCACGGAAATCTACACCGTGGTCCAATGAAGAGGTGCAGCGTTTTCTGTGCTTGGTGGCAGATATTAGTATCCAGAGGGATATGGAGGTACTCCGCACCGAAACAGATGGCAGCCCAGCATAGAACCGGACTACGGATAAGCTGAAGATGAAAGTGAGAGAACCATCGATGGTGAGTGATTTGTGATATTGTGCATCTTTTCGCTTATTTATCCTGTTGGTGGTAAGCTCACTTTTTTGAGCAATACAACGCCGTCCTGTGCTGGCTAACGAGTGTTAGCTAGTAGCTAGCTAGCTAGTAGCCAACTCTGCTGATTCGCGCTTGCTTTGTCTGAAGTATTCGCTTGTGAGAGCAAAACGATGAAATATGCTAATCCTCGTTAAAGTCCTGGTTTGTGTACGTGTTGCACTTTGGTGCTGTGCATTAAGTTGTGTGTAATTTTATGGAAAAGAGGAGTTGGAGTTAATAAGTGTTCACTTCTTCCTTCTCCCTTTCGAGCACTGTATACTGTCACTTTATCGCACTTGTCATTTGTTGTTTTTTCACTTTTTTGTTCGAAATAAAGTATCTATCTATCTATCTATCTAATTTCTTTCTAGAATCTGTTTCCACATGCCAGGGGTTAGCCGCCCTCAGCATGTTGTTTATATGGGTACAGGTCAAGAGGACCCCAGGATCCAAAATCTCAACATATTCAAGTGCAATGTCAAACCAGTGATTTATAAAGTGATTCATATAATTTTCTAAAGCCTCAGAATAGACCCACACACCTATTCTGTGGATTTTCAAAAAAGTGTTGGAACAGTGTTTTCGTGCTGTTTGTGTTCCACCATAAATCCCTGGATTGAAAATGTACTTGTACATGTACAGAGTGGATCCTGGGGTGCTCACTGGTCAGGGAAACAAAACATTTTTGTCACATCCCGCCACTGACTTTCACAAGTGTATTTCCCTAATACAGGCACATCTCCAAAAATTAGAATATCATGAAAAAGTTCAATATTTTTTGTCACTCATTTCAGAAAGTGAAATCCATATATTATATAGATTCATTACACAGAGAGTGATATATTTCAAGTGTTTATTTATTTTAATTTTGATGATTATGGCTTACAGCCCCGGAAAACTCCAAATTCAGTTTCACAAAAAATTAGAATATTACATAAAATTAATTTTAAAAAATAGTTTTTAAATAGAAATGTTGGCCATTGAAATGTTGGTTAACATGGGTGTAGCCATAATCTTCAAAATTAAAATAAACACTTGCAATATATCACTGTCCATGTAATGAATCTATATATGGGTTTCACTTTCTGAAATGAGTTACAAAAAATATTGAACATTTTCATGATCTTCTAATTTTTTGAGATGTACCTGTATATGTGTTAAACTTGCTTTAACTAACCACCATCCATTTCTGTCTTTGGTCTAGGCAAGAGGAAAGGAAAAAGCAGCCACCCCACAACGGACCTTGCCACTGTGGAAAGTACTGAAATCCTTTGCTTTTAAAGGTAAAGTGCCAAAAACAAAGTAGCACAATTTGCACTTAATATAAGAGATAAGATAAGATAAGATAAGATAAGATAAGATAAGCCTTTATTAGTCCCACAATGGGGAAATTCCAGGATTGCAACAGCACAGGGATAGCAACACTCAGAGCAACAATCAGAAGGCAAGAAAAAACAAGAACAGCTAGTATACAGTGGGGCAAAAAAATATTTAGTCAGCCACCAATTGTGCAAGTTCTCCCACTTAAAAGATGAGAGAGGTCTCCAATTTTCATCATAGGTATACCTCAACTATGAGAGACAAAATGAGAAAAAAAAAATCCAGAAAATCACATTGAAGGATTTTTAATGAATTAATTGGTAAATTCCTTAGTAAAACAAGTATTTGGTCACCTACAAACAAGCGAGATTTCTGGCACTCACAGACCTGTAACTTCTTCTTTAAGAGGCTCCTCTGTCCTCCACTCGTTACCTGTATTAATGGCACCTGTTTGAACTCGTTATCAGTATAAAAGACACCTGTCCACAACCTCAAACAGTTAGACTCCAAACTCCACTATGGCCAAGACCAAAGAGCTGTCAAAGGACACCAGAAACAAAATTGTAGACCTGCACCAGGCTGGGAAGACTGAATCTGCAATAGGTAAGCAGCTTGGTGTGACGAAATCAACTGTGGGAGCAATTATTAGAAAATGGCAGACATACAAGACCACTTATAATCTCCCTCGATCTGGGGCTCCACACAACATCTCACCCTGTGGGGTCAAAATTATCACAAGAACGGTGAGCAAAAATCCCAGAACCACATGGGGGGACCTAGTGAATGACCTGCAGAGAGCTGGGACCAAAGTAACAAAGACTACATCAGAAACACACTACGCCGCCAGGGACTCAAATCCTGCAGTGCCAGACGTGTCCCCCTGCTTAAGCCAGTACATGTCCAGGCCTGTCTGA
The DNA here is from genome assembly GCA_020510985.1 of Pholidichthys leucotaenia. Lineage (NCBI taxonomy): Eukaryota > Metazoa > Chordata > Actinopteri > Cichliformes > Pholidichthyidae > Pholidichthys > Pholidichthys leucotaenia. Next base: position 434,101,299 of record CM035838.1, on the reverse strand, counting down.
AGTTTGCTAGAGAGCATCTGGATGATCCAGAAGAGGATTGGGAGAATATCATATGGTCAGATGAAACCAAAATAGAACTTTTTGGTAAAAACTCAACTTGTCGTGTTTGGAGGAGAAAGAACACCATACCTACTGTGAAGCATGGTGGTGGAAACATCATACTTTGGGGCTGTTTTTCTGCAAAGGGACCAGGACGACTGATCCGTGTAAAGGAAAGAATGAATGGGGCCATGTAATGTGAGATTTTAAGTGAAAACCTCCTTCCACCAGCAAGGGCATTGAAGATGAAACGTGGCTGGGTCTTTCAGCATGACAATGATCCCAAACACACCACCCGGGCAACGAAGGAGTGGCTTCGTAAGAAGCATTTCAAGGTCCTGGAGTGGCCTAGCCAGTCTCCAGATCTCAACCCCATAGAAAATCTTTGGAGGGAGTTAAAAGTCTGTGTTGCCCAGCGACAGCCCCAAAACATCACTGCTCTAGAGGAGATCTGCATGGAGGAATGGGCCAAAATACCAGCAACAGTGTGTGAAAACCTTGTGAAGACTTACAGAAAACGTTTGACCTCTGCCATTGCCAACAAAGGGTAAATAACAAAGTATTGAGATGAACTTTTGTTATTGACCAAATACTTATTTTACCAAGGAATTTACCAATTAATTCATTAAAAATCCTTCAATGTGATTTTCTGGATTTTTTTTCCTCATTTTGTCTCTCATAGTTGAGGTATACCTATGATGAAAATTGGAGACCTTTCTCATCTTTTAAGTGCGAGAACTTGCACAACTGGTGGCTGACTAAATACTTTTTGCCCCACTGTACATATGTACATATTAATATATATATATATATATATATATATATATATATATATATATATATATATATATATATATATATATATATATATATAGACACACAGTGCGGAGCATTGTGGTTGGTGAATGTGCAGCAGAAAGTCTAAGCTCTCTCTCTGTGGATGCGGCGGGCCAGCTGGATGTCTTTGGGCATGATGGTGACCCTCTTGGCGTGGATGGCGCACAGTTTAGTGTCCTCGAAGAGACCCACCAGGTAGGCCTCGCTGGCCTCCTGCACAGCCATGACGGCGGAGCTCTGGAAGCGCAGGTCGGTCTTGAAGTCCTGAGCGATCTCCCTCACCAAGCGCTGGAAGGGCAGCTTACGGATGAGCAGCTCCGTGGATTTCTGGTAGCGACGGATCTCTCTCAGAGCCACGGTACCAGGCCTGAAACGGTGAGGCTTCTTCACTCCGCCGGTGGCCGGAGCGCTTTTTCCGAGCAGCCTTGGTGGCTAGCTGCTTCCTGGGGGGCTTTTTCCTCCAGTAGATTTACGGGCGGTCTGCTTGGTTCTTGCCATCGCTATTTATTATTCTGTCTTATATTTCTTGCACGCCGCCTAAACTCCAGCCCGGCACCCGCGTCGTTTTCGCTACAGTTCCCCGGTATGTCGAGTTTCTCCGTTAGCACCGGGTGGTGGTTGAGTGCTAGCTAGCTCTTCCCTGCTGTATCGTCTCCTGCTGTAAACAGTGGCTCCGTCCGCCGACTCGGGAGACCTTTGGGGCGATCTGTGTGTCTGTGATATATATATAGAGTGAAAGGTGTAGAAAGAAGAAGGAAGATTAAAAAAAAGGCAGTTGCAAAAGGCAGCCAACTCGTGTGGCGCCGCCGGTCCCGCGGAACCGGAACCGAGAAGAAAAAAAAAAAAAGGACTAAAAGGAACTGAACTGAGGTTTATTTGATTGTATGAATATTAATTACAGAATAATTGTAAATGAATGGCACATCAACTGTAAAATAAACTGCTTGTTTTTTTTTCCCACAATATCTTTATTGAACCTTTTTTTTTTTTTTAACAAACATGATACAAACAATCAAACACTAACACTAAAGTACTACAAAAAAAAATGCACTAAAAACACCAACAACCACCAACAAAATCAAGTCTTCAACAATGCTCCTCTGTTTAGTCTAGACAATCCAATACATAAGTATACATATTATGTTCACCAGTTTGGAATTTACAAGGTCCACACACATCATTCACCTTCTTCTTCAAGAGTTATGTTTAAATTTTTTACATAATCAATAAAAGGTCTCCATATATTCTCAAACACAATTTCCTTTGATTTCAGTATATATGTTATTCTTTCTAATGGAAGGTTTGTTAACATCTGTCTTAGCCACTGAGTCACATCTGGTCTATGAGTCTTTTTCCATAATAGTGCAATACATTTTTTGGCATTAAGCAAACTGAGGTCTATGAATGTTCTTTCACTTTTATTAAAATTATGCTTTTCTGGGTACAGACCCAACAAAAACAGTTTAGGATTCAATATGATTTGTTTTGAGATTATTTTTTCAATTGTTACCCTCACCTCTTCCCAAAACATTCTTATTAATCTACATTCCCATAAACAATGAAATAGGGTTCCTTTACTTTCCATGCATTTTGTGCATGTATCTGGTATATTTTTGTTGTATCTATTTAACTCCTCCGGTGTAACATACATCCGCATTAACCATTTGAAATGTATCAATTTAAGGCGTGCATTTATTGATTTGGTTTGAGCTTCTGTACAAGCCAATTCCCATTGTTCCTCTGAAATTTCAATTTGCAGATCTTCTTTCCAGTAGTTTAATCTTTTCAGTGAATTTTCACTTGAAGATAGTGTCAATGAGTTATAAAACTCTGAAATAATACCCTTTCTTTTACTATCTTTCATCATCATTTTTTCCAAGGATGAATAAATAGGTCGAGTGAGAGCTTTATTTTGATTTGATCGAATAAAGTTTCTAAGTTGAAGATATTTAAAAAAATGTGTTCTATTGAGATTAAATTTGATCCTCAGCTCTTCAAAAGACATTATGTTGTCTGCACATGGCAAATATAAATCCTGAATCTTTTGTATCCCTTTTAAATTCCATACTTTAAATACAGCGTCCGCTCTCCCTGGTTTAAAATATTGATTACCCCATATTGGACTAAATTGTGACAATAACTGTGGTTCTTTTAAATAGTTTTTAGCTTCACACCATATTTTGATCATATGCTTTACAAATGGATTTTTAACTTGTTTTTGTAATTTTTTTGCCGAATCTGAGTATATGAATATGGGAAGAGGTAAAGGTAAATTGTATGATTCCATTTCAGTCCAGTGAGGGAGATCATTTGATGAAAAATAATATGTCATAGACCTCAGTTGTGCCGACCAATAATACAACATAAAATTTGGACATTTCAGACCTCCACGATCAAATGGTAAATATAATAAAGACAAACGTAATCTAGCCCTCCTGTTGTTCCATATAAATTCCACTAACTTTTTTTTTATTCTTGAGAATAGATCTAAAGGTGGTGATAAGGGAATGTATTGAAATAAATAAAGTATTTAAGGTAAAATATTACTTTTAAGTATATTGATTCTCCCGATCATCGACATTGGTAGTGACATCCATCTCTGAGTTAACTCATTGATATCTGACATTAAGGCTTCATAGTTGACACTGGCGACTGATTCTAGCTTAGGCATAATTTGGATTCCTAAATATTTAAACTGATTTACAACATTGAATTGATTTACCTCAGGGGCTGGGTAATTTCTCTGGGTCTCATTTAGCATTAATATTGAAGATTTAGTTTTATTTATTTTATATCCTGATATTTCCCCAAAATTCTTTATTAAATTCAACAAGGTTGGAATTGATTTTTTTAGATTCGACATAAACAAAATTATATCATCGGCGTACAGGGAGATTTTATGTTCTGTTGGTCCAACTTTAATTCCATATATTTGTGAATGTAAACGTATCGCTATCGCTAAAGGTTCAATTGCCATAGTAAACAGTAAAGGTGAAAGTGGACAGCCTTGTCGACATCCTCTATTGATTTTTATTGGTTTTGAAATATTGTTATTTGTTAGGATTTCTGCTGTAGCATTATTGTATATTATTTGAACCCATTTTATGAAATTATTTCCAAGTCCAAACCTTTGTAGGACTTCAAAAAGAAAGGGCCATTCAACTCTATCAAAGGCCTTTTCGGCGTCCAATGATAGGAGAGCTGTATCCGGTGCTTCTTTATTAAAATAAATAATATTAAATAGTCTTCTTACATTATGGAAGCCTTGTCTACCCTTTATAAAGCCATTCTGATCTCGATTAATAATATTTGGTAAAATTTCTTGTATTCGTCTTGCTAAAATTTTACAGATTATCTTAAGGTCGGCGTTTAATAGGCTTATTGGTCTCATATTTTCACATTTATTAGAGGGCTTACCTGGTTTTGGCAGCAGTATAATTAAGGCATTATTTATGTATGATGGTAAATTATTATTTTGAAATGCTTCTAAAACCATTTCCAAAAAAGGTTTTATTAATTTATTCTTAAATTTTTTATAAAGGTCAACTGGAAGACCATCTGGTCCTGCACTTTTTCCTGATTTCATATTATCAATGGCTAGCCCAACTTCTTCTTGACTAATTTTAGACTCCAATATCTCCCTGTTTTCATTTGGAATACACGGTATAGATAGTTTGTTCAAAAACCCATTTAGTTTTGTTAAATCAGGTTCATTTTTGGTATCATATAATTTTTCATAGTAATCTCTAAAGGCTCTATTAATTTCTAAAGGATCTATAACTACCTGTCCTTTACTTATAATACTGGTTATTGGTGTTTTAATTTCCAATTGTTTAATCTGCCATGCTAATAATTTTCCTGATTTTTCACCTTGTTCATAAAAAGATTGTTTCAATCTTAGAAGACTCGAGGCAGCTCTATTCGCTGATTTGTTGTCGTATTCAGCTCTCAAAATCAGTAATTCATTCTCCAACCTTGGATCTCTTCCTGCATACACTTTTTCCTGAAGACTTTTTATTTTATGTTCCAATTTAGCTCTTTCCTCTCGAGTCTTCTTAGATTTTGATCCTGTATAACTAATAATATGTCCCCTAATAAAAGCTTTGAAAGCCTCCCACTTTACACATGCTGATGTTTGTGTAGTATTGATGTCAAAGAACTCGTCTATCTGTTTTTCTATATACTTGACAAATTCCTCATCCTGAAGCCATTTATGCTGAAATTGCCATCTGCCTGATTCCTTTGTCAATTTTTTATCTACATATATTAGACAACAGGGTGCATGATCAGAGATCACGATGTTATCATAAAAGCAGTTTTGAATCTTGGACCTTAATTCTGTGGAAATCAAAAAATAATCAATACGTGAGAATGTCTTGTAGGTACTGGAATAACAAGAATAGGCTTTAACTTGTGGTTTCATTTCTCTCCATATATCTAACAATCTCAATTCTTTCATAAAATGATTAATAGTCATCCTACATCCAATGTGCGTACAATCCAGTCCTGTTGATCTATCCACACCTGGATTCAATGTACAATTAAAATCCCCTGCTATTATATGTTGCCCTGTAAGTGATGATAAGATGAGAAATAAATTAGCAAAGAACTTCTGATCATCTATATTGGGACCATATAAGTTCACAAGATTTATATTTTCTCATAGCAAAGAACCTTGAATGATTACATATCTTCCAAATTTGTCTCCAATTACATTTTTCACTTGAAAAGGAACTGATTTATGTATGAGAGTCATAACTCCCCTGGCTCGGGATGAAAATGAAGAGGTGAATACACTTCCCTGCAATCTACTCCTAATTCTTTTAACATCCTCCTCTATCAGATGAGTTTCTTGTAAAAACACAATTCTTGAACCCATGTCCTTTATTTTATTCATAACTTGTTTAAGTTTTTTTAAATTTTGTAGACCTCTACAATTCCATGAAGTTAAATTAAGATTAACACTTTGGTCCATGATCAATAGAGAGTTTGGGATTACCTTGCAGTGTAAACATGCTCATACAGAGAAGCAAAAACATGAGTGGTTGAACATTCATCCTACAAACTACACACAAACAAATTTCCCCTTCCCACACTTGTGGCAAACCCCCCAAAATCAAAAGAAAAATTCTGTCTCCCGATATAGCCATCGACCGTTCCACACCCACGGGGAACAGCCTAAGCCACTCCTTCTTCATCCTCCCAATCACCCTAACTCTACTGCTTTTAATGACGTAACATTAACTCTCCTCTGTAGTTTTCCAACTTAACTCCAAAATTTTTAACAACTTTGTACATCATAGTTTTTTTTTTGTTTGTTTTGTTTTTGTTTTGTTTTTTTAATATATAATACAATCTATATTTTGTAAACTTACTATTTACTTCAAGTCAGTCAGATGCCTGTGCAAATGCTTAATTATTCTACCTTATATTTTGTTCATGCTTAGCTCCCACCAGTCTCTTCTTCTTCTTTGATCTTCTTGATGAACTCCTGCGCCTCCTCTGGGGTCTTGAAGATGTGGGTTCTGCCCTCATACGTGGTCAGCAGTCTCGCAGGATAGATTACACCATGACGAATCCCAAGGTTGCGCAGCTCCTTACGTATGGGATCAAACTGCTTCCTCAATTGTTGGATTCCTGTGGCCAAATCTGGGTAGAACCGCACCTGCTGGTCCTGGTGTTTAATCTCTCCTTTAGCACGTGCAGCGTTGAAGATCTTCATCCTGTCTCTGTTGCTAAGAAACTTCATAATTAAGGTCCTCGGCGGTCCCTTATCTCTCCGTGGGCCAATACGATGTGCTTTTTCCAGAACCACTGCTGATTGCAACTCCTCGCTGCCCAGCACCTCCGGAATCCACTTTTCCAGAAAGGAACATACGTCCCGACCTTCTGATTCCTCTGGAAGACCCACCAGCCTCAAATTATTCTGTCTCGACCGAGATTCCAAATCCAAAATATTATCTTCCAGAGATTTATTTTTTTTTTCCAAAGTGCGCACCTTTAATTGAAGACGGGTGACGTCATCTTCAGCACTAGCGAGACGGAGCTCCATCTGCGCCGTTCGTTCTACACAGTCACCCAATTCCTTTCTTATTCCTTCCAACGCTGTCATAATCCCATCAAATCTAGAGGAAAAGTCCGCTCTCATTGAACTCATGGCAGCCATCAGCGCATCTGCGCCTCCCCGCGCAGACATCGCACCGTTGCCAGCCTCCTCCGCCATATATGGAGTTTTGTTTGCTGCGTCACAGACCTGAAAGTCCGTTAATTTGGACTGTTTCGGCGGCTCGCTTTTTCCTTTTCCTGGTTTTCCAGCCTTAGGCTTCGCCGACATATCCTCGCCCAAATGCTGAGATACGTTCTGTCCCAAATGAGAGAGTTATTTGCCGATTTTTTTTCTCCAGGAGCAGAGCAGAGCGAGACACGTCCGTCCTACGTGGCAGCCATAACCGGAAGCCAATAAACTGCTTGTTAATGTATTTATTTTTTTTTGTCAGATCACTTGTGTGATCCTTTGTGCGTTAGGTTCATAACTGTATGTTGCACTTTGGGGAATGAGAGTTGTTCAGTCATTAATATAATTCAGTTTATATGTATAGTTTAGTCTATCATCAATAAACTCATGCAGTATTATAATAGCAGGACACATTACAAATATTTGAGACCCATCGTAGTGCATCCTTTAATATTTTAGCAATACAAGTACAAAACACCACCCACACTTGAAGACAGGGCAAGAAGAGACACAGTGGTGACAGAGTGGTGGCTAAACTTTTATTGATAAAAACTCCATATTTTGACTGAGTGACTCCATACTCAGTGATGCACACCCTCAGTTAAAGTACTAGATTCCATTCAACTGAATGTATTAATTCATTCTGATTGCTGAGACCACAGTAAAAGCAAATGATTTTAAACATAACCCAGCCCTTGTAAAATCTACTGAAGTGCAGCTACATGAAAATCGTGGTTAAATACAACAATGAAACACTTTTTTGTCACATTCCACCACTGGCTTTTAGCAACAAGTGTATTTCCCAAATATGTTTTAAACTTGCATTAATTAACCACCACCCATTTCTGTCTATTGTCTAGGCATGAGGGAAATGATTGACCCCAAACTGGACCTTGCCTTACTATTTACAGAGATGCAGGCTGAAGATCTGCTGAACTGGGACCAGCTTGAGTGGCACATCCCAGCTGCTTCTCAGTGAGGCAGCATGGCTGGCGTGTGTGACCCATTCTAAGTTGTTTTTTTGTTTTTTTTTACAGTTTGAATTTGCACATTCTGAATAATCTGAAATGTGCTGCTGATTGTAATAAACAATTTAGTGACTTATGTGTTTGCGTCATGATTTTCTATTTTGTCTGTTAAGGCACCGGCGGGAAAAGAGTCAACAGTACAAACCATTTATCAGTGACTTTGAAAATAATGGCTCATTTTTAAGAAAAAGTAACCAAAACAATTATTTTACTTACTGAAGACTGTATTGATGGATGTGCCAGTGCAGAAGACACTGCACACTTTAGTGACAGTACCAGTATACGGAGGAATTCTGGGCCATATTAGCATCTGTACCTTATCATAATGGGTTAGGGCAGGGGTGTCCAATCATGTGCCATGGAGGGCCAAGACCCTGCAGGCTTTACCTCCAAACAGTGTCTTCAACAGCAGATTCCACTGAATTTCTTCCACTGACTGCTGATCAGTGAAAACACCTGCTGAAGAGACTGGGTAGAAGAGAGAACCTGCGGGGTCTTGGCCCTCCATGGCACATGATTGGACACCCCTGGGTTAGAGTTTAATGGGATTTAACATTTTAACACAAACTGCTTTATGGTTCATAATTCTGTTGGCAGACTTACACCAAACCAAGAGTGATTTCTCAAACTGCTGGATTGTTCTTAGACAGCTTTTCCAATCTTTTAGTATTTAATTTATGTCACTTGGTGGTAACCTTCACACATAAAACAAAAGGGATAAGGACCTGTACTTATATAGCACTTTTCTAGTCTCAAAGACCACTCAAAGCGCTTCACTAGTACTAACCCTCTATTCTAAGGGCCTATAGGAGACAGATATCTAGGGACAATTTAGAACAACCAATTAACCTAACATGCATGTCTTTGGATTGTGGGAGGAAACCAGAGCCCCCGGAGTAAACCCACGCAGCACAGGGAGAACATGCAAACTCCACACAGAAAGGTTCCTACCTCTGCCAGCCTGGGGATTTGAACCTGGAACCTTCTGGCTGCTAGGCAACAGTGCTAACCACCGCACCACCGTGCAGAGACACAGCTGCAAACATTTCAAAGGTTTATTGTCAAAATTCCCAGTGCAATACTACATGAATACATGTATAGTACATTGTTGATGCACAGAATATATATTTCTACAGTACATGTATCTAGTAAATCAAGTATTTTCCATGTAGCCTTGTGACTGCATTATTTTAATTGCTTTTAATCCTACATCAAGTTTGTTTTGGCCTAAAATGCATCATAATTGTCAGCTATATCTTATTATACCTAACTCAGTACTGTTTATCTTTTGAATATATATTTTGTGGCTAATATAACCCCATAACTACAACCTGGCGATCAAGTTGTGTCAGCTAAACAGTTTTTGCCATGACATCACTACAGACTCAGTGCTGCTGGAGCAGCTACATGACATGATGTCTCAACAGTCTCTCCATGATTTTCCCGCAGATCAGAGCAATTTGTTGTGCAGGAAGCTAAACGTTTCTACAGACTTTCTTAAGCTCTATAACCACTGATTGTTTGTGAAGCTGGGGTGACATCAGTGAGAGGCTGTCTTGAACGCCCAGACTCATGGCTTGAAGCGGTAATTTTCCCACAACAGAGCCATCTGAAACACACACACACAGCATACATATTTTAGTACCTAATAGCGATAACTTGCAGACACTACAGTGTAGTACGGCGGACTTAAAGCAAACTAGCATTAGCAATCATTAGCTTACCGTCATATGTGATCTAGTTCGTATCCTCACGTCTTCCGCTCTATGGCTTCCCAGATGCTCCAGTACTTTCCCTGAGTGTTTCGTCTCGCTGCCTGTACCCTTCTCTGGTGGTCCTTTTTGGCCTTTATTGTGACAAAAAGCCAGAGACCGAGGAGTCGCCTTGTACAGCTGCATTGTTATGTTTTGCTTGGGTCGCGTGTTTTACGTCACGGAAGTGTGGCGCCGCCTTTCTGTAAAAAAAATCCCACCCACCTCAGGCGTACCCAGCTGCAACGGAAACACAACCGAACCGAACCGAGTCGAGTCGAGTAGAGTAAAGGCCGACTGGGTACTAGTGGAAAAGCGCCATTATAGCCCCTCTGACAGGAGCACGCAGCAGGACGGACAATGCTCCACTACTGCAGCTGCAGGTTCTTCTGAGCAGAGTCAAATCAGTGTAGAAGGGGAGGAGCAGGAGGAAATGAATATTAAGGAACTTACAGATGATGATGTAAAAACAATGGGAGAAGATGAAAGTGTCTTTAAGGTGCCTACACCTAAAAGAAAAACAAAGTCTCAATTTCCAGGGGCAAAGCCAAATAAAAAACCCTTAAAAGAAAGGATGGTGCATGGAAGCGATTCAGAAGATTTTTCTGAATCTGACAGTGAGCAGGAGCTGTTTGGCTCATCACTTCCCAATGGTCAGAAGACTAATGGTTACACCCTTGAGCAGATACGCAGTTTTCTTGAATCAACCAAAGGGAAAAGAGATGTAAATGTGGACAATTTTTTTCCCAAATTGATCCATGTTTGTTGAGTCCTCCAAGTGGTTAATGACCCACAGAGGTGTTGACGGTCTTAGGGACGCAGGGGTTTATCGCCTCAGAAAACTGGTGCTAAAGGTGAAGACGCAAATTGCTAATGCACCCCAACAGTAGAAGGCAAAACAATCATGTTGTGTTCTTATTTGTTTTTGTAATTATGAGTAGCTTCAAAATTCCATCTCTTAATCTTAATGGAGCCAGAGATGTAAAGAAGAGAGCTGTTTTATGATCTTTTAAAGATAAAGTGTGTGGACATTGCTCTTGTTCAGGAAACGCACAGTAACAATGAAAATGAGGTTGAATGGAAGATGGAATGGGAAGGAGGTGTTTTTTTAGCCATAAAAGTACAGTAAGTGCTGGAGTGGCAGTTCTTTTTTCAAAGAATTTCTTGCCTGAGTCCATAAGGTCAGAAGAGGTGGTACAAGGCAGGTTGCTTAGAGTGACTGCCAAGTACGAGAATTTAACTGTAATTCTGTTAAATGTATATGCCCCTCTAAGTTCAGGGGAAAGGTGTGTCTTTTTTTGACAAGTTAGTAGATACACTTTCTTCTTGTGCCTCAGTGGACTTTTTAATTGTGGGGGGGTGGATTTTAACTCCACTATTGACAACTTGGACAAGAATCATGTGGAGCCCAACGCTCAGTCTAGGAAAACTCTAAAGTCTATTGTGGAAACCTATGATCTGGTTGATGTGTGGTGAACCAAACATGGAAATGACAGACATTACTCATGGGCTCATAGTAGAGATAACTGCATTTCTTTAGCAAGATTGGACAGATTTTATTGTTTTGATCACCACCTGCAATCCTTTAAATCTTGTTTTACGTGCCCAGCGGGGTTTTCTGACCACTCTATTTTAGTTGGGAATGTTTTTATAAGTGGGGTAAAACCCAGTAGTGCGTATTGGCATTTTAATACGGTGCTGACTGATGATGGCTGTTTTAGGGATTGTTTTAACTTTTTTTGGAAACAATGGCAGACAAAAAAATCTGTTTGCATCTTTGCAGCAATGGTGGGATATTGAAAAGATACAAATCCAACAGCTCTGTAATCAGCACAATTAAAAAAAAAAGAGAGAAATTAATGCAATCAATCAGAAGTCTGGAGACTGATATAGTGGAACTCCAAGCTTTGCGTGATTCCACGGGAAATGGAAGCCATTTTACGGCGCTTAAATCCAAAAAGGCCACATTGGCAGATCTGCTGGGGACTAGAGCACAAGGTGCATTAGTCCGGTCACGCTTTCAGTGTATAACTGAAATGGATGCACCATCTAAGTTTTTCTTCAGCCTAGAAAAAAAAAATGGCCAAAAGCAACTGATGCACTGCATCAGATCTGCTGATGGATGTGATCTTACAGACTCAGCTGAGATAAGGAAGAGAGCTGTGGACTTCTTCTCAAAATTGTACTGCAGTGAATACATAGAAAATCTGTCTTTGAGATTTTTCTGACTGGTTTGCCCCAGGTGTTAGCTGAGGACAATGCAGACTTGGCACAAAGAGCTCTTCTGGCACGTTGGTTTAAAGGACAGGAAACACCTGATAATTCTGACCCCTTCCCAAGGCTGTGTATTCGGCCATATTTTACTGACTGTGAAAGATTGGGTCCACTGCTGGATGTGAATGGAAAAGTCTGGTTACCACTGGACACAGTGACTGGAAAAACACTTTATCAAGCATGTGTGAGGACCTTTAACAAAGAAAAATTTAAAGAAAGGGCAGATACGCTCTGGAGGGAGTATTTTAAATTAAAACCAGAGGTTAATCCCGCTTGGCGCACTCTGCACAAACCACCAATCTGCAATCTGCAGTGGCAAATTTTACATGGTATTGTCACAGTAAATGCTTTTGTTTCTGTGCTTAACCCTACAGTTTCAGACTGTTGCCATTTTTTGCTCTATTAGAGAGACAATTTTTCATTGTTTTGTAAACTGTGTCAGGTTAAAGTCATTGTTTGGACGATTAAATAATTTAGTTACATCATTAGGGGGAATTTTTTACTGACCACATGTTTATTTTTGGTTTCTCCTATAGTAATAAAAAGAAGAAAAAAGGACAGCTTTTTGAATTTTTTAATGGGTCATGCAAAGATGGCAATCTACCTAAGTAGAAAAGACCAGTTAGAAAGGGGACAGAGTCGTGATGTTTTAGAAGTTTTTCAGAATCATGGTAAGGCTCGAGTAATCTTGGAGTTTAAGTATTACCTTAAAATGAGGAACTTGGATGCCTTTCGGAAGACGTGGGACCACAAGGCTGTACTTTTTTCTTTAAAGGATTCTGAAATCACCTTCGTTGATGAATTAGGATGATTCATTTTTTTTCAGTCTGTTTTTTGTTTTGTTTTTTTGCTTATGCATATAGTTTTGTTCAGGTTCAGGTTCAGGTTACTTTATTTGTACCTGTAGGTAGATTTGTTTTGCAGTCTGGTGACATCCATATTTACAAGCCACAAATTACATTCAACATAGACACAAACACAGGCACACATGAAGCTGACTATAAACATGATAAAAATACTCAAGGCTCCATCAATCAGGGTATAAAAAGACAAAGAGATGGGAGAAAAACCAGAGGTAAGAGAGAAGGGTCATATTAAAAGTTAAAAACTAGTCAAAGAGGTTAAAAACTCAAAGGTCTAAAACCCAATAAAAGATTTAGAACCCAAGTAACATCCTACAAAAATAAGTAAATATAAAATGGAGTTAATAAATAGGTACCTAAATTGCGTGCAATATATTGTTACAGCTTGTTCAACTCTTTGACAGCAGCAGGAACAAAGCTGTTTTTGTAGCGCTGGGTTTTACTTTTTGGGACAGCAAACCTCCGTCTTGAGGGAAGAAGCTGAAAGTTGCAGTGCAAAGGGTGGGAGTCGTCATTTAAAATGGAGGTAGCTATCTTTTGTACTTGTCTGGCATACAGGGATGTCAGGCTCAGTTGTGGCTCACCAAGCAAACGACGGGACCATCTAACTACCTGATCCAAGGATTTCCTCTGTTTCAGTTTTATCTGACCAAACCATGACACAAAAGAAAAGGATAAAACAGATTCAATAAAAGTCCGATAAAATATTGTCATTATGGTTCGGTCAATTTGGAAGCGTGCAAGTTTTCTCAAGCAATGCAAATGTTGCTGACCCTTTTTGCACACCCTTTCACAGTTCTCTTCAAAGTTTAAATTACTATCAATAATCGCCCCAAGATATTTGTAGGATTGTACACATTCGGTGGTCTGGCCTTTTAGTACAGTGACTTCGTGCCTGGGAGTTTTCCTCCTAAAGTCAATAATCATGTCTTTAGTTTTTGTCGTATTCAGCTGCAGGTAGGAATCCTCACACCAGTGAACAAAATCATCAACTATTGGGCCGTGGCCACTCTCACCATCCTGGAGGAGACTGACAATAACTGAATCATCAGCATACTTTATAATGTGTCTGTTGTCATGTCTGCTCTGACACATGTTTGTGTACAGGATGAAGAGTAGTGGTGACAACACACACCCCTGAGGAGAGCCAGTAGAAGAGCACTTTAGGTCAGACAATGTACCATTGACCCTTACTCTCTGTGTCCTGTTGGTTAAGAAATCCAGAATCCAACCCACCAGATTATTGCTCAAATCAAATTGTTGCAGGAGCCTTTCAACTAAGATATGAGGTTGGATTGTATTAAAGGCGGAGGAAAAGTCCACAAATAAAAGTCTGGCGTGTGTCCCATTAAAATCCAGATGTTCAAAAAGCATGTTAAACAGAGCGACAGTGGCGTCCTCCACTCCTCTGTGAGGCCTATAGGCAAACTGCAGATGATCCAATGCATGCTCAGTCTGCTTTAGGACCTTGTGTTGTAATGCATTGTTATTTTCACTTGAATAAATGGATTTTTAAAAACTCAACTCTCTCTCTCTCACTCTCTCTCTCAAAAAAATAAATATAAACATACTAATAACATCATGTTACATGTATATACAGCAGTTTAAAAAACAGCACTGTGTTTCAGTTGTAAAATTTTGCAGCTCTACCACTGAATTAGGTCCAGTCTTGACCACATTCTTTGACTGGAGAAATTCCAGAAAATGGCTCACAGGCAACAGACTGCTTCAGGCACAAGCAGAACTGCCAAAATGCATCCTGCCCAGTTGGTGGTCTTCCCATGCTGCAAGCTCAGTTGCATCACTAACTACTACTAATTAACTAACCTGCACTTATATAGCGCTTTTCTAGTCACAAAGACCACTCAAAGCGCTTTCATTAATACTAACCCTCTATTCTATTTTTTTTTTTTTTTTTTTTTTTTTTTGTTACTTATTTGTACCCGAAGGTAGACTTGGTTTGCAGTCTGGTGACAAGCCACTGGCTGCTGGTCGCTGCGTGTGCGAGCGCCCTAAACCTACATGTTTTTGGTGTGCGGGAGGAAACCGGAGAAATCCCGGAGTAAACCCGCGCAACACGGGGAGAACATGCAAACTCCACACAGCTCACTGTTGGTCGGGGGCTGGGATCGAACCCACGATCTCATGATCCCCGCGGTCCCCCGGCCGAGGGTAAAACTGCGCTGCCACAGTGCTAAACCACTGCGCCACCGTGCAGCCCACAGGATCACTGTTACACCACAGTGAAAGACGCATATCGCGCTGTCCCTCGAGCTGCGCTGGGATTATCTGATCACGTGATGGTTCACCTCATTCCCACATACAGACAGAGATTGAAGCTCACTAAACCTGTTGTGAGCACTACGAAGATACGGACCAGTGATGCTGAGGAGAAGCTGGAAACGTGCATGGAAATATCTGACTGGGGCATGCTTAAAGGAGCCACGCATGATCTGGATGAGTACACGGACACTGTGAACTCATATATCCACTTTTGTGAAGAGAACATTCTTCCATCACGCACCAGGGTGAGGTACTCTAATGACAAACCCTGGTTCACAGCTAAGCTCAGACAGATCAGGAAGGAGAAGGAAGCAGCGCTGAAAAGTGGAGACAGGGACTGCTACAGGGAGGTTAAATACCGGTTTAACAGAGAGCTGAAGAGGGCTAAATCTCTATACTCAGAGAGACTCCAGCAGCAGTTCACTGCTAATGATTCGGCTTCCGTGTGGAGAGGACTGAGGCAAATCACCAACTATCGACCTAAGGCTCCTAAAGGTCAGGATGACAAAGCCCTTTGTCAAAGACTGTCCCAACACTATGCCCGTTTTGACACCTCGTCATCTGTGTCCAACTCCCCCCCTCCCTCCAGCTCCACAGCCTCCACATTCCCTACTTCATTTAAGGCACCCCCCCCCCCCTCCTCCCCCC